>JAQJVK010000002.1:47029530-47431538 GCA_035578135.1 Flexamia atlantica | reverse complement strand
TAATCATGAAAAATTTGGAATTCATTTTCTACACCTCTTCTCAAGTGGATGGCACTATGCAGTGTGCACGAGCAAAGGACATACCTTTTGTACGACTATGCACAAGAGCTGAGAAAAAATGTCATTAAATGAATGCTTCTCCATTAATATTAAATATATTGTTTTAGAATTGGTTTTAAAAAGCTACAAACAACTTATAATTTAATTAGTAATTTTATTATTTGGAATTTACTTTTTTTGTCTTCATTGGATGTTTTTAATAGTATATTACGCAACCCTTGTTGCGAAATATACCCTTGTTGCCGAAAATGAGATCCTGCAGGCTCGAGATCGTGTTTCGAATTCGAGTCAAATTTGAGAATTTGAAAACCCCTTACGGCTGAGGTGCGAACGCTATTTTTCACATCACTACACAATGAAATAGGCCTATACCCTATAGAACATTAAAATCCTATTATTTATTTGACAAAGTTGGAAAAATTTGAGGTTATGAGCGACGATACAACTAACTGTTTTGTCATGCTTTAACAAACACAGCTATGAAAATCATATGATCGCAAATATCCTGTCTTTGGAACCTATTGAATCCTATTACTTTAAATGAGCAATGAATGTATATATTTATATATTTATAAATCCTATCTCGAAAACGGCTCTAACGATTTTGATAAAATTTTGCATGTAGGTGTAGTTTTTATTTCGATCAGCTGACTTTCGGCCCTCTGGCGGGAAATAGCTGGTTTCGGCCACTAAATGACCTTTGTAAAACAGGTGATTACACCATAGTGTGGTGAAAAAGTTTTATTGTTATTAACTCAGAAACATTTAATAATCTCATCTACTACTTATTTGCCAAATACCACTCACCTATCATCGCACAGCCTAAACTACTCGACCTATTATCTTAAACTTTGCATGGATGTTCCTTAGACGTAGGATGGATTTTTTTTTAATTCAAAGTTTTACAGGTTTTTGGTGAGCTCGAAGTTTTGTTTTAATTTTCCAATACAAAAATGTGATGGACTGTCTTTTGTTTACATTTTCGATGTTCATTTAATCAAGCAGCTATGGATACGATCATGTTAGCTTCATAAATGGATACGATGACTTTGTTACGATGTATAAAAATGTGACGATATATGATTTAAAACTATCACCTGACATAGTTTGATTCTTTCCAGCATGATATATGGTTGTTTTGTTCATTTATTTTATGACCTAAGTACGATACAAAATCTACAATAAGTTCAGGTTTAATCCATCATAATTACCTATAAACTATCTTTTTAATCATAAACTCAGTGTCTGGTATAATCTTTATTTCCGCATAATAATTTGGCGAAGTAGTTTGTCGACATCTAACTCGACGTCTATAGTTTAAAGCCTGAAGAGCCTGCTGCCTTTTGTGGTTGAGTCTTGAGACTAAATATCGGCAAGATTGAAAGAGAGAAATATAGTACTTTTTATTCAGCAGCCAACTGTGGTAGAATAATCTAATATTCTATATAATTATATAAAAACAACCTTAAATTATAACACAAATTACGTTATAATTTTATTTGAATCTAATTATTAATGCTACAGAGGAACAGAGAGAATACATATGTCTTTAAAACAAAGTAGGAATATTCTTGATTACCTTTTTAAACAAAAGAATAGCTTGATTTATTTTTTCCAATGCCAGCAAATTCTAGACAAGCCTTATAATTAAAAATGAACATAGAAAACTGTTGTGTAAGCTTAACCTGAATATTATATATATTGGTGGGAACGGCAAACGACATGATGACGCCGGAGAGGGGGGGGTTATTCATTTCTATTTGTAAGTAATGTGGGATGTTAACTATCCATGATTTAAACTTGGATTTTACTAAGAGGTGCAATTGGAATTATATAGAGAATCTTGATATTTACTCAATACTACCGCGACAGCGAAAATAATTAGGCCTACTCGAACCATAACACATCAAAATAATGCAGTGTAGTATACAAACTTTGCTAAATGTTACAGATCGGCAAATAATTATTCCATATATAAGATAAAAATTTGTATGACTTATGAATTTAAAAAAATGTGTTATAGTATGACCTTGATAAAAGGTACCTAAGTATAAAAAATTCTTCGATATAACATATTTTGCAAAACCCCTAGACTCAGCTATAACACGTAAACAGACCTCGATATTAAATATTCCTCGATAAAACATTTTATTCAGGCCCTTCAGAATCATCATATCAAAATTTTACTGTAGTTTTTATCGCGAGCAAAGCCACAGGTAACCACTGAATTAGAAATCGTAACGGAAGTATAATTAACGTAATTACATTTACATCAGCGATTTAACCTAGATTTTTATGAATGTTATTTTTTCTGGTTATAAACAGAAAATTACTGATCCTGTATAGATCTTTTGTCTTTACTCACCTACGTAAATTTTCTAAAATTAACCTATTCTATTTTACATATTCTTTTCATCATCTCTAGTATTATGGCTAGTGCTAAGCCAGCAATCAATCAATTATCCTGGATGATGAATCGTCGCTGCCAGGTAGTTACATCTCCGCACTAATCTCCTTACCCGTATCACACCTTACATTCCCTTGTTATATTTGTTTAATAATGCATACAATATAGTTGCATAGAATACCTAAGTATCAAATAGCTGGAAAAGTGCCCTATAACAATTAATGATAAAGACTCAAAGATTTTATCCGTAAGATTATCATTTAATATAAAAATCGGTTTCAGCATAAAATCTGAGAAAAAAATGAATTATATAATCAAGTGAAGGTTTTATAAACATTATTTAGGATAGGTTCGATCGCTGTGTATATTTTGTCAGTTACTATAATTTACTAATATGTTTAAAATATGAAGTGCAATTATAAAACTAGTGAAATAATAAAGTTTTACTGATCAAAATATACATGTATACATTTTTTTAAGGAACCTTCTCAAAGTCTTGTAATAAATGCTATGTAATATTACAATTGAGTGTATTATTAGCACTTCAAATAACTATAAACTGCTATTTTAACGGCTATCTTTACAAGAACAATAGCTTGCTTTATTTTATGTTTTAGAATTACTTTCAAGCATGGCTAAGGCTTCAGTTACTAAAATATCAATAAATATCCTAAATCTTTTAGAAAACTCATTTAATGGTATTTCCAAAAACATATTGTAAAAACATATTGTATTGCAGGTTTAAGGTGTTGTGTTTATTGTTAGGAGTTACAAAACTGAATTACATTGTCATCATTAAAGATATTCACTTTGTATTCAAGTATATATTAGTCTCAAAAACATTCCTTGAAATTTCATAAATATATTGTAATTCTAAGTAGTGATTTTGAATATATTATTCGTTATTCTAAACTGCAATAAAAAATTCACTTTACTAATCTTATTACTGTCGCCGTTTAAGTGAATCAGTTGAAACTAAGATGTGGAAAATTAAACTGGATTGTTGAGCGAGTGGGAAATGAAGTGGAAAATATCATATCTCTATTTGCCAATACAATGTTCGCTCTGCTCTTCATGTAGTTTGTTACTTTGTACACAAGATAATTAAAAACGTCAAAGCGTTATATTTGCTTGGGCTTATGTATTTTTATTATTACTAATTTATATGAGATTTCGTACAAAGACTTCTCTTTTTCGGCTGAAATGTTTTGAACAGCAAAGATATAATTTAATTTTGTTATTACTGCAACTATTGAATTGCGTTTTAATATAGAAAATCCTCTATATTGCTCATTGCTTTAACTCATTTTTAATTAAAAAAAAGTATATTTTATGCTCACCTTTATTTTAAATAATAAAGATATTACTGTATTGTTCCTTCGCTGCTTTCACTCTATTACAGTACATAAGTTGTTTAAAACTCAAATTCCTGAACTGAGAACCTACACTGAACTGGTGCTGAATGGGGATTTTAGTCATCTAAGTAATATGTTCAATGGTAAAAAAACACTTTGAACATGAATTGAAGAAATATTATATCGGTCTTGATGCTGTTTTCTCCATGTGGGGCCCCAAAATGCGAAGTTAGTATTTTAATTTTCAGGATATGCTTAGCATCACGCAATAGCCTTTTCCTTTTTTCTGAGATTCCTGTGATATTTACGGCTGGACTGTTGGGAGAACTCTGAATCATATGTTTACATTTGTTTAAATTCCGTTGTCAGAGAAATAACTATTTGTTTTTCCCCTGGGGAAACAGTTACTGGTTGACTCTCTCAATATTTCAGTTATTATTCCGCGTATTCATTGTAACAAACTGATTATTTTCAACATCCTGTGTATAACCTATGCATTTATATGATATGATAAATATTAACATACCCACTGGTTATTAAGATGTAACATATCCTGTTCAATACTTCTACTTGTATAATGAAATATTTTATTAAGTAACCAGTATTGTAAATATTTAAAAAACAGTTCTTAGAAATCCCAAAATAATACTTTTTACAAATATAGTAAAATGTAATTTTTTGTGAAGAAAAAGTCTCACCTTAGGTGTCTATGGGCGAATAGTCTTTTAAAGACGAAGCAAAATTATTCCTCAGTAGATTGACTCCAAGAAACAGTATAAAAATATTGTTAATCTTTTTAAAATACATGGCGTTAAAAAAATGAGGTCACATGCTCGAATCCTAAAATTCATAGATTTAAACATATATCATGTTGCACATTATTTTAAAGGTCTTTACTTAACTAACATCTTCTTGAAAACAAAGCTAATTATCTTTAGTCATTTCAAAATGGCGACTATTTTTGTGACATGCATTGATATTTACGAAATACCCTGTATCATGAGAACCATTTCATGTTTCTTTTTATGAGATTCTGAATCCGTGTAAGCTCAGATTTAATATAATACTTCATGGCCATAATAAAAAAAGGTTTCTCAAAAAACAATTTTTTTAGCCTTGAAAACAAAAAAGACAAAAAGCAACGTGTAGAAAATAGCATATCGTGACATAGGAATCATTAAGACAAATAACTTTCTAACTTACTCTTACCTTCCATATCCTCTTTAATTCTAGTAATTATTGAGGCATTTTTCCCCAATTTACCGCATTTTTGTTTGCCTTTAGCGTCGTGTTCTACGCTAAACAGCTGTTTGGAATCGGAGAAACTCGTACCCCCAGTTTTTGTAATTCCCTGTATTGAAAAAAGGTAAAACATACAACACTGTACCTTTGTTAATTGTGGAATAAATTTGGTTTCATTTTTGTAGGACTACTTGTTTTTCCGTAATCCGTTTGAAACACCTTAATTGAGACACACTATACTGTATATAAATATAACCCTCTTGATTTCATTAAAATATACCGTATTTATTATATAAAAAACACGTAATAACTGAACACATATTTACTAAATACATAAAATTAAAAATCTAAACACAAAATATTAATTAAACACATAAAAATAAAAAACACATAAACTATATTTTTAAAAATCTCAATTGGAGACAAATAATATATTCCTATAATCAACTAATCTCATTCTATTAAAATGGGTCACCTAAAATAATTAATGCTTGAAAATATTTCAATAATGGGGGGCTTGAATAATTTTTCAAAATACTTTTTAGTACAACAGGAAGAGTTCAGAAGTTTACTTCTTTTTAAAACCTCACAAAAACCATTAACAACTGCTGAAAAACGAAAACTCCTCAGTGTATTTGTGATCGGTAAACACTTACAGAGCAGGATGACGTAAGCAGCTGCCGTCACCATGGTCGCTCACGTGGCGCGGTCGGGGCTGCAGACGCGGTGTTTGTCCCTCATCACTGGACGCGCGGCTGACACTGACTGCTGCCGCCGCTGCCGCCGCTGACGCCGCCGCCTGCCGCCCCCGCACAACCACCCCGACACACTCGCTGATCGCCGTGCTGAACCGTTCCGATCACTTGTACCGGAGAAAAGGTTAAGTCATGACCTATTACCCGAATATTCGTGACGAACATGTTCACGGAATTTGAAACTGTTTATATAGTAGGCAGGAGAAATTCCAATATTCTTAGAATCCCGAGATATAAAAGTCTTGACTTGCTAATCATTTTGATAAAACTTGGACCAGAGGATCTAATTATCAATACATTTAAAAGAAGTAAATATTTTTAAATTATTTACCAAAAATAATTAAAAGTTCAAAATATCAATATTTTTATTGATAATAACTGGATTTGGAATTTCGCTTTTAAAGACCTTTCGTCATCTTTCCAAATCAAACCACGAATGTAAAAAACTTGAATTTAAAAACTCGGTTACAAAAAATTATACGTCATAACATTATAAAACTGAATAATGAAAAATGAGAAAGTAATTGCAGATTATTGATTTCGTTTATTTAAGGGATATAAACGCACCCCAAAAAAGCCCCAAGAACATAAAAATTCTATAAATATAACTTTATAAATCATGGTTCTTAAATTTACTTAAAAAAAGGTAAAACCTTTAGTATCCTTATTAAAACCACCTCTTACATATTTATAAAAGTTCATGTCTAAAATTGAATGTCATAAAATCATAAAATTGAACATTTTGTGTCATAAAGTCATAAAATTAATTAAAAATGTCAAAGTATGAATCAGATTTCTGATACCCAAAAAAATAATAAATTCGTACTTATTCTTCGCATTTATTCTTCGCATATTCTACGTATTAATGCATACTCATGATTTCCTTTGTTTTGACAAGAACAGTAATAATTTTTATGGTTCCAAGGTAAAATATAATTTACATATATTTATGTAGGGCAAAATATTTTTGTTCATTTTGAGGCTTTCCGGAATTAGTTAATCAATAATGAACAGGTTTACATACCTTGACGTCCCAATTCCACAAAAGTATAACTTATTCCTATCAATAGATTCCTGAAGCCTTGACACCTTGTATTATAAAATTAAAAACTTACCAAATTTGGGTAGTACAGCCTTAAGATGTCAAATACTTTTGTTACTTGAGACCGGTTTCGGTTCTATGACGAACCATCTTCAGTTAAGTCATAATTAATTCATAATATAATATCCATAATAATAATAAAAAAGTGTGCTCCCCTTTAATATTATGGATTAATTATGACCTACATAACTGAAGATGGTTCGTCATAGAACCGAAACCGGTCTCTAGTAACAAAAATGTTTGACATTTTAAGGCTGTACTACTAAAATGTTGTTAAGTTTTTAATTTTATAACTTATTCCTGTTGACTATAGTTTCGACTTCTGCTGAGATAAGAACTTTAGAATACCATTTCTCTGGACTCCGTCATGAGTTTGAAATGACATGGACCCAACACAACTGCACAACACTTAAACATTTAAACAGTTCGCCGGCCGGCACCCGTCACTGAACTCAACTTTGTTCAGTGTTGAGATTTTAATGTTTAAGTGTTTAAAATACGAACTATTTTAATGTTTAAGTGTTGTGCAGTTGTGTTGTGTCCATGTCATTTTAAACTCATGAAGAATCATATTTTAACGTTCTTATAGTTCTGATAATGAATTCGCAGAAGTCGAAACTATAGTCAACAGCATATACTTTTGTAACATTACATGACGTATTGCATGTTACTGTATCTGCATTATTGGAAAATAAAGCTAGGAACATTGTAAATTTACTTTCAATACATCATTGAGATTGTGAAATATTATTAACTCCTTAATGATATATTTGGGAATCTGCATTATTGAAAAATAAAGCTTGGAACATTGTAAATTTACTTTCAATACATCATTGTGATTGTGAAATTATTATTAACTCCTTAATGATAAATTTGGATTTATAAACTATCAATAATTCACTTTCGAAAATTCTGCTTTGTAAATAATAGTGTATACAGCAAAAAACATATTTTAAATTTGACTAATTTTAAATTTTTAGGCCTTTTTTTAATTTTTTTGTATGATGTTCCTAGCTAAAGGACGAGAGCATAAGACTGTTTAAATATCGGTATAAAGTTTTGATTTCAACAATTATAGTTCTACGTATTAGGCACACTCATGATTTCCTTTGTTTTGACAAGTACAGTAATAATTTTTTGGCTCCAAGGCTAAATATTTTTAATGATTAGTTTATGTTCCCCCTGCGTTAAAACAAAATCATAAAAAAATAAAACTAGAAAAATCCTGTACAAAACAGCATTTCGTCTGCATATATTTTATGTTTATGGGCAGGTATCTTAAATCATTTAAGCCTACTAAAGGTTGTTTAAAAAATATTAAGAAATTAATGGCAAAGCAAAAGAATATTTTAGTTGTATTACAGAGCTTCTGGCAAAAAAATCCTTATCAAAACAAAGAAAACATTACTGTTCATTATGAGTTTAATAAGCTGTCATTCGTTGGAAGCCCCCAGCGTTTTTCTTCTTTGTTTTGGACATAATGAGTGTTTACTTATGGTATTTAATTTAGGATCTTACGAGGGTTGCACGCTATAGACCTCTTATAACGTGATTATTGTTAAATTTTTAACTTTAATATCAGTGGAACATTCCTTTTTATGATTCCGTTCAGAAAGTAGTTGTTTGCGATCAGGGCTGAAATCAAAAAAATATATTTTCTCAAATTTTTATTTAGAGAAAGGGGAAAACTACCTGAATTTACTATTCCTTGCGCTCAATCATTTTCCGCGCGCAAATGTTTCTTCACCATTCGGGAATGTTCAGATTCTACGGGATAGATAATATTCTAATGGATATAAAAGAAATTACATATCTTGTTTATTGTGTTTGATTGAAGTATTTAAGTATGCATTTGAAATTCGCTGACTTTGCAGGACTGCTGCATCGAGGAAATTGTTCACTCTACTGTCACTGCAGTCATTAAAACTTTTGAAACATTACTAAAAAAAAAGATCAGAAATCAAGATGATATAAAAACGCATTTTATTATTAATCCGTAAATGCGAATCCAATACATCCAATGCGAATCCGTCAATTTATTTTAGTACTGACTAAAATAAACAATTAACAATATTGCAGTTATTTTTCACGAAAGATATTAACCACATATTCGAGGATAAAATAATACAAATAATTATGATTGATTTCAAATTTTAAAATCAATATTGTCGCTTTAAATTGTCAAAAAATCAAACGATAGTATAAAAATGGTAAGTAACGTTTCATTAAAAAAAAGATTGTTTAATTACAACGCAAATTCGAAAATTCTGATGAAAACCATACTTTCTCCATATATTTATAGGGGAGAGAAAGTAATATTTTTTTTAATTTCAAAGGTTGAGGTGATAAAGCACAAAATAGCAATTACTTTTATTTGAGATAGTATTTTCTGTATCTACGAAAATTTTATTGAAATATGCTATCAACTTCTAAATCTTGAAGCCAAAAAGTCTAATAAATTACACAGAAAGTAAAAAAAAGAATATTGTAGTGACTACATAACAAACAATTTCTTGGCTCATGTTCCTATTACATTTTTTTGTCTCGATTTGAGAAATAACCTCTAAGTTGTTTTCTAAGCCCGAAACAGCCTGTATATTTTATGAATAAAATTTTACATTCTGAAATGCTATGTACAATTTATATTTTGTGATTTGTTAATCCCAAAGGCTAGGCACAACAATAAAAGTTAAGAGATATTTATTGGATGGATGACTCTTTATAAATTTAATTTCCTTATGCAAGAACTTATATTTTAAAGAGGGGTAAAAGGAAAAGCGAAATTTGTGCATTAGATGAAGCTAAAGTGAATTCGTTAGATTTCAAAGCGTAATGGTTTCTTTGTAAAGCCACCACGAGGTACTCTTTATAGCAAAGACCTCCCATATTTAATAAAATGTAATCGTTTTACTGTTGCATCTCTTAAAACTTATATTGCTTTTTCTGTACTTTTTATTGTTGGACATTTTATTTAATTTAAAAACAAATAGTAAAATATGTATGTAAAATTGTTCCTCTACGTGGAGTTTTAATGTACTATTGTTATCTCCTAAAAGTAAGGAACATCAATACATCAATGTTTTCTTATATGGTTCTAATTTTGCGAACTATAAAGAAAAAAAGTGTTTTTTATTCGAACATATGTTGACAACTGATAACCAAGTTCTTATTTTACAGACCAATCTTATAGGCGATTTTTATAGACGATTTTTATCGCGAAACGGAATTAGGTAAATGATAAGGTATTCCATCGAAGAATGATTTATCCAAAAACATACTATTTTCATTGTGCCGCTTCGAAAACGGCAGTTTTTATCGCATGTGTGGCGGAGCTAAAGAACCTTATTTCCTCCCTAGGAAGAAAAACAATCAGCTGAAGTAGAGAAAATCAGCTGTTCATTTTTTACAGTGGTAAAACCAAGGTCTATAGTTAAGAAGAGAACAATAGTATAATGTTCAGGCCATAAGGCCTGAGGAGACAAAGCTTGTGACGCCAATGCCGGACACTAATGCTTAGGGTAAAAATACAGGGTGTTTTTTTTTAAAACGCAACCCATTTTTAAGATTGAATAATTCCCATATAAATATGAAATAAGTATTGTTTTTGATTATTTACGTTTTATACAATCTATTATTTAAGTTTGATCACATTTAGTTCACCTTATGTGCTCAAAAAATCCGCCAGTGGCATTTGTATGAAGTTATGCTATCTCCATCAAATTCCCGAACACGTGTTGCTAGGTACCTCTTTGAATTTCTTGCATTACATTTGTTTTGAGGTACTGAATATACTGTGACTTGTTTTTAGGTCTTACTTTGTATGTATCCCCAAAGAACATAATAATATAGTGGGGTCAAATCCAGGGATCTTGGGGGGAAATAATCCTTCACCGATAAAATCAAGGTTTTGGTTGCGTTTTTAATGTTTGTGTCTTTAAGCACGATAACTCGCGTAAAAATTGTCCGATCTGAATGAAATTTGCCACTGACATGTAAAGTAGTAATTATTCTACAAAAACAATTCAAAAGCTATTCAGAACCTCGAAACAAACATAACAAATTAAATGCAAGAAATTTAAAGAGGCACCTTGCAACACGTGTTCGGGAATTTGATTGAATGAGCATAACTTTATACAATTGCCAATGGCGGACTGTTTGAGCCCATAATGTAAACTAAATGTGATCAAACTTATAAATAACAGGTTGTATAAAATGTAAACATCAATAAAACAATACTCATTACACATTCATATGTGCATTATTCAATCTTAAAAATGGGTTGCGTTTTAAAAAAAACACCCTGTATAACCTCAATCGAGGTGTCAGTAATGACTTACCTTTGGGGAAATTGATTTCTTCTTGTGTCAATTCCTGACGAGTCGCGGCTACTTCAGGGATTACCTTTTCCGCATGGGAAACGTGAGGTTACCACAGTGTAGGTACTGACCGGAGAAGGTGGATGATGCTCATCATACCTTTTTCCGGTGTAGACGTTTCGCTGAAGACAGGAGGAGGCTTGTCTCTGCAGTCGGCGATCTATACCCGGATGTCGTTGTGTGAGCAATGCTTCTCAACGAAGAATCCTGAAGAGCAATTGTGCTCTTGGTACAATCCGTTCTTCGGCAAAAGCGAGACAATGGATGCTTAGGTGACCTCTGAGAATAGTGACTTGACCCGTCTGAGCGCAAGACACGCGGACCAGTGCTGAAGTTATCCGATGAGGGTTCCGGCCTGGTTCTTTCCCGCGGCTCCGCAGGAGGTTTAGTGGGTATACCTCGACCAACATCTGAGAGGGGAGTCCCACACTGTTTCTTTGGGTTCGCGCATAAAGCGTTCCTCCTACGTAGAAAAATGACTTACCTCTGATTGGTCAAGGTGAAAATCGATATTACAAAACTCGTTGAATTCACTATCGATAGCTCAGTGTGTTCGATACACCAATAGTCGATTACTGTCAGTCTCACCGAAATATAAATTAAATAATCAGCTGATCGTTTTAAATATCAAGAAGAAGATGAAAGCCTCGTCTGGAGAAATCTGTTGAAGGTGAAGCTGTGAAATTTTGGTTTTTTTAAGCAGTTGGCGGAATATATTGAGCAGTACAACGGAAAATATAATTCATCACACGGGACTAACGTTGATTTTCGTTATTCGGTCATTTTTGACCTCGGCTCTAGAGCCAAGGTCGAAAAACTTCAACTCTAACAAAAACTACTTTAGTCCCTAGTAATGAAATATACTATTTTAAATCCACCAAAACCATAGAAAGTGTTGGAAAGTAATTTACTCAGAAATTAATATACTATCAAACTCAATAGCAATAAAGCTGACTGGTGGGTTTTTTATGTTCTTTTTATTATTTTCTATTACTTTTATAGTGTATTATTATAGAACAAAACATGAAAACATGAGTTATTTCAAAAAATATATTTAGTTTAGTATTAGGTATTAGGCTATTTAGTATTGAGGTAAAACAATTTTCGTTCATATGTTATTTTTAAATGAAGCTAGCATAAGTAATTCTAAGTCCGTTATTTTTTACACATATAATTTGAATAGGATGTTTCATTTTGTGCAAATAACGTGTTAATAGGCTCTCACCAAATTTACCAAAATTAAACTTCTATTAATATGTTTAGTCCTTTTTTCCTTATTTTACAAATACGTTTTATCTATATAAAGCCTCATTTCCGCTGGAACTTTTGAAAGAAAACTTTAAGCCTGACACCCATTAACCCTGCATTTAAATAAAAGATCTCGGTGAGCAAAAGGAAGGTAACACTTTTTTATCAGGGTGCAAATCAGCGAGCACAGAATTCCCTGCTCGCTGGTACAAATATTAATTAAATGGCTAAGTTTGAAATATTTAACATGGAAGTAGAAATTTCAAGGAATGCTGATTGTAATAAATAACAGCTGCCGAGAAGTGCGTGATTAATGTATGAAAAGCGAAATTCCGATCACGCCCACGCCGCCGCCGGACCATTGCACATGAAGGCACGGGAGGTTTGCATTTATTGTTCTCTTATAGCGTAGACACCCTGAGAGGGGATTTTCCAAAATTCCTATATATAGAGCCTCGCCCTACAGATAATTAAAATTTATATTATTTGTTTATTTCTAATGTGTTTTGTTACAGAACTGATTTTTACTTAAAATGCCTTTTTTCGCTATACATCACATATAGTCCAGGCAACGAAAGGGTATAGAGGGAATTGCATGGATCACAATTTTTGACTTTGTAACTTTGCTTGGACTAGTTAGGAGTAAAACATATCAAAAGTCCCCGCCCTTAGCCCTTGAGCCGGCTGGGCTGGAAGGGCCTAAAGGTACAATTTTTTGGTTTTTCCTAAATAACTTCAAAACTATCAACTTTTAGTATTCCCTATTAAACTTGAAAATTAAAGAAAATTAAATTTCCTGTAAGAAAAATATATAACATGTCTACTTTGGTCCAACCGTTTACAAGGTAGGCACTAATTTTATTAATATTTAAAAAAATAGCCCTTCCATAAGAAATACATGTAAATTTTAGGGTAACTTAGATGCCCAATCGGGCAAAGCTTTTTTCACCTAAAGGAAAATGAACAGCATTCAGGAATTATTGACAACATTTCCAGTAATTTGACACCTCAATCATAAAAATTGGTCTAAAATTAAGGCGTTGGCGAGCTCACAAAAACGTTATTTTTCAAGAAATTATAACAAATTGAAATAATTCCTTGAAAAATAACGTTTTTTGTGAGCTCACCAACGCCTTAATTTTAGACCAATTTTTATGATTGAGGTGTCAAATTACTGGAAATGTTGTCAATAATTCCTGAATGCTGTTCATTTTCCTGTAGGTGAAAAAAGCTTTGCCCAATTGGGCATCTAAGTTACCCTCAAATTTACATGTATTTCTTATGGAAGGGCTATTTTTTTAAATATTAATAAAATTAGTGCTTACGTTGTAAACGGTTGGACCAAAGTAGACATATTATATATTTTTCTTACAGGAAATTTAATTTTCTTTAATTTTCAAATTTAATAGGGAATACTAAAAGTTGATAGTTTTGAAGTTATTTAGGAAAAACCAAACAATTGTACCTTTAGGCCCTTCCAGCCCAGCCGGCTCAAGGGCTAAGGGCGGGGACTTTTGATATGTTTTACTCCTAACTAGTCCAAACAAAGTTACAAAGTCAAAAATTGTGATCCATGCAATTCCCTCTATCCTTTTTTTGAGCATTCATTGCCTGGACTAATAGTTAATAAATTGCAATCTATTGCAATATCTGATTACAAGGCATCAAAAAAATCTTAATATTACAACGTTTCATGAAGTTATTAGGCTTACTTTATATTAAGTGTTCGGAATGACTTACTTAATAACAGCTTTGAACTGTTGAATATTACATCAGTTTATTTTTAAAGTAGAATGGGTTAAATGTGACGCACAGTTGTCTCGGGCGTTATTAATGTCTGAGCAGTTACACGCGCCTCGTTAATGCTGCGACGCACCGCAGAGATCTCTCTGTAGCACAACATTAACTCACCTGTTCTGAATACGTGAGGAGATTGCTAGACAGGCTCTTATGACTGTTTACACAAACGATTTCATCCTGATTTTAGATCAAAATAATATTGATACATTAGCCATTTTTTCTCTAATAATATGCCTGTTATCGTTTAACTTTGCATACGCTTGAAGTATTTAAGTGTAGAACATTAGGCTATCGCAAATTAAATGTGTTTGTTTTACTCTTTTTATATCCTTTTTCTTTGAAAAGTTAAATAATTGGGCACGAGTCAATAAAAATTATTTAAATTGTAATGATAAGAATTTAATTCATGTTTCAGAACGTTTTAAAAAGTTATTTAATACGTTTATCCCTACAAAAGTAAATTTAATCCATTTCAAGATTGGTATTCTGTCAGAATCAGCAGAAAAGTTACAAAACTGTTTGTTATCCTTCTTTGTGAGCTTGTCAAGTTGCATCAAGTTTGTTTTATTGAAGAAATTAAATCTGATCTTGGAGGATACTACTTGTTTCACATCAGTTTTAAGGCATGTTTATATCGATTCATTTTCCTTCTTTATTAAAACCAACTGACTTTGCTGGAAAAAAATCCCTGTTCATTTTATTTTTTCATAGATTTTCAATGTAGTTATTTCCTAACGCGAGGTAGAAAGACAACATAGTTCAAAACATTTCTTATTAAGTTTCATCATGTACTGGAGATTGTCCATATTGATGAAGCGTCATAATTCAATCAGCCCTCTATGTTTAATACTCCATGTCCAGTATTTCCCATTATGGCATTAAATCCATCAAATAATATATTTTTACTCCATGCTTCAACAAAAAATGTGACTACAAACTCTTTTAGATGGTTTGGTTTAAATTCGTAAAGAGCATGGCAATAATAAAGGAACATGTTAGTTTGTTTTATAAATTTCAAATTCATTACTTAATCTCCCTATACACAGTATATGGATAAAGTATTGTTTTGGTCAAAATTGTCGACTTTGAATTGTTATTTGAAATTCTCAATGCGTTAAGACATCATTAGTATATTTAAAGAAAAACATTGACTTTGACTGCAGGATTACACCTTTTTTGTTTCATTAAATTAAATAAAAATTTGGTGCAAAACTGATCTGATTGCATTTTGAGTCATCCTTTTAAAATCGTTAACAATTTTTTTAACCTTTATAAAACATTAAATAATGGTTAATTCCCTAAGAAAAACTTGTATGTTTAACTTGGGTTGTTAAACAAAAGGATAAATAAAGGGTCTGGCCTTTGCCAAATGTACTCTAACCCCTGAATTGAAGATAAGTCGTCGTTTTGTTTCCCTTGTCAAATAACTTCCCCACGCCACAAGCCACTCTGCAGTTCAGCCAAGTACCGAACTTACTGTGAGAAGATCAGTCAATTTGTTTCGTTAGTCAAAAGTATTTTCCAGCTCTCCTTGGTGAGCATGCTTGACTCGCTCATTTATTTGTCTCTGTTCTCTGTTTAGGAGAGCAAAGGCGAAAATAGAGTGTTTTCCTAAAGTATATTTTTAATATAAATGACTGGGTGGAATACCTCACACCAAGTAAAATTAATGCACGCCCATATAACATACTGTACTAAAATACAATCTATAACATGGGAAGTGAGTAGGTTTGCTGCCACAGGAAAGTAAACATTGCGGATTTTAGTCTACAACTCAGAAGATATCAACTACATAAAGTCACATACCTAGTTTTATGAAGATATTATGTTGAGAAATAAGCAAGCTAAACAATTTTACCATAATGAGGTGAGTATGTAGGTTTGTACCACGGAAATGTAAAAAAAAGTATATCAGGCCATACTCCGGTATATCCTATTACTTTAAATGAACAATTCTTGTATATCTATCTTTATATTAATAGGCAAGCATTTTTTCCATAAGGTTTTTGTGCTCCTTTTTTCTCAGCCTGTGTGCATCGTAGCGAAAATCTAAGCACACCGATAGAATTGTATTTTCCTGTAGATGTGCAGAATCCCTTTGAAATTTATATTAGTCTTTTAGACAAGTACAAAATTGAATTTAAAATTTCAAAAAAATTAACATTGGTCTTATGAGTTGCTGTTTTGGTGATAGAAAAACAAAACAGAACTGTGCTTTTGGCATCATATGTAGCTGTTATCACATGCTATTTTTCGTAGAGTAAAGATTAGATGTAGAAATGTTATGTGAGGGCGAAAAGTGGGCAAAAATTTACGCTGTTTTTTTCTGTCATCTGATGAGATATAAAACCCAAACAATAAATTTTTATCAAGCAATAAACAAATGTAAGGAATTCATTAATGACACGGAGTTAGTATTTGTCCAGTAAAAAATCCAAACAAATTATTATTTTTAAACAATTTCAAGCCACATGTTTTATTGGGGCATAAAGTAAAAATATAGTATTTGATTGAAATCCAGGGCTATTTAGAGAAGATTGAATTTGTTTCAAATAAAGTTTGCTCACTTCAATAAGATTAAGAGATAAAAATTAGCTGATAATAAGGGAAGAAAAAAGAACATGACGTTGAGTCTCTACCATCTGATGTACTGTCGTGCAACTGCAGTACAGATGGACATTAAATTCAAATTGTGAGTTTTATTGGTAGAGAATGCGTAAAATATGTGTAATATTTTAGTGATAATGATAGGGAGAGAGGGAAGGAGGGGAAAATGTCCTAAGGGTATGGAAGGAGAGAAAAAGTTTTGAAGGGGAGTTTTAGGTCTGAAATAATAACTAGGCACATTAATGTTAGGTGTTATTATTTTAGATCTAAAAGGTAGGAAAGGAGGGTCGAGAGATGGGAAGAAGAGGATGAAGGAGAAAAGGGCTGAAAAGTAGAAAGAAGGTCGAAAGGAAGGAAGTACATAGAGAGTAAGGGAAGGAATTATTGGAGGGAGTGGGGGAGAGAACTGTAGTAAGGGGTGTATGGGATAATCTGATTTGATGACTGAATTTTTACCGTCCTCTGAATCAATAACCAGCTCAGTGTTAAAGAAATAAACATGGAATCTTAATATTGTACAATACTAATTACTAAAAACCATGTCATAATTATGTGCCAGTGGCGAGGCAAAATAATTAGTCAAAGATTGAGTCTTTCTCTTTTGCTTTTGGTTCCCATTTGGTTCTATTATGTGTTTACGAGGAAAATGTGTACTATATGAAATGTATTGTGAAACGCATTGGTGTATGCAAAGATCAAAATTAGCTATCCCTATTTCTTGATTTTAAAATTGGTCGAATTTTCGACCACTGGCGATCTCTAGTACTTATTTAATACGCTAGGGGTTTTTTGTGATCATTACTCCTCCTAAACTACTGGGCCGATTTTAATAATAAGGTGTCGTTGGAAAGTGTTTGGCGTGTAGTTTTGAAGGAAATAATTTTTATGGAGATTAAATTAAAGGGAACGACCCTAGACGCCCTTTAAGTTTTGTATTTGTTCATAAGATTTAACATGGGAATATAAATTTCAAACAAAGCAGCTAAGTGGAATAAACAAAGTCTTTCAGCAAAGCCATATGTTATTAATGGAATTGAAAACAAAGAATACATATATTGAAGCAAACTTTAAACATTTATTCATGAGTAAATTAAAAAAAAAAACATTTCAGTTCGGTTCAAGATTAAGACGGGATATATTTAGTCCTAGATACTGAATTACAGAAAGTTTTATTATAATAATGTAACACCTACAAAACAAAGCGTAATTTCTTTGGAAACATTAATTTTTCATTACCGGCACCTATTTAAAACAATCTTTTTGAAATCATGTGTTTTTCATAAACAGATTTACAGTCGATTTTCAAATAACTATTTGTTTTGGTTTATTTATTTTATTATTATCCCAAGAATAATTATTTTATACAATTTACTTGGACGTGATGGTGAATGTTAATGTGAAGTGTTTGTGGGTAATGATATGAAAATGTAATTTTTTCATGAAACTCTTTTAATTCATTTTAAGCATTTTAATTCATTTTAAGCAGATGGAAACAATAATATCACTTCATATAAATTGAGCCGTCATAAATGGAAGGTAATTTTGCAAAATTATACGTGACTGTTATTGAGAAGCACGCTTTCACTTGGTAGACGGACAAACAAATCATCTCAAAACTACTAAGAAATGTTAAAACAATTCAATTCTACATTTAATTTGTTGTGATGAGCTCACAGTCCCATATTGATGAGCCTATTGGGTGGTCTATATAATTGTCATATACATAAACATTTTTATCACAGAATAGTTACCTTATTACCAGAAGAAAGCACTTCCAAAGTATGCATAAATGTAACAAAAACTATTAAATACATTTAATGCTAGAAACTGGACTTTATTTAAATGAGGTAGACGTTTACATCCGTTCGTTTAGAACTTTAGAATAATGGCAGACATATGCCATCAGTCATGAGAGAATTATAAATAGGGTCTGTATAAATATCTTTACAGACAAAAATTTGGATGAAAGGCGAAAAAATATTGCAATTGCTATAGACGTTGCTGCCATTTTCCGTGCAAGAGACGGACAACTTTCAGGAGAAAGGAATTTGTTTGTTTTGCTCGATTTCGAGCAACGGGTTTACTAGTTTAAATATAAATCCTATCTCAAAACGGCTTTAACGATTTTGGTAAAATTTTTCATGAGGGTGTAGTTTTTATTTCCAAGTTCATCTACGTTGTTGAATTTGAGGTGGAAACGCAATTAAAGCTGAAAAATCTTAACATAGGGTCGTATGAGTTACCATGTTGGTTGCAAGATAACAAAGAAAAATGTAACAAAAGAATCATCCAGCTGTTCATAAACTAGCCACTTAAATCTTTCATAGCACGTTGCAAGTAGAGTGGAAAAGAACTGAGTTAATACAATTCAGTACAGATTGTTAATGGAGTATTCAAATATTATCCTCATCTAAAAATTCCTTACAGGCAAACTGTATTTTAGGTTAATTATAAATAATGTGAAAGCAATAACATGTAATTGTTCACATAAAGGGTTTACTAAATTTAAACCAGTTTAATGTTTTTTAGAAGTTTGCAAATACGATCTATGTTATAGAGAGAAGTAAATCATCGAAAATCTACAAATAAAAATGTAACTTTATTTTATGAGGACAAGGTCTATCCCAAGAAACCACCGAAGAAAATCCTTCAAGCCAAGATTGTGTAACGTCGCCAAATGAAAAAAGTTGCATTATTCTTTCAATTCAATCCACTTCAGTTAGTGCTGCAAAATTTAGATGCATAGAAAATTTATTTTCTGTTATTTGTAAAGTATAATCGTATAGTTTGAATTTTCTGTGATATTTTAATCAATTAATTATAGCAGTGACGAGCAATATGAACTAATGAACAAACTGTTGAGATCTACAAGAACGTGTGTCACAGCGCTTGGCGAAACGAGCAATGAGGGCATCGATTAGAAAGACAAAGACCGAATAAATGGAATAGTTCAACAAAATTGAAACTTCAGTAAATCAAACCATAAAGTTAATTGTCTTTGCGGGAACCAATATGAATATTTACGTTTGAAAATTTTACTGTTTTTCCCCCAAGTGAAGCTCTAATCCCACTCTCATCATCTCGATAACAAATGGAGGTAGAGCACTGATTAAAAATTAATAATAATTCTTTTTTTGAGCTGAATTCAACCGTGTAAACCATTTTTGGATTTTTTTTATCCAAAAACCCATTTTGGGGGTTTATTTCCTTCCATTCCCCCTTTGAATGGTCCGATCGGTCTGGTTTTTAAACTCCTCTGGAAGTATTACTATAAAGGGGGTAATATCAAATGTTACCACTTTGGTCCGCGCCAAATAAATATCGTTGAGATTAGACCATTTTTGCGAACCAAACAAACACATAGACCCACATATATATATACATATATATTTGAACGATTGTTGTTTTAGACATACAGCCGGGGGACCCCAAAACGAAAATTTATCATGGTCTCGGACTTAAGCCTTACCATGAGACCTACGGTAATAGCTTGTTCCTTACAGGAGATATTTTCTAAAAGAATATCTTGTTATTATTGTTTGTAGCGATTTCAATCAGTTTTAAAAGGACTCTTTAAACAAATAATTTCCCTTTAATGGTAGTTGGATGCATAAAAATCAGGGGATGGTGGTTAGTCAGGAGTGAAAGTAAAATGCCAAATCATCAGTGAAATCGGTTTGTTTAGTGGTTAGTTGTTTTGGCATAAAACCAATACTATGTTATATAAGGGGTGTACCATCAAAGGAGATGAATTATTAAATCAATCAATCAATGAATCAATCGATTAATGAAATCAATCAATGAATTTAAATTGATGATTGAATATTATTGAATTAACATATTTTAGGTTGGTTTATGATATCTAACAGATAATGTTATAAATTCAAATTTTAATCGCTATTAATTTTGCCTTTTAAAAAGGCACCGTTTTTAACATTTTCTTATAATTAATAGAAAACAAAAAATTGATGTAGTCCACAAGTAAGTATTGATTACGTTTTTCAATATTCGTTACCGTCAGCAAGTAACAAGTCGCCTGAAAGTTTTATCTCATTAATGTCAAACTAGTAAACTCGGTGCTCGAAATCGAGCAAAACAATCAAATTCTCCTGAAAGTTGTCCGTCTCTTGCACGGAACATGGCAGCAACGTCTATAGCAATTGCAATATTTTTTCGCCTTTCATCCAAATTTTTGTCTGCAAAGATATTTATACAGACCCTATTTATAATTCTCTCATAACTGATTGCATATGTCTGCCATTATTCTAAAGTTCTAAACGAACGGATGTAAACGTCTACCTCATTTAAATAAAGTCCAGTTTCCGGCATTAAATGTATTTCATAGTTTTTGTTACATTTATGCATACTTTGGAAGTGCTTTCTTCTGGTAATAAGGTAACTATTCTGTGATAAAAATGTTTATATATATGACAATTATATAGACCACCCAATATGCTCATCGAGATGAGACTGTGAGCTCATCACAACAAATTAAATGTAGAATTGAATTGTTTTAACATTTCTTAGTAGTTTTGAGATGATTTGTTTGTCCGTCTACCAAGTGAAAGCGTGCTTCTCAATAACAGTCACGTATAATTTTGCAAAATTACCTTCCATTTATGACGGCTCAATTTATATGAAGTGATATTATTGTTTCCATCTGCTTAAAATGAATTAAAATGCTTAAAATGAATTAAAAGAGTTTCATGAAAAAATTACATTTTCATATCATTACCCACAAACACTTCACATTAACATTCACCATCACGTCCAAGTAAATTGTATAAAATAATTATTCTTGGGATAATAATAAAATAAATAAACCAAAACAAATAGTTATTTGAAAATTGACTGTAAATCTGTTTATGAAAAACACATGATTTCAAAAAGATTGTTTTAAATAGGTGCCGGTAATGAAAGATTAATGTTTCCAAAAGAAATTACGCTTTGTTTTGTAGGTGTTACATTATTATAATAAAACTTTCTGTAATTCAGTATCTAGGACTAAATATATCCCGTCTTAATCTTGAACCAAACTGAAATGTTTTTTTTTTATAATCTACCCATGAATAAATGTTTAAAGTTTGCTTCAATATATGTATTCTTTGTTTTTAATTCCATTAATAACATATGGCTTTGCTGAAAGACTTGATTTATTCCACTCAGCTGCTTTGTTTGAAATTTATATTCCCATGTTAAATCTTATGGACAAATAAAAAACTTAAAGGGCGTCTATGGTCGTTCCCTTTAGTTTAATCTCCATAAAAACTATTTCCTTCAAAACTACACGCCAAACACTTTCCAACGACACCTTAATTATTAAAATCGGCCCAGTAGTTTAGGAGGAGTAATGATCACAAAAAACCCCTAGCGTATTAAATAAGTAAATAGATATAGATAGATAATGTCACATCGTCGTCAGAAGTACTTGTATTTCAATAATAATCTCACAATTTCAAACTTGATTTTCAAAGTAAGTGTAAGTATTAATTCCGTTGTAATTTTAAAATATATTTTTTATTAGAAAAACAACACATTTCAATAATTAATAACTTATTCGAATTTCTGATTTCCTTTTTTCTAAAAATGGTTTGGTGATTTTTTGTGTGTTTAAAACCAATATATGACGATTATTAGATATAATTAGTAGGGCAGCTACATCTTTGACGTTTTCACGGTTAGCTTTCCAAAAACTACAAATTCTAATTAATTTTGAGAAAGGTCTTGGAATTTTATTGTTAAACATGGTCAAATCAAGAAACTCAGGTATTGTACAGAGGCAATCCACATTAAATATACAAGAAGAGAGGTGGGTCAGGGGTCTACGCAAACTTTCATTTTCCTTATTAGAATAAACAGATGAAGAACTACATTCCTATCAGTGGAACAAACTAGTTATTTTTGCATTCACAAAAATCTGACAATTGCCTGACATTCTTATGTACATCCGGGTTATTAAACATCAAACCATAAATAGTCAAACCATCCTGAGGCAGAAGTGCACGGTCACTCGTCACTTTGGCTGACAGGTGGATATTGGCTGTACATGTGCTGAGAGTGCACTTAGACTGGTCATTAATTTTAAAATGTTAAGCTTTCAACTCCACTAATTGAGTTGCAACTGAATTAGTGGGTGAGTGGTTCACGAGGAAAGTTTCTACCCTTGAATTTCTAAATAAAACAATATCAATTCAATTACTACCAGTTTTTTTCTAAATGCCAAAATATATAATTGTTTACTTGGTAAAATATTAAGCGGATTTTTATAACCCTTTTGCAATCACGATTTTAAATAAATACATACAGGGTGTCCAACTTAATTTTTACATCGGAAACTATTGGATTCAGAGAAAACTTTAAACGGGGGACCTCGCCTACTTTTTAAGATATTTAAAACTATGAATTCTATTTTCTTCTAAATTGCCGCCATTTTCCAATATGGCGGACAACTTTGATTTTTCTTATGGGACACCCTGTATTTTATGGTGGGTTTGGATTCTACGCTTAATTTTAAGAAATGTTTACTCTTTGACATTTTTTGCTAAGCCCAACAGTTAAGTAGATAATATAAGTTTGATTTTTCCCCATAAGAAATACATTGCGTAATTGTTGGTACTTGGTATTCCTATTGATAATGGTTATGTATTAAATAAAAAATACCAAAGAAAAAAAAGTGCTTGAAAATGTGATTTTATTTTACATTCAATCATATAAGCTGTTTTTAGTAGAGATTCACCCATGGAAATAAATCATTTTGAATAGTTTTGTATACTATTACTATATACAACATGTTTCAATAATTAATAACTTATTCGAATTTCTGATTTCCTTTTTTCTAAAAATGGTTTGGTGATTTTTTGTGTGTTTAAAACCAATATATGACATAAGGATTGCATAGGATGGCACAGTTAAATTGGACACAATGCACAAACTGCACAATGCACAATGGACAAATTGGACACGTATTTCAAACGGGGAAAATCTAACTTTAACTGCTTTAATCTCCTTAACCATTGGGTTTATGAAAAAATGTCAAAGAGTACAAAGTTCTTAAAATTAAGCGTTAAGTTCAAATATGCTAAAAAATACAGGGTGTTCCATAGGAAAAATGAAAGTTGTCTGCCATATTGGAAAATGGCGGCCATTTAAAAGAAAATGGAATTCATACTTTAAATGTCTCAAAAAAGTAGGTGAAGTCCCCTATTCAAAGTTTTCTCTAAATCCAATATTTTCTGAGATACCAATGGTGGCACAGTTAAGTTGGACACACTGTGTATTGATTAGTTTAAATTTACGAATACTTCGTAGGAACGCATATGTATAAAATTCGTTGTGTACTTTGTGTTTTTACAGAACTTTTATTTTGTTTGAATCGTCCACAATGGTTAAAGTATAAATACCAGTAGACCAAACGATATGTTTTCGGCAATACATTAAATCCTTTAATATTTAAAAAAAAGTGCTCTATTAATGCACTCTTTACTACGTGCAACGTTTCACTTGTAAATAACAAAATTATTCCTCAAAATATTTTGTTACAAACTGTATTTTAATCTCACAAAGATGATTTTATTACGTTTGCTGATTCAGACAGCTTTAAATTGTCTTTAAGCCTTAAACAGCTTTAAACTTGAAGGGAAATTGTTTTTCAACCTCACACATAAAGTGATTTTAAATAAAATATCGTGAAAAGATAGATGCTTTAAAGGTTCCAGAGGTTTCAATTCTTCCCTTAATTTGGAATTCCGTTTTTGAGGACATTGATTACTTGATGAGCTAATATCACCTTTGAAAAATCGTGATTGAATGTTTCAATTTAAAACATCTCTCTCTTTCATTTACTTCTTTAGAAACTACTGAAACGAGATAAATATCCAGTAAATTTGAACTAAAATATAATTATAAGACGTTGTAAATAATAGTTGAAATTGAAAAAAAAACTCAATCAATCTTATACAAATTACTTAGAATACATAATTACAGGAGCAAAGTTTGTTTTTAGTCTCTATAGAAAACTCGTTTTGTAAGGCGGCTTCTTTTAGAAAGTACATAAATATGCATCCTGCAGAAACCCCGATGTTTGAGTAAAAAACGTGATAAACTTCATGGGAGGAGGTTTAGACAAAGTCTAGCTCCACATCCTTTAGGCAGCAGTGGTCGGGTCTGCTAATACACGACTCTCATTGGTCATTTTCAGCGACGTATTAATTACTCCACCTCACTTTCATTGCTTTTCAAGTCAAATCTACATCTAGATATACTTCTAGTTAAGTTATTTTATGTAACTCCAAATTAAGAAACCTCTAGAATGATTTTGTGGACATAAAAATTACCCGTAAAACTTTTAAATCGAACCGTCCAGCACGAATATTGTTAATTATTTGCTTGAATGAATTTGAAATTTATTCAAGCATTTATCATTTTTCAGTTCTATTTAGTTTCACAAAACAGTCATTGTTAAACCTTTTAAAACTTTTTACATTCCCTTCTACTCGGTTAGCATGATCAATGCATTCGCTTTGTTACATATCGGCCTACTTACTAATAAATCAAAAGTTTCAGTCATCAGTGCGTTTTTAGGTGTTTAGGTTAGTGCTATTAGCGCTTTATGCAATAATTTACCAAACATTTTTGTGATCGAATATCCAAACATTTCAAACAGAGATATTTATTATTCAAGCAAGAATTCAGAAAAAACAAACTAAACATAATCCAACCAGGCTTTTAAAACAATTGAGTAACTTAGTAGTACTCTGTTGACAAACACTTTTAAAAAACAATTTTCTAGCACGTTTGCGACGTTTTAGTTAATACATCATAACAATAAACGTTAGATGAAAAATAATATGCACAATAAGTTTTCCCTATGTATAACAACTAAAATCGAATATTTATGGATTAATTGTAATCCAAGCTCTGACTTCATGGCAATCTTTAAGAATTAACCTATCTCAATGGCAATCGATATTGTATTAAAAAATACTGTAAATGTAAAATTGATGAAACTACACAAATTTCTTTGGGTGCTACATAGACTACATACGAGTGTTATATCTTTCTGAGTATGTTTTAAAAGAAATCGCTTTGATTCTATCAAAAATTATTAGTTGAATGTCCGAACAAATTATCTAAGTTTACATCCAGTCCTGTTTTGAACCGATGTAAGGGGCAGCCCAACTGGATAACGATTCTGATTTGTATGCAACAAGTGATTATTCAAACACGAACTAAGCTACAGGATTCTTGCTCTCTTCATCTTATAATCCAAATATTCGTGGACTTTTAAAATGAACTTTAATAAGGCGCACATTATATGAAATAAATGTTTTACTAATAATACAATATTAAAATTGTATGGCTTTTAACTATTTTAACGTATTTTCATACTGCATTGCTTTTGCGATAAATTATCAGCTTTTTCCTTATTTAAATCAAATCCATCCACCATAGACAATTAAGAAGAATTTTATCAAAATGTTGATTAGAACAGATGTAATTTCTAAATGAAGAATAATCTATGACGCTTAACCGCTTAGCAAAAACCAATATTTCTATCCTTCTTCGTTGTCTTTATCTAAACTGAAAGTAGTTACAGTTTTGGTTGAAATAATTAATTAGACCTACTTATGATTTTTAAAAGAATCAATTATTTTTATATCTCAGTTTAAAGAAACTAACTAGTAAAACTTTTATTTAGGGATTTTATTTTTATAAACTACCGGTAGGCCTAAAAAACTATTAGCTTCAGTGAAACAGCATTTCTCGTAAGAAACTATTAATTCTACGATAAATCAAAGTCTTTATGCATAAAATTGCATTCGCTCTACTTTAATAAATTAGTATGTTTTCTTATCAATCGTTGATTTTACACTATAACTTCTTTCCTCTGTCCGCTTTCGTTTTATTGTTATTTTCCTTCCTATAAATATTCCTCAGTTCCTCAGGTTGTTGGTTTATGCAATTTAAACAACACATAAAAATTATTGCCTTTCCAAATATATAAAGATAAAGCCTTAAAGTATTGATTATGCAGACAGAAAGACGTCAAAACTTTATTTTTATGTTCCACTCCAACGTAACCAGGATGGATTTACAGTCTTGTTTGCGAATACAATCCAATCTCAATTGGATGTTGATGATCTCGTTTCCAAACAGGTTATCAGTTACATAAAAATAAGTATTTTGAAATATTTAACTGCAGACTCAACTACAAATTTAATGCCAGAAATTCAAAGAGGTAAGAGGAACACGTGTTCGGGAATTTGATGGAGAGAGCATAACTTCATACAAATGCCAGTGGCGGATTTTTTGAGCACATAATGTAAACTTAATGTGATCAAACTTAAATAATAGATTGTATAAAATGTAAAGATCCATAAAACAATACACATTTCATATTTATATGTGCATTATTCAATCTTAAAAATGGGTTGTGTTTTTAAAAACACCCTGTAGAATAATCCCGTTTCCATAGTCTAATAGATTGATGATCAAGGTGAAAGAGTATGTTTTAAGTTTATTGTACATTTAATTTGTTTTGCCTTGGCTGCTCACATATTAAGATTAAAGGGGTCCACACACAAAATAAACTGTGATTTCCAATATTTTTCTTTACGTGTTCAAGACACGAATGTGAAAATGTGCATAAGTGAAAATGAACGAATGGTGTTCATGGCATCTGGGAACCTTAAAACCAAAAATTGTATTGGTCTCGCGCTTAAGTCTTACAATTAGACCTAAGGAAAAACTTCTCCCCTATAGAGGAAATTCGCCAATACAAAAAATTAAAAAAAGTTTTACAAAGCGTGCCATTGATACTTATACTACATTCACGGAAAATATACATGAAAGGAGGAAAATTAAATTTCCTTTGGTTCTATCTAGCATTTTTTACAAAATGAAGCGAATCTTCTAACAAGAGAGTAACCGGCCAATTTGGCACCAATTCTAATTGGAGTCATTCCTCATCCAAATTGCATTTACATTTAACACTACCCTCTAGTGTCAAATGTAAGAGATACCCTAATTGTTTGCATATTTTAAGTTTAAAGAATAGTTTTATGATAGACGTAGGCAGGTCTCAAAACATGTTTAGTTGAAGGTTAAGCTATGTTATGGTGTGACATTTTCCGCCTTACCATCCATATGATACTCACATATATTTCCATTTTGTTTTACTTGTATCCAGCACAACATGAACATCACGTATCAAGAGTTTGTTCACGCTACAATTACATTACATCCATGAAAATTAAAATCCATAACATTTTACATTATTTATTGGGTACTAGAGATGTTAATTCAAATAAATTAAGCGTATTAGCAACAAGCTCTAGACCTTTTGCAATTCTATTATTTCATGTTTTGATTTGTTTTTTCGGACATCTGTTTAGTGAAAACAAGTTATACGACGTTTCGGGTTCTGGAATTTGATCCCGTCTTCGGGTGGAAGACTATCGTTTTCTTCTAACTTTAAAAATTATTAGTTTTGTTACTGACTGTTTGTTTCTTATATTCTATTACAGGTATCGAGACATGTAATGTTAATGTCAATCTACATTATGATATACTATCTTCCATCTTTTATGAATATTCATGGCCTTGTTTGTGAATAATTTATAAGTATGATACGCGTTGCATCATAATATATTTATAATTATTTATAGTATATTTATCATAATTGTTTTACTCGTATCCGGAAAAACACATATCATGAATTTGTATGCCTGGACTTTTATGTAATTCATCAGGTGTCAGATTTTAATTCATACATTCCAATACCCATTTTTTCAATTACATAGTCAATTACTTTTACCAACATTAATACGTTTATTCCCTTCTCAGTACCACATGCTGTCATAAATAATTAGAGTCTAGAGAGATTAGAATTAATTATGACCAGTAAACTAAATGGTTATATAAGTTGTTTGATTGAAATCATTTTAAAGGAAATTATATAGTAAATTTACTGTATATTTAATTTATATAGTAAATTGAATATTTAATTTATATTTAATTATATTATATAATTATATCCAATGATTAAATTTAATATTAAATTTTTATATTAAAAATTATACATTAAATTTACTAAATAACTGATCTCTTTTCCTAAAAAAAATTACTTAAAATAAAACATATTTGTGAATCATGTTAGGTTTGAATGTTCAGTTTCAAGCCTAGTTTTTTTTAGCGAATTTCCTTAAAGGAATAAGCTATTACGGTAGTACTCATGGTAAGAGTTAAGTCCGAGACCATGTTAACTTTTCATTTTGGGGTCCCCAGAAGCAAAAAATACCATTCGTTCAAATTTTTATATACATATATATATATATCTATATATATATATATATATGTCTGTTAACACGATAGCGGCCGTAAATATGGTCCGATCTTAATGAAATTTGGTACAGACGTGTAAAGTGGTAATCACTTGGACGAGTTCGTGAACCAGCCCGATCGGACCACCAGAAGGGGGGATAAAGGGGGGTAAAGGTAAGCCCCCCCAAAAATGAGTTTTTTGAGTTTTTCACATAGAAAAATAAAATTTATCAAATTTTTGTTCGCACCATTGAATTCAGCTCAAAAATACAAACAATTTAGTATTTTGAATCACTGCTCTATGTCCATTGGTTATCGAGATATTGAAAGTGGTAAACACAGTACGTTGTCTCAATGTTAACCTTATGGGAAATAAGTAAAATTCTATATCTCGCTTATTTCTCAACATATCTTGATAAAACTTGGTAAATGGCTTCTTCTAGTTCAGATCTACTAAATATTGAATTAAAACCAACCAGTTTAAACATACCTGTAGCAGCAAACCTGCATACTCATTCCCCATGTTATTCTTACGGAGCTTACAAAAACCATGTCAAATCTCGCTATGTTGGATTAAAATATGTTGTTTTGCAATTGAAATTCGCTGAGTATGCAGGTCTGTTGCAACGGGGGTATTATATATTTGTTATATTTAACTTATCATGAATGATAAGCTCTTATCATTAATTATGGTAATTAAATATCTAATAAACTGTTTGACATTACAATTAAAGCGGTCTGAATAAGCAAATTAAATCCGATAAAAAACAATTATGAGATGATAATTTATAGGATATTTATCAGAGGTAGTTTATTTAAAATCATATGTAATTCATTTGCAGGATAAAATAAATTATTTTACACTCTTCTTGGTATATTGAACATCGCTTTTTTTTAATTGTATTAAAATTGATTGAAGAAACAATTATTTTTAGACACATTTTATTAGCATTTTCCCATACAACCCAGTTGATTTCAATTCAATTCTTACTTTAAAACTAATATAAACTTCAGTCAGGAAATCAATAAAAACCTGCATTCAATATGTAAGAGAAAATAAATAGGTTTCAAGAGAAATTATATATTTATCTGAAATATTTCTATGATATATTTTCAATCAGGTATAATGGATGAGTCATAATTTTTATAAAGTAATATTGGAAGAAGATAGAGGAATTGAAAATTTAGGAATGAAAGCGGATGTGATATTGAATATCTGGTGGGTGTCGGCAATATCAAGCTGTAAAACGGCTCCTCCGTATAACAAGTGGAACATTATATTGTATTGGCTTCTCTTCAGAAACTGCTTTTTAAAATATGATTGAAGAAGTTACTTCTTTCTCTATAGTGAGTAACATTTTGGAGTATTAAATACAACTCAACTGCACTTCACCTGTTGCAAAAATATTCTGGCCCTCAAAAAGATTTTAGTTGCTTAGGTACTTTGTGTGCTTGTTTTTGAATGTATGCTTTTCCGATTTATTTGTCACTTATTTCACTATGTACCCCTTAAAGCATTGCAGATTCATTTAGTATAGTTCGAAAATGGCACCGTTAGTTTAAACGCACTATGTTTCGCATTGAAGAGCAAAGAGGCCGGCAATATGTAGTAACCAATGATCTCGTCAAACGTTCAGAAAAAATCACTCCTGGTCTCTGACAGAAGGGTTCTGAAATTCCAGAGAAACCTTCAGATAAAATAGTATCCCTTAGATTAGTAACCCTTAAAAGAGTAATAGTGAATTTCTCTTCTTTTCATAGTTTTACAACGAAATCAAAGGTTACCACACATTCAACCACTCTGCTATTCAACGTGAAAAATAGTGTGTTTTTCTTTAAACAAATGGTGTTTTTCGGACTGTATACTAACGTCATACTATCGTTCCCATAAACCTAAAATACCCCCGTTGCAGCAGACCTGCATACTCAGCGAATTTCAAGTGCAAAACAACATATTTCGATCCAACATAGCGAGATTAGACATGTTTTTGTAAGCTCCATAAGAATAACATGGGGAATGAGTATGGAGGTTTGCTGCTACAGGTATATTAAAACTGGGTGGTTTTAATTCACTATTTAGTAGATCTGAACTAGAAGAAGCCATTTACCAAGTTTTTTCAAGATATGTTGAGAAATAAGCGAGATATAGAATTTTACTTATTTCCCATAAGGTTAACATTGGGACAACGTACTGCGTTTACCACTTTCAATATCTCGGCAACCAATGGACATAGAGCCATGATTCAAAATACTAAATTGTTTGTTTTTTTGGGCTGAATTCAATGGTGCCAATAAAAATTTGAAAAATTTTATTTTTCTATATAAAAATCTCAAAAAACCCATTTTTGGGGGGGTTTACCCCCCTTTACCCCCCCTTCCGGTGGTCCGATCGGGCTGGTTTACGAACTCGTCCGAATAATTACTACTTTACACGTCTATGCCAAATTTCATTCCGATTGGACCATTTTTGCGCAAGTTATCGTGCTTAAAGACACATATATATATAGATATATATATAGATATATATATAGATATATATATAGATATATATATAGATATATAGATATATATATATATATTTATGAAAGTGAACGAATGGTGTTTTTGGCATCTGAGGACCTCAAAAAGAAAAGTTATGATGGTTTTAGGCTTAGGTCTTACCATGAGACCTACGGTAACAGCTTCTTCCCTATAGGGGAAATTCGCTAACAATACCCAATCGATAACCACAGGTTAACTTTTTTCATCCTAAGAAAGAGAATAACGCACTTTTCGTTCAGCATGATTATCCAACGCTGCGGCGCGGCGGAGCGAGCGGCTGTGCAGCTTGAGGCGGCGAACCAGTTTTTGAGTTACGGAGCTTAATATAGCCCCATCGACTTCCACCACGTTCTGACAGACTCTTAATGACTGTAGGTATCTATCCAACACCAACTCTCTATGACTACTTTTTCCAACTCTCCATCCCTACTTTTTCCATCCATAAACGGTATTTACTTGAAAAGAACACGCGTTGTGTTTTGTCATGGACAATATTTAATGCAGTTATGCGGGGAAACAGTTACAGAAATTACACACACGCACGCGCGCTCAATACGTGTTATTTTTTACCGCCTTCAAATAAACTTCAAAGGTTAAACTTTTAATGTTGTGAAAAGACCTTATTTATTATTACTTCATTTACACCTACGGTCATGCGATTCATTAAATTTAATTTCATGGTCATTTTTCATGGTAACTTCGTACTCTGCCTCATTTTTTACTCTAATGATAGTAGGCAAAAAGAAAGTTAAAAAAAGTTAGTCTAGTGCTTTGTTTCTTTATAATTATTTCAAACCCTCGTCGTTATTCTGAGAAATTTACAGTTGATCAGGAGTAAACGGGAAACTGTCAACTTACCAAGGAACAGAGGAGATATAAATCTTCCTGCAGTTCAAAGTTTCAGAACTACGAATCAGACACGGCTCACGCGTCGGAGATTGCGGTTTTCATTTCATTCATTTTAAGTTGTTAAGTCTCGGTGTGCAGTGATCAATGATCAATATGTTCTAGTAGTGCAATTTGAATTAATCCTTTTAAACTGCACTTGGCTACCCATTGTCTTTGGGTTTTAAATTTTGTTTAAATTCAATTTGTTTAGCTTTTTATACTGATTATTTCATTAGAAAACTACCCCAAAATTACGAACAAACTTTTAATTATAAGTATAACATTAAGGAAAAGTATTTGTTTAAAAATAACATTACCGCACATTTGAAAAATGTTTAGTTTCATTTATTGGTTGGATTTAAGGGGTTGAAGCGAGTTAAAATTGGAAAATAACCTTGGTAACACTGACACTTGTTTAATTTGGTGGGAGGGGGGTGGACGTGGTTGATAGGGCTAAAGACAAAAGATGTTACTTAAAAATAACATTGTCAAACATTTTTAAATTTTAAATTTGTTTAATTTATCGGTCGGGTTTAAACGGGTAGATGGTAAATGGCTCTCAATAAACCTGACGGGTATAACTGGCTGATTCAGAGAAAAAATTAGTTCTCTCAGTCGAAGAATAAATTAGCAAAAAGAGAACAACCAAAATTCTTAACTTTTGATACCATTTTGGGAGTGCAGGAGGCAGTGGCGGTTCGTGCATAGGAACACATGAGCACGTGAACCCCCTATGAAAACCCACAAATAATGTTATTTATTAAAATACTTCTATGTAAATGCAGAATATCCCAAACAATTAAAAATGACATTAATAAGCAACAGCAAAGAGCGCGCGTTGCACTCGACGTTGTCACTAGAGCCAGAGAGGCGAGACTGAGTTTGGAGAACAGCGCTCCGCGGCTATAGGCGTAGGACGAGTCCATTTGTGGCAGTGGCGGGGGAGGAACGATGATTGCATGGTGCCTTAGGGAGCTTCCCTTGGAGCTGCTTCCTAGTGTGCCCATATGCGTTTTAACGAGGCTTGATACTTGCTGTTTTTTGGTTCGGATGATGTTAAAGTTTATTAATATAGTTATTGTGTGTTTTAATGTTGTTTTTAGTGATAAATATGTTTATTTCAGTAATATGATATACTCTGATTATTGAAAGAAAACAATTGGCGTACCGGCCGCGTGATAGCTCACCCTCTGCAAGATAATTTATTACACTCCTGGCTAATTTACTAAAAGCGTGTACAATCATTTCAAACTTGCTAAAAAAACTTGTATTATACTTTTTAAACGAATAAAATTTACTAAAACTTGTAACGAAATATTTTAGTTCAACTTTATGAAATAGAAGGAGTCAGTTCTGATGCGTGGCAGTGGCAGCGTTTTCTTTCGGTAATCAAGGTAAAGTCGTAATTCATCGTAGGTTAATGACTTTTATTTTAAAGGATTAATCAAGAAGAGCATTAATCAATGATGGAAGATAATAATTGCAGGCCTCAGTTCGCAGTTCGTTATTTAAAAAAAATTCGGTTTTCCGTTTTATTTAATATTATATTAATGTGTAATAGTAGCAAAATACGATTCATGTTCGTCAAAGGTAGGGTGGTCCCTTGATAAATTTAATACTTTAAGCATTACACTCGTGTATGGTAGGTATCTCAAGAAATGCTGGCGCTACGGTCTTTTAAGCGTTTAACGTACTTAAATACCGATTAGTTTAAGACAAAAACTCTAGTATAATACATGATATCATTTATATATTTTTAACTGTGAACCCCCCGTACATAAACTCACGAGCCGCCACTGGCAAGAGGTGAGATAAGGCAAACTGAATATCGTTCAAATGTGTAGGGAATTAAAATGAAATACGGTAGTGATCTCCAATTTTTATAGGATCTCTAGTTCAGGCGTTAGAGTGCAATAACAAAAAGTTTTTTAATGCAGGCTTACCGCCTTTTGGAGAGTGGAAGGCTGTGTAGAACGTTTTAGTTTTGAGCATTTTTTTCTTGTTTGACCATATTCGTGCCTAATTAATTTCATTACACATTTGAACGATATTTCGTTTGCTTTATCTCACCTCCGGCACTCCCACAGCTTATAGTTTATCAAGTAAATTTTATATAGATGGATGAGTCATGTATGTAATGTGGCTATATATATTGTATAATATGCATTGGCTGAATATAATATTTATTCAGTTCCCAGCAAACATAAAGTGAGGATAACTGCGGCACTGGCGTAGAAGTGTCGAAGCAACGCGGTTAAAAACCGACCAGTCAGCCATTACACCAGTAAATGTGAATTACTGTTATACATGTAGACAAATATTGCAAGAAAACGAGTTGCCCCTAAATCCGGCGTTAAGAGTGGTTCTGGCAAAATCCCAGCAGTTGTTTCTATCTGTGCTACGAAACCAAGATGCTCGAGTTTTACTGGTTACTTTAATTCCTGTCAATAGGTTTGGTGCTTCACTTTCACTCTGTATTGGTTTATCTTGAATCTACGATTAAGACTATAAAAACATTACAAAAATTTTATGACATTGAATTTTGCACGTCACATCCCACGCGTTATAGCAACAGGGGCCGTCCATAAATTACGTCATCGCTTTATGGCCATTTTCGGACCTCCCTCCGTACAATCATTCCAACGTCATAATTCGCCTGACCCCTCCCCCACCATTGAAAAATGACGCCATAGAGTAAAAACGTCTAAAACATTGCCAGTCTTTGGGAAAGGGTTATTGAAGGGTTCTTCTATTGGGTCGTTAAAATCATTAAATTAACTTTTGATCTCATTTTCGATATAGCTGGCGCCAATTCTTGAGGCCCACGCCGTCCATAAGCCCAATGCTAAAATAAACATTAGTCTTATGGACGGCATGGGCTTCAAGAATTGGCGCCAGTTATAATTTAATGTCAATCAACGATTCAAACCAGAATCTTTTGGACTTTGAAATACTTCATTTACTGTAGTGATGGCCGCTTCCTAGAAAATCTAAAAACATTGATAATTAAAATCTGCATTTACTGTAGCTTTGTTTTGACCTGGAGCTAAAATGTAAAAAACCTTCTGGCAGCAACCACCTGGCAGAGTGTACGACGTTATTTTTTGATAAAAACATATATATATATATATATATTAATCAGGTAAATACATTATTTCAGCACATCATTTTGACTGACGGCAGGCAAAAAAATGAAATTTAAGAAAAATTAAATTTATTGTGCATAAGAAAAGTGGTCTATATAGCTGATGGAAAATTGAGGTTTTTATCCATTAAACTATCCTGATGATTTGCTTATTGACAAACTGTGACATCTCTCTAGGATTATTCATATTTACTTAACTTTCATTTCTTGACCTCTATAGGAATTGGAAAAAAGACTAGGATTAATCATACGTACTTGACTTGAATCTCTTTAATCACTCAATAGGACTAATATTCAATATTAAAATGCAGTTGTTTACACCAGCAGGACTTACATCAATACCGAACCAAGAGAATTTTCAGTAAGCAATATTACACTGAGCAATATCGAAACCGCAAACGTTTCGAGTTCTGCAAACTCATTTGCGGTGTACTCGATACACAATAGTTCGGTCCTCACAGGGTCCAAAATATTGCGGAATCTGACAGTTTATGCATTTAGTTCATGTTACTTGTTCCTATATGTGTATTTATTATTAAGATTTTTCAAAGTTGAAATTCTTATTTCATTTTTTTTATTTTAAGCTACTAAAGGTATTATATACTTTATACATATTTATCAACAAAAGAATAAAGGCAAGATAAAATGTTTAACCCATTTTAAACTGAAAAAAAACAAAGAATTACATTTTTTTCGACATCTATGTATATCGCCATTAATGGTGAGCTCACAGCTGAAAATGATTGTTACTTTAATTTGCTGGTCATTATTTTTATGGTCGTTTCCAACTATCTTGCAAGGTCTTGATTAGTTTACCTTACCTGGATTTATCAAGGCTCTAGAATTATCGTTTCCTTCAATATTGATTGAAGAAGAAATACTTTACCATATTTCAATAGAGCCTAGATCCCTCATTTAAACCATAGAGTTTATTAAAAAGTAACTTTATCTACGACCATTGCAATAAGCACCAATTATGGTATTACAATAAACATTATAATGATATACATTAGAACACCAAAAACCAAGCAGTACTCTAATGACGACTTTAGAGTACTGGAGTCACTTTAGAGTACTGGTTCTAGACCAATGAGAGTTCGGCATTTGACGGAAGTAGTGTCATAATAACAATTATGATTTAATTAATCTGTCAATACGTACTATACAGACTAAAGTTTAGTCCCAAGTCTTTCCTGATGGTATAGCTTCGTAGTTACCTAATTACATATATAAAGTTTGGCTAGACACAGTTTTTTAATCAACTCATGTCCAAGCTATATGAATAATGCATCATAGTAAACCATAGAAAATGATATCGTTTGAATTACATAATTATTTTTATATAATCTACTACGTTTAAAAACTTAATCTCTTCTTTTTGGAACTGAATTAAAGTAAGATATAAGAATATTTGTGAGCAGCCCACATAATTTATTTGTGTGTACTGTAGTGAAACTGTATTATAGTTCTGTTATGTATTTCCTCGGTTAAAACGTAATTTATTTGTTATATTTAGCGGTATAAGCTCCCAAAAACCGGGTGAAAATATAGTAAGACATATAATGCAATGCACGAGTAAAATTGATTGGTATTCTCAATACTTCGTAATAGTAAATTAATTACTTCAAGTTTCTTTCATAAATTTGTACTTTTTTCTGGAAACCTTGTTTATAATTTGCAATAGTTCACAAGTATCTACTTTGAGATTGTAAATAAACATTAATAATTATTTATTTGTAATGTGTGTAAACAGATGCTAGTTAATGACAAGTATTTATTTAGTATAATTTTGCCTTAAAAATAAAATCAGAAGGAAATTTATTGCTTAGTTAATTTTAAATCACTTGAAAATTTTAATTGTATAATACAGTACCTTTGCCCATAGTTAATCTTAATGTAAATTATTTATTAGGTAGGAATAAAGCTAGCTCAAATAATTATTTCATATAATACCCAAACTTTCAAAAATGATCTCTTTTTAAATGTTTGCCAAAAGTGGAAATTATACTTCAATGTTTTGTGAACCCCAGTGCAGTGAAAACATGTGCTACATTGTTACAACAAAGGAGATGATGAGAAGAAGAGAATTTTGGGAGTCCAATTGAGAATGGCCTAGAGGAGTTTGTGGAGAGAAGAAAAACGACATAATAAAAAAGCTGTGTCCACTGATGCCTGAAAATCGAGGAAAATTCTGGCTAGATCTGAAAGAAGCCTGCGTACCTGACTTGGTTTTATCGGATGATGAATAGGCCTTCATGCTTTGCTTGATGTGTTTATAATGTTCAATTTTTAACATCACAATTGAGACTTAACCATTAATAAGGATTTTTCAGTTGCATGTGATTATTGTAAGGTATTTTAATGTGCTAATTTGTTTGATTGTCTTCTTGTTTGACTATCCTGTATGTAAACTTTGATTTTTTTGTTCCTTGGAGGTATCTTATTTATAATTTGACTAGGCCTCAAAGCTTTGCTAATTTTTTTATAAGAAATAATGTGAATTTGTTTTGTCCTTTCCTAATTTTTACTTTAGGTTTGTATGATGTGTTTATAATTTTCAATTTTCACTATCACAAATTGATACTTAAGTTTTAATAAGCTTTTTTCAGCTGCATGTGATTATTAAAAAGTAGGCCTATTTTAAATTGTTCAGTCATACGTGATTATTTAAAAGTAGGCCTATTTTAAATTGTTCAGTTGCTCGTGATTATTTAAAAGTAGGCCTATTTTAAATTGTTCAGTTGCTCGTGATTATTTAAAAGTAGGCCTATTTTAACTCTTTCACTAGCACGTGATTATTTAAAAGAATTTTAATGTGTTAATTTGTTTGCTTATCTTCTTGTTTGAAAGTCCTGTTTAACTTTCTATTCTATGATCCGTGGAGGTAACCTATTTAAAATTTAATGTTCATTGTTCACAACTTAGACGTAACAAGTAGCACGTGAAGAATTTTTTGCCCCATACAATCAAGTATTTTTATGTGTCAATTTTTTCGCTTGACTACCTATGTCTTTCCTGTAAACTTTGTTTTCTGTGATCTGGGAATGTTATTTTCAACTAACTTGTAAAATTAAATCACTTTTTACTACTGTCCTTCTGCTTTTAAATCTTTAAGGTGAGCCGCCCTAATCATAGTCACGTGCCTAATGATTTTTAATTCTTAAAAGTCCAAACGTAAAAATAAAAGGGTTATGATTAAAACTTTGTTAAAAATTTATTAAATCTTGCTATTAAATTTAGTCATAAATAAACCTTTCTGTTATACTAAGTTACGTTTGGATGAATTAATAATCAACAGCCGAGGCAGGTGACCATAATTAGGGGGGGTGATTGTCTTTTGTAACTTAAGGCATGCTTGGGTAGCTGGTTTCTTTTTTAAGAAAATCGTGAAACTAAGTTTGAAATGCCTCTGGCATTCAATATTTTTTTTATTTTCAAAGCAATATTTTTCCAGATTTTTAAAAGTTAATAATTCAACAGATTACCCCATACCTAAATTAGGGTATCATATTTTAATGAATTTGTTTATAAATGGGTAAAACTTAACACGTGTCATTAGGCAGCTTACACATAATATCACAACGTGTAAAACATTGTAGTTAAGGCTTTTTGCCTTACAAAATATACTCCAAGCTCATAATCAAAAAGACCTTAACTCCTTTTTTTTAGTTTTATTATTGTTTTTACTGTTAAATTTCCTGCTAAACATATGGATAATCACAATAATTAACCAATACCATCAATCTAAGCCATTCTTAAATTGAATGATTAAGATTTAAAAGTTCAAACATGGTTCTGATGTAAATGTGTATTCCTGTAAAATTTGGGTTTTCGGAGTTAAGGCTATTTAAATTATGAGGGCAGCTCTGTCCGAGTGTTAAATTATTTCCCATTAAAAAAGTATTAGGCCCTAATAAGCCTATATTTTGGTAGCCGGCGGTATACCAGGTCACAGTTGTCCCTTTTTAATGGCCTAGAAGAAAATGGTGACCTGGGTGAAGAGTTAACATTTTGGTAAGATCTGCCCTTATTAATCTTTACCTCCATTGGACTAGCCTACCAGTGATTTTAAACTGACATTAAAATTAATTAAAGGCTAAAGAAAGTATATAACCTACATACATCAAGAGTAACTTTGACATCAAGAAATTTATTAATAAAATTTCATTGGAGAAACTTTATAAATTTGACTCATAATAAACTATTTCCCATCAAGACTATTGTTGAGGAAGACATATTGGTTTATAGACAAACTTCCTTATCAGTGACTATCTTATAGAGATCATAATTATCCTTCCATAGACTTTCAATCTATAATTCCATTTTGATAGTTCATAATTTCAAAATTAAAAGTATCAAAATATATTATCAAGTTAGATATTCAATGTTTCGGCCAGCACCTACCTTAGACCCGAACCAAGAGACTCTTGCCATACCTTTTGAACTAGCATGAGCATAATACAAATATATTCTGTATAATTAACCTTCAGCTATAAGACCCCCACATTTATGAAACACATCCCCTTCTCAATTAAAAAGAAAGAAAGATTGTTATTTAATTGTCAATAAACCTATATTTGTGTAGTATCCCACTTAATTAGAGTAGCCTAGATTCAAGTGTAAATAGGTAAAGAGGTAGGAGATATTATCCACTTACCTTAAGTCAATCCCAATACCAATAATAAAAGAAAAACAGCCAACAGATAGGAGAAGAAATATAATTTATTTATTTAATCAAAATAACCACCAAGAAAGGTAAACAAACATATAGACAAATTATATCAAATTGGGAATAAAAACGTTTAAACTTGAGAACAACTTTTAAAGTTTTATTTCAGCTTTACAAGCTATTAAAAAATGTCTCTTCTACGTAAGAAACCCACCGTAGATATCAACTTACCTGCCAATTTTTATTTACAAGTTGGATCAATACATCAATACAATTTTTTTATATTCAATATATTTATTATCAGGCTATAACAATTGGATATTTATTTCAAAACTGTTCTGATCTCGACTTTTGATACCGTCAACTGAAAAAGTACCATTCTGTTCGAGTACTTTTCATTCATTAAAACTTTTTATAGACACCAAAAATAATTTGCAAGAGTAAACTGCTAATTTTACACTTATAAATACCCAAAGACTCTTTCATTAGTACACTACGATTAAATCACCTGTTTGACAAACGTCATCTGGAGGACGAAATTAGCTATTTCTCGCCTTTTACAGAGCTTAAAATCACTTGATTTTTAATTATACAGTCGCTAGATTTTTTCTAGGTTAATTATTAGGAAATCATACACAAAACTAGTGGCTTGAAGGGACAAAAGCCCCTAAAAAATCAAATACAATTAAATTATAAATGTTTATAACAAAATTGAAAATGCGATATTATATTAATACACTAGATATTTTCTTCCCTGTTATAACTCGGTAACAGCTGGATTTATTTTAACGTTTGAGATGTTAATTTAAACCATTTTTGAGATAAATTTGCCAGTACGCCTCAGACTTTAAGACAATGTATTACTTAAGTACAATATTTGGAAGGCTGAATATTTGAAACAGTTGCGCTATCCGTCGACATTTCAACAAACTCAACTCACTTTCTTTAAAAACTTACGCTCATGGTTTGAACAAGTTTTAAAGGTTAGCCACAGATTGCAGCGACGTCCCTTAGGGACACCAAAATATTATAAAAAACGAAATATTGTTGATTTTCATTGAAGACAAATAAATTTAAAGTTTTATTCTATTCCGCACGATTATTTCGCAGATATTACAACTATTCCAGTCTTAGTATTAATAATAAAATATTAAAATCTTTGAGGAACTGTAACGTCTGTTTCGAACATCCTTTTGCATATCGGGGCATGCTTACATTTAAGAATTGCAAGACTTCCATCGTAGGGCATGCAAAATGTCGATTATCATATCAAATACACAATACCCATGTTTCGTTACACTATCATAAGCCTTCAAATATATTAGTATTCCAGACTTTTGCGTAACAATGTATATATACACTTATTCGAACATTGGTAATTCGCTCGAGTAAGCGTATAGAGCATTTCTTTTACGATCACAGTCGGCTTGTCGGCTTGGTTTTTGTGTAAAGCTGTTGTACTGTATTTATTCTTTATACGAATCATTAAGTTCAAAATTTTTGAATCCATACTGTGTTATTTTTAAGGTTATCAATAACTACTGTTCAAATTCATTCATTGGCACATGTAATAGCATGGTACAGACGCTTGCTTCCAAAATACATTTTTAGCGAATTTCCCCTATAGGGAAGTAGCAATTACCGCCGGCGGCACGGTGAGACTTAAGCCCGGGACCATGTTTTTATTCATTTTGAGGTCCCTAGACCCCAAAAACACCGTTCGTTCATTTTCATGTACATTTACCTGTCCGTAGGCGCGATAACTTTTAAAAAAAGGTCCGATCTTGATGAAATTTGGAACAAACGTATAAAGCATCAATTTATACGTTTGAGATAAATTTACAAGTAAATCGAACCTGGTTCGAGTTGGTTTCGAACTCAATGTCTTCGAGTTCGAAAATCAGCAAGATTGGTTTTATTTATGGTTTTTATTTTAGGTATGGATTTTTTGGTTTTATTTTATGGTTTTTATTTTACTCTAAGGAGGTTTTTTTGAAAAAAAATTATTTTCAAAATTTAACATCCTTTTACTGATTGTTTTAAAATTTCACTGTCCAAATTTAATTCAGCTTAAAAAAAAACAAACAATTTAGCATTTTGAATTATTGTTCTACATCAATCCGTCGCTTAGTTATTGGATGTGCTAAACACAGTACGTTGGCCATTTTTATTTTTAATTTTACCCTCCAAAAAGTATAAATACCATGATTTAAGACATTAAAAAAAATACAATTCTGAACGTATGATTAAACTAGTCGTTTCCAGTCAATAAAATTAACTATTTAAAATATGTAAGTAAATATTGTCAACGTATATATTATATGGCTTGGGGAAAATTTGATATCATTATTAGTTTAAATCTTATAAGTTTATGTTAGCGTTATTACGATTTTAGTTTGGGTTTCACTTTAATTTTATATTTTTTCAGATCATATCTGAGAATTTGAACCTGAATTTGAGGTTAACTATTAACCCCTATTATTGGTTCCTTTTGATTAATTACGGCTTTCTTATCAATTTTTACTTCAACTCCCAGCATCCAAAATGCATAATTTTGTCCTATTCATCTGTTTCCCAGTTTTATTTCTTTAATTCGTTCACAAACGCATTCTAATGTCTACAACATTTTTTTATCAGGGCCTCTGTCAACCTTCAGCATTATAGATCATCCTCAGGCAATCCCAACATTAACTGGATACAGTCCATATTTTGTCAACACCTGGCATTTAGGACTTGCTTGTGTACATCAAAATATTGTCTTCTCTTTTTGTGACTGAGAGACCCATAGTTAAAACTCAGCCTCCTTCAAATCTTGAATAATTGGCTATGCATAACTAATTCCTCATTTCAAAGGTATTTTTCCTTTCTTATGAACCAGTATTCATATTTATAATATGAACCAGTATTCATATTTTATCTCTTATTCTATCCTCCTTATTTCCAATCCTGCATTTTTCTTTTTTTACTTGGAAGCTGGAACACTTTTTAAATAGAACTTCTTATTCGTTAGTCTCCGTATTTAAAGAATTTATCTAAAATTTCTTTTAGACAGGCAGTTTGAAGTGAATATATTTGTTTGGTAATGGTGGAATAAAATCTATTGGTTTATTTTATTACGTTTATATGCACTTATTAAAATTATTTGATGTGTAACTGATTTACTTTCGACGACAGATTTAAATTTTTATTATATTTGAATATTCAAATCCACCAAGATATTAATGCTTTCATAAGTAGTTGCTGTAAACTGAAAAAATAACAAACATGTAAATAAATATCAAAGTGACAGAAGGCAGATATTATGGTTTTTCTGAAGACTGCTGTTTACTCAAATAAAAATAATTTAGATACAGTATACCATAATATGTTTCGTAATATATACTTCCATTTAAAATGTATAGAAACTTTAAAGTCCAGTGGGACAGAGCACATTGTACTGAGGGTGATGAAAACTATTCCATGACTTCTGCAGGAAATACCCTTTAATGTGACACCTCAATCATCAAAATCGGTTCACAAATAAAGGAGTTTTGCTGTACACAATAAATTCCCTAGGGAATTTGTATAATAGATTTTCAGGGTGTGAATATTTTATTTGTGTTTATTATGAATAATTAAGAGTTCATTGATCAAGATTTTGCAAAAAATATATACTATATCAAAAAATTTAAAATTATTTTTAAATTTAATAAAGGAAGTAGGCCTATGAGCATTTGGAGAGGGGGATTTCTTGGTCTAAACTGCTTGAAAATGTAGCGTAATAAATGGTATGTTTACAATGATGATGATTGATAATATATTTTATTGAAATTGGCTGGAGATGCAGGTCTGCTGTATGTGTGTGGATGGGGTGTTTTAATAATGAAACTGACCATATGATTGAATTTAATTTTTTCATGAGATTAAGTTATTTGTTTGTTTGGAGTGTTTTGAATCCGTTGATAATATATTTTCAGACATTTATATACTATAACAAGATTACATTCATTAAAAATTAAAAGACTAAGAATTATATAAAATACAAAAGTGTATGTATTACTAATACACCATTGTGTGGTGTATGTGTAATAATAATATTAGTGTAATATTAATATTAATGGTGTGTTACTAATACACCACTAATATACCAATGTGGTCTCCTTGTTGATTTCCCTCATGTTTAAAGCTCATGAATGATTAAATATATGTTTTAGCGAATTTTCTTAAAGGAATAAGCTATTACGGTAGTACTCATGGTAAGACCTAAGTCCGAGACCATGTTAACTTTTCATTTTGGGTTCCCCAGAAGCAAAAAACACCATTCGTTCGAATTTATATATATACATATATCTATATATATATCTATATATATCTATATATATATATATATATATATATATATATATATATATATATATACAGGGTGAGTCTCTACTGACTACATTAATTTTAACAGTTGATTCTACTTATTAAATGGAACACAAAAATGTATATAACCCCATATCTGACTTTAACCGTTTAGCTGTAATGGCGTATTTTGTGATGTTTTAAAATTACACGACTTTGTACTATTAGTTCGACAGTAAAAACCAAACTAATGTATGTATGCCATTGAAATTATTATTATTTGAAAGAGAATGAAATTTCCTTCAAATTAAACATAGTACCCAAGTAATAACTCCTTATAAAAGGTTTGTGAAATAACATCAAAGTTAAAAATTGTTGTTTTCAGAATTTTTTCTTTAAACTTCAAAGTTCAATTAAACCAGTTAAATTTGCCGTTTTCTTATGTCCAATTACATAAAAAACTTCCTTATTTATTTATGTTTAAAATTATGTATAAATATTAAGGGGTCATAAAGGAAAAATTTGAGAATTTCATAAAAATGTTGTTAAGGTACATAATCAGGATTGACATCATCATTCGATATTGGCTCTAAACACCAAATTTATTACTGTATTTGTCTCCTATTTCTTTACCAGCTGAAACTGTTGACTAAATCAGCTGACTGAGAATTACAATAGGCAGTAGTAATAATCAGCTGATTTTTCATTGCTTTATTGTGAAACTGTTTATTCATGTTCTTTTCAATTGTGCATTCCAAGTAAAATGCAACTGATGTCATTAATGATAAATATCATTGTTGTTTCGAGTTGTCATGTCCTTTACCAATGAATAATAGGTGGACATTATTGTGGTTTACGGTTTCTGTGACTGTAATGCAGCGGGAAGCCGTCACGATTACTAGCGGCTATCCAAACAGAAGGCTTTTGAATGAACGTAGGGGCCGTAAAAGTGTAAAATGCAGGTTTTATTCATAAGAATATTGTTAATGAACATCATTATGATTCGTCGAATTGGTTCTAAACATCAAATAAACTACTGTAAATCTGTATTTTTTTTATCAGCTGAATCTTTTAACTAAATTAGCTGATTGGGGATTCCAATAATTAATTGTGATCAGCAAAACACTTTATTTATCATATGTTTTACATATAGTTGATGTGTCATCTGTCAACTGGTTTCATCATTTTAGGAGATTTTCAAAGTGTCCACTGTTTACCCTGATACACATGCGAAATCTCTTCCTGAATTGCCTCACAGTCGCCTTCAAGTTCAGTTCATTAAGTAGAAGTTCACAAGCTTTCAAAATCCTGTTCCTTAACTCTTCTACGTTTCGAACTGGTTTGCGAAAAACCTGTAACGAGGTGCCCCCAAACTTAGTAGTTAAGGGGCAATGAGGTCTGGAGACCACGGAGACCAGGCGATTCTCCCTCATCTTCCGATCCACATGTCAAAAGTATCACTGATGTGCTGACGGACCTCATCGCTAAAGTGTGAGAGTACTTCGTCTCCTTGGAAGATAATGCGCTGACAAAAATCCGGGTCTTCAAGGAGCGATGGTAATGTTTCAACAAGAAAGTCCAGGTACTGAATGCCAATTAAGGCTGTTCGAATGTCGAAATAAGGTCTTATGAGCCAACTTTCAATGAGTCCGATCCAGACGTTTAATTTAAACCTTACATGATTGGAAGATTTATGTACCAGGAGCAGCGATGCACTTTAACAAAGGTAAGTTCATTCAGAAGCCTTCTGTTTTGATAGCGGCGACGGTAATCGCGACGACTTTCCACTGCATTATAGTCACAGAACCCGTAAACCACATAATGTCAACCTATTCTTCATTGGTAAAGGACATGACAACTCGAAACAACAATGATATTTATCATTAATGACATCAGTTGCGTTTTACTTGGAATGCACAATTGAAAAGAACATGAATAAACAGTTTCACAATAAAGCAATGAAAAATCAGCTGATTAATACTATTGTCTATTGTAATTCCCAGTCAGCTGATTAAGTCAACAGTTTCAGCTGGTAAAGAAATAGGAGACAAATACAGTAATAAATTTGGTGTTTAGAGCCAATATCGAATGATGATGTCAATCCTGATTATGTACCGTAACAACATTTTTATGAAATTCTCAAATTTTTCCTTTTATGACCCCTTAATATTTATACATAATTTTAAACATAAATAGATAAGGAAGTTTTTTATGTAACTGGACATAAGAAAACGGCAAATTTAACTGGTTTAATTGAACCTTGAAGTTTAAAGGAAAAATTCTGAAAACAACCATTTTTAACTTTGATGTTTTTTTATAAACCTTTTATAAGGAGTTATTACTTGGGTACTATGTTTAATTTGAAGGAAATTTCATTCTCTTTCAAATAATAATAATTTCAATGGCATACATACATTAGTTTGGTTTTTACTGTCGAACTAATAGTACAAAGTCGTGTAATTTTAAAAAATCACAAAATACGCCATTACAGCTAAACGGTTAAAGTCAGAAATAGGGTTATATACATTTTTGTGTTCCATTTAATAAGTAGAATTAACTTTTAAAATTAATGTAGTCAGTAGAGACTCACCCTGTATATATATCTAAATATATGTCTGTTAACACGATAGCGGCCGTAAATATGGTCCGATCTTAATGATATTTGGTACAGACGTGTAAAGTGGTAATCACTCGGACGAGTTCGTGACCCAGCCCGATTGGACCACCGGAAGGGGGGGTAAAGGGGGATAACCCCCCCAAAAATGGGTTTTTTGAGTTTTTCACATAGAAAAATAAAATTTAACAAATTTTTGTTGGCGCCATTGAATTCAGCTCAAAAAAACAAACAATTTAGTATCTTGAATTACTGCTCTATGTCCATTGGTTACTGAGATATTGAAAGTGGTAAACACAGTACGTTGTCTCAATGTTAACCTTATGGGAAATAAGTAAAATTCTATATTTCGCTTATTTCTCAACATATCTTGATAAAACTTGGTAAATGGTTTCTTCTAGTTCAGATCTACTAAATATTGAATTAAAACCAACCAGTTTAAACACACCTGTAGCAGCAAACCTGCATACTCATTCCCCATGTTATTCTTATGGAGCTTACAAAAACATGTCAAATCTCGCTATGTTGGATTAAAATATGTCGTTTTGCATTTGAAATTCGCTGAGTATGCAGATCTGCTGCAACGGGGGTATTTAGTATATTATTTAATTAACGTATTCAAACAATACTTTCCTTCAAATAAGTTGAATTTTCACATATACTAAATAAATCCTATGGAAAATCGCTGAGTACGCAGGTCTGCTGCGACTGGGGTATTTTTCTTTTTGAATACTTTTGGGAAATATGTTTACATTAAATGCGATGGATCTTAAGAAAATATAGTGTATTTACGAATACATTTATTGAATCATACTTTCAAATTGCATTAAAATTTAGGTAATTACTCAGAAATATAATAATTATATGTTATATCTACTATATATTTGTCAAATACCACTCAGTGGAAACATCGTACAGCCCAAACTACTTGACCTAGAACCTTGAAAGTTTGCATGGATGTTCCTCTTAGGGCGTAGGCATCCGCTAAGAACGGATTTTACAAAATTCGTAGTATAAAGGGGTTTTTGGCGAGGCCGAAGTTTTCAAATTTTCCCTTTTAAAAGTATGTTGGACGATTTTTGTTTACATTTTTAATGTTCATAAAACTATCAGCTGGTAGTTAGCTTCGGAAATGTATACGTTGATACAGATGATAATAAATTGATTTCTTTGATCATGGCTTCATTGATTTTTGTTGATTTGTTTCAAGGCATAATTATGTACTATATAAAAGAGTTAAGTGGCATCATCTATATTTCGGTAGCGAGAGTTATCGTTTTTCCTGGAGGCGTTCCTAATATTTTTTTATTACATCTATGCCTGTCCGATGATTTGGTGTTTCGTATAATTCGACGTACGCAGATTTAAACGTGAAGAGCATACTGCCTTTTGTGGCTGAGTCTTGAGACTAAATCCCGGTAAGATGAAAGAGAAAAGAACACTGATTTTTCAGTCACAAACAGAATGTGCTGAAATGATACGATTCTTTGATCTATTTATGTAAAAATTTATAAATTATACAAATCCCTGATTGTAAGTTATATTTATACTATCTTTTCTACTATATTTTTGTCAAATACCACTGACCTATAATTGTAAAGCCAAAACGACTTAACCTAGAACCTTGAAAATTTGCATGGACGTTCCTTACAGAGTGTTGGCATTCACCAAGAACGGATTTTTTTAAAATTCGAGGTTTTTGGTGGAGCTGAAGCTTTGAAAATGCCCCATGTTAATGTAATGTATGATCTTTTGTTTAAATTTCAAATTTTATTAAATCAAGCATATTAGCTTCACAAACGGATACGTTGTTACAGCTGATTTATAATTTGATTCCCTTTATCATGGTTTTATGGTTGTTTTGTTGATTTTGTTAGGTTATTCGTACTATATAAAAGTTGCATTAGGTTAAGTTTCGTACCTTATACGTTTAATCATAAGCTCATTATGTGGTACCATCTTTTTAGGCAGCGGGAGCTATAGTTATTTCCTTAGGCCGGCCTTTAATGTTTTTATTTACAATCATGCCAGTTACAATAATTTGGCAAACACCTTTTTCATTTAATTCGACGGTGTCCCGGCTTTTCACGGAAAAATAAATCCTGCAATCAGTGGTTGATCTTAAATTATTACTACCCGCCCATATATTAAGTGAAAAACTAAGTGAATCGAGTTTGAAATACTGCCCACGGACAGCACCATAACTGTTTCGAACATTCAGCCCTTTACTGTACTTAATTGATGCCCTACTGGGCAATCCAGGGACGTATTGGTAAATCTACAAAGAAGTACCTTAAAATCGACACATTTGGTGTTAAAATCGGTCCGGCCGTATTCGAGTTATAACGGTGAAAAGAAAACCTTCACTGTCTACTGTGGTATCTACATTTTATCCTACATTCCGCCATAAAACAAACATATCTCTACATGACATATTCCTTGATATAATTATTTGCTATTCAGTCCTCTAGATTCTTCATATCAAGGTTAGACGATAATTTTTATCGTGAGCGAAGCCACGGGTTCTGCTAGTTAAACAATAAACCTAGTTTGTGAATCATAACAAAAAGACTTCCAAGGTTTTGAAACTTTTCCAAATGTGATCCATACTAAGAATTAAAAGATAACTGGTAGTCTTGTTCCAGTTGTCAACTAAATTACCCGCTGCCAAGAACCACTTTGCAGTTCGGCAAGTCCCTTGAGGACCGAACTTACTTTTGTTTGTTGGTCAGACGTATTTTCCGGTCTTAGCAAACATTTTCCCTTGGCTTTATTGCAAATTAATTGTTTGCCGACTGTTCCCGTTTTAGGGTTTATTCCAGTAGATGTGGGGAGGGTATTAAATAATAGGATATGATTATCATTAGTTAATTGTAAAATATAGGAGGTAAGATTTAATGAAAATGTTGTCCCCTAAAAACTTCCTCCACACTTCTGAGAATCCCTTTTAGTTTTCATGTAAATTAAGATTACATATAAAAAATCGTAGTCTAAAAATATTTGTAAAGGTGGTTGCACCCAGGATAGAACTTTTTTGACTTCTGTACTAGTTTCCAATGATTATTCGGACCTCTTTGCCAAAAACAATCTTGTTCGGCATCTTTTCCTAACTTTCCAAATAGATTACCTATACGAGGGTACACTCTATATCGAGTAATCGGATAAACTTACAAAAAAGGTGATACCACTGCCTTAAATTAAATTCGGGAAAATGAATAAAACCATGAATAAATATGAGAGAGCAAACTTTCATCCCCATCAAGCAATGATAGTGTTACTGCCATCTGGCGCCACAAACTTTTTTCAAATTAAATGATGAACCGTCAACCAAGCACCAAATTATCTTCTTTGCATATTTTTAAGCACCAAATTATCATTTTTGTCGCATATTTTTATCAGTAGTTAATAATTATTTTCAAACTTACAACTATTTTCTTAAGGCTAAAACAATTATATGTATTCCTATATTTAGGCTCAGGTAATATTTTGAATAGCAGACAGGGTATCACTGGACTGGAGCCAACGGTTTACCTAATGGAGGGATTTGTATAGCGAGAAACTAAATCCAAGATTGGAACTTTTGGCTAAAAAGCAATTTTGTTGGAAAATTTTATTTTAAACTAAATGATAATCGACTGGGGGCATATGACTTTAAACAAAAACTCCATTTCAAGTTCCCCGCTTGAGTTTGTCCAAAGCATTTAGAAATAAATGGTCAAAGGGTAATCTGTAATAATTTTTCTCTGTTCATTCTTTATATATATATATATGTGAGGTTTTTTCTTCAATGTCATGCCTCAATAACGGCTAGATGTGCTTTAACGCGCGATAAGTGGAATTAAAGCTATTTATACGCAGGTTTACGAAACATAATTTTAAGAAAGACATCACTTAAACAAATGGTTGACATTTTGCAACAGTGGTGCTACTTCTCTACACATCGAACTGGATTGAACTTAATGCACATTGTTTACAACCAGAGATATAATAGTTTGGCATCGCACAAAACAATTATAATAACTATTTTTCAATTAGCAGACCATAAAACTAAAACTTGAAAGCTGCCGAGCAATGCGTTTCCTCTAGTATTTTATCGCTAACTAATAACTTAGTTCTGTACTTTTGTTATTTATATTTGTGACGTTTGCTATTTTAATAAAGTGCCTCTTTTGCATTTTTTTGTAATATAAAATAAATACAAAGCTAGTAAAAGAGATTATGTTTACTAAAGAGACTCTATAAAAGGGGAAATAATGTTCGAACTTTTAAAGTGTATTAAGTAAAGTCGAATTTGATGAAAAATTAAGTTTTTAACGTTTTAATTTTGCTTTTTACTATGGCATTACTATTGGCTACATTACATTTAGTACATTTAGTTTACTAAAATGTATAGAATATTTATATTATATATATCTTTTTTAACAACAATACTACACTTTCATTGGACACTTTATGACCACTCAAAGATGAATAGAGAAAAATTAGTTTTATTAATGTAAATGACGATGAAATAAATAAAATACCCTTAAAAAAGGTAGGCTTCAAAAGGTTTCAGAGCGATTCCTTGAAACTTTAAATTGAAATTCCGCTTTTGAACGATCTGATTACTTAAATCAGAGGAACTGAAGACCCTTAAATGAACTTTTTAATTTAAGATATTTCACTCTTCTTATGTTATAGTTCAAGTTAAATTTTAAGTATAAAAACTGTATCAATCAATATTTAATATAACTGTAAGAAGGTTCATATATTTTTATCAAGCGATTATAATGAGAGGTAGAATATTATTAATTCAGCTATTTTTAGTAACTACCTATTCTATGTCTTGCTGGTTCGAAGTTGAGTTTTGTGTTTACTGTTTTAAATATGAGTCTTATCACTGATGGGAATGATTTTAATATTCTACTACAAGAAGTAAATCGTGCATCCGACTTGGTGACGTCACCACGGCCTGGCAGACTCCATAATATGAAGGTAGAATAACAATGCCAAACATATGTGCCTTATATTGGATCATTCATGGAAAAAATAAGTATAACATTTAAATCAAAATAGTTTGTCGTATCATTTAAAAATTACATCTGATTTAAACATTTTGAAATTAATTTCAGATTTAAAACTACGGATTTAATAAATCTTATTTTTTAATTTGAAATCGTTAGAAGAAAGGGATCTCTTGAGCAAATCCGGGGTTTCCAGTTCGTTCATTACTCTAAATTGCTTAGACCCTATCTTAATTATAAGATTTGAATACAGTAGTTTTCTTGGAACTTATAGATTTCAAATTGATCACTTCACAATATGACCGAATGAGGATACAAGTTCTAAATTTCAGTCCCATGTTTCATGTTCATGTAAAGTGATTGGATCATCTTCTCTCATGTTTATGATCAAGAGAAGTTTCATTCCATACTCCCGGTATCGTTCTGTTATTACTGGCTATAAAATATCTAATGTCACTGGCATGCATATTCTATGTACACTACACCGGTTGTAAATATTTTATTGCCATATTCAAAAGACGCGACCCTTGAATACTTGTTTTACACAGTCAGACGGACATCAAAATAAAATCTTTACGTCTCATCCAACGTGGATGGATTTAGAGTTTTGTTTGTCAACACAATCTAATCTCACTTTGTGGTCCAATTCAGTTACGACCAGCCTGTTAGTTCCTGATGTACAAATATTCAGATATTTGCATTGGTTAACGTGTGTTTTATCATACACTGTGATATTACGCTATCTATTAAAAATTATTTTTTGTTCTTTGAAGTAAATGGGTATCGGTAATCTGATATATGCTTTCTTCCTTTTTCCATAACTCAATTTTTTAAGTTTTAAGACGTAAGTTTTGAACCTGAATTTTAACAGATCCTCAGATGCTGTTATTAAATTGGGTGCTTCAAGATTTGTAAACCTCCGTATTTTAAACAAAATCATAAAAACCTTTTTCGAAGATTTGGATTTTTTAATTTTGTTTATAAACACGGCAGCTATTACTTGGGTTGCGGGGCTTAAGAAGATATTTTTCTTCCTATGAAGAACAAAGGTATCGCCTTAAGTCGAGAACGTAAGCTGTTCTTTTTTTTATTGTACTAAAACGAAGGTCTGTAAAGTGGCCTGGTTCTGATTGGCCACTACCTGGTGTAGTGATAGAACGCGGTACATCAGTTCCCAGGTATTTAAATTCTTAAATGTAAGCATGCCTCGAGTATTTACATCGATGGTTGTACCTCATTTTGAAGGTCTTAATTAGTAGATCATAACAGCGTAAACCGCGTCTCAGAAAGTTAATTCATCCAGAAGTTACGGCTCCTCAAAGATTTTAATGTTGGCCATTAAACTCTAGGTTAAAATTAAGGAAAAAGTATGATTACAAATAAAACACTCGGAACGATGTAGTTTAGTTTTAGATAGACGTATTTCTCGATAATAAGGATAATTTGACGCATTAAAAATCTACAATTAAATTACATCCCAAATGGGGCGGATGAGTGAATGCGCTGCTGGGGAAGTTATGTTATTCGTTTGGGTAGTCAATCAACTGTATGATCATATGTTAAAGTAAATAAAAATTTAAACGTAAATAACATTTTGTCTGTTCAGCAAAAACATTCGTGTGATGATACGATGGAAAGTAGGTTTAGCAAACCTTTTATGTACTTTCAGTTTTTGCCGTCCTCCTATTTCATGCACTCAGTAATAATTTGGTAATTAAATTAATTCCCATGGAAGGATTCTGAGACGATGTCCTCACTCTCATAAGCCCACTATTTGTTTTAGAAGTGATCTACTTAAAAGGGATGGAACGTTAATCAGCCAGTGGTGTTAGTGAACAGCATTGTTAAAGCTTATAATAGCCACGACGGACAAAAACCAAGCGAGCAGCAGCTATCAAGGTTTTATATTTACATCTAGGTATCTGCTTGCCCACTCTAACGTACAATGATATATGTTTTGCATTCCATTGTGTAACAGGCTTATTGCAATCTTAACCCCCCACCCGCCACTGCAACCATATCGGGTCATATATAATATCGATGATTTCGGTTTTACGTTGTTTCAATTATTTCAGGAAAGCTCAAAACCTCGATAACCTAGCTTTTATGTCAGGCTTCAGCGAAATTTACTCTCCCAAAACATTTTTCTCCCGATTAATAAATGCCGCTATGTTGTGGAGAGTATGGTTTCATTTCATATGATTGTAACACGTATCGATAATCTCGTTTCGGTGAAAAGTGAGGCGGAAAACTTTCGGTTCTCATTCCACTATCGTGTGGTTATTCATTGTTAATAATGAGGAACAGAAAAGTTAACAGTATTGAAGTTCTGGCACAAATACAGATGCGGTCTGGCCGGTGGGCTGATGGCCTTCCTTATTGCTTTTAAGTTTATGTCTGTCTATCAAACGTATCGGCTTTATGTGGGAAAGCGAAGTTTTTGGTTTACAACTACGAAACCATTTACTGAACTTTTTATGTTTATTAAACTAGCTGTAAGATTTTTGTTTTTAAGCAGTTAGCGGAATACTTTATTTATTTCAAATTATTCAACTATAACGAAAAACATAGCTCATCTCACGGGACTTAAGTTGATTTTCGTTACTCAGCAATTTTTTGAAAAAAACTTGAACTCTTAAGAAAAATGTCACTAATCCCTATAAATTAAATGTACTATTTAATTCAGGGAGCACTGAAACGATTGAAATGATTATGTCTTATAACAACTCAAATTCCAACATTTTTACGAATCATTATCTTCCCTATCTTTATAAATACCGTATGTACGAACATTCCACATACATCAACGACCACACAGTAGATTGTACTATGTGGTCGATGACATACATCAACAAACATATACATATTAGGTTTCAATGTTATTTGCAGGATGGGTCTGGGATACTGTTTTTTTTTTCATATTTTATGAAGATCTATTATGTACTGGGTGTCCAGCCTAAAGTTCTTCGATAGCTAATCTTTCAATTTTATGTCTGACAGTAAACTACTCCAGGCGAACTTCATTTTAACGAATTTCCTTAAAGGAATAAGCTATTACGGTAGTACTCATGGTAAGACCTAAGTCCGAGACCATGTTAACTTTTCATTTTGGGGTCCCCAGAAGCAAAAAACACCATTCGTTCGAATTTATATATATAGAGGTCTGTTAACACGATAGCGGCCGTAAATATGGTCCGATCTTAATGAAATTTGGTACAGACGTGTAAAGTGGTAATCACTCGGACGAGTTCGTGAACCAGCCCGGTCGGACCACCGGAAGGGGGGGTAAGGGGGATAAACCCCCCAAAATGGGTTTTTTGAGCTTTTCACATAAAAAAATAAAATTTATCAAATTTTTGTTGGCACCATTGAATTCAGCTCAATAAAACAAACAATTTAGTATTTTGAATCACTGCCTATGTCCATTGGTTACCGAGATATTGAAAGTGGTAAACCCAGTACGTTGTCTCAATGTTAACCTTATGGGAAATAAGTAAAATTCTATATTTCGCTTATTTCTCAACATATCTTGATAAAATCTGGTAAATGGCTTCTTCTAGTTCAGATCTACTAAATATTCAATTAAGACCAACCAGTTTAAACATACCTGTAGCAGCAAACCTGCATACTCATTCCCCATGTTATTCTTATGGAGCTTACAAAAACAGTAAAATCTCGCTATGTTGGATTAAAATATGTTGTTTTGCATTTGAGATTCGCTGAGTATGCAGGTCTGCTGCAACGGGGGTATTTTATGTTATGTTTTATGTTTTGTATGTCCACCGAAATGAAACATCTCTGATTTGCAATCTGTGATGGTTAATGTCCGTAAAAATAAAAAAATCTACAGATAAACTCGCCATCACCATGACTGAATTTCAAACAAAGAACAACAAAAAATTAGTTGTAAAAACTTTTTCCACATTAATTCTTGGCGGTAATTTTTATATTTATTTTTTATTATATTAATTAATATTTTTATTAATATTAAATTTTTATATAATATTAATTAATGTCGTTAAAATAGAGTTGTTATCATATAACACTCAACTTGTAAACAAAGCAAGTGTAATATTCTTCTTAGTATGACATGATTGTAAATGGAGATTATCGGAATAAAATTATTTATAAATTAATAGGACCAGTTATTTACATTAAAATATTAATGCACTTACACATATATTTATACTTCTTTACTTTTGAGTTACTTTAAAATAAAATTTCATTGAAGGTGTTTGAAAATTAGGTATGAAAGGAAATTTAGGTTTTTTAGTGGTATCGCTTGAACTCAATTTTATGCTAAGTAAAGCTTACCAGATATTGAAAATGGTAACAGGTGCCGGCAATGGCTGTAAAGTAACTTCGCAATATAGCAAACTAGTGGATCTATTGGCTTCCAACCCTCTTAAATGCATTCACTTTGGAGATGTATAAGATTTATTCTTTCATTAGTTAGGTTACGGATATCTTTGAAGAATATTGAAGGCTAACTCACTCTTGAGCAGAAGCACCCTTCGCTGCAGCTGCCGAAGGGGATGGATCAACATTTTTGATCCATCAAAGATATTGATATTATTAAAAGAAGATATTGCGCTGGGATTTTGTCCAGAGCATATCGACCTCTAAAGGTTTTTAAACTTATATTAATAGTTTTGGTATCAAGATATAACTAATACTCTCTAGATGTTCCTTTTTCGTATTTGGAAAATATCCCATGAAAAACCTTCGCATAGGAGGCTTTTGAAATTCCAGCGAAATTTCTACTATCTGTTGTAAAGCCTGTGAACTTTTACCAATTCAATTTGTTTATAACAAAACAGATGGTAAAGATTTGAAATTTTTGCACAGTTATACCACATGATGCAGGAATAGAAAAATTAATTAATAATCCTTCACATTATGATTTTGATTTCAAAATGTAAATCATAATGTAGCAAAGTTTCACCCACCTTATTACAAAGTATTTCGGAACATTTCCCACCCCAATAGCGTTTAGGATTTAGCGGAATTTTGGATTACCGAGTTTCGGATTACCGGGACTCGACTGTAGCAAATTGAATGTAAAAGACTGGCGCGTCGATTTTGTGTTTCAACAGCACACAAAAAAAAAACTCCAAAACAAAGGTAAGAATATGCGCTATACATTGAAGATCCATGTAAACAAACCCCCAAATTATACCAAATGGAAATGGTTGACCTATCAAAGTTGCAAAGTGATACCGTATACATTGACATTTTTAAATTAGATGAAAGAATTAATAATTTTTGTTGAAGTTTCAAGTTTAAAGTACATTAGGTAGTAGGTTGATTTTAGCGAATTTCCCCTATAGGGAAGAAGCTATTACCGTGGGTCTCATGGTAAGACCTAAGCACGAGACCATGATAACTTTTCGTTCTGGGGCCAACAGAAGCAAAAAATACCATTCGTTCGAATTTATATATATATATATATATATATATATATATATATATATACAATATATGTGTGTGTGTCTGTTAGCACGATAGCGGCCATAAAAATGGTCCAATCTTAATGAAAATTGGTACAGACGTGTAAAGTGGTAATCACTTGGACGAGTTCGTGAACCAGCCCGATCGAATCACCGGAAGGGGGGGTAAAGGGGGTTAAACCCCCCCAAAAGTGGGTTTTTTGAGTTTTTTACATAGAAAAATAAAATTTAACGAATTTTTGCTGGCACCATTGAATTCAGCTCAAAAAAACAAACAATTTAGTATTTTGAATCACTGCTCTACGTCCATTAGTTACCGAGATATTGAAAGTGGTAAACACAGTACGTTGTCCCAATGTTAACCTTATGGGAAATAAGTAAAATTCTATATCTCGGTTATTTCTCAACATATCTTGATAAAACTTGGTAAATAGCTTCTTCTGGTTCAGATCTACTAAATATTGAGTTAAAACCACCCAGTTTTAATATACCTGTAGCAGCAAACCTGCATACTCATTCCCCATGTTATTCTTATGGAGCTTACCAAAACATGTCAAATCTCGCCATGTTGGATTGAAATATGTTGTTTTGCATTTGAAATTCGCTGAGTATACAGGTCTGCTGCAACGGGGTTTTTTGAAAGTTTGCCTGGTGGGCAGTTCAGCGACTGGAAATTTATTGCAGTGACACAATTTATCTAGAAAATTTAAAAAATCACAACACACACACTTCTTAAAAGAAAGGCGTTTTATGCTGCAAAACCCCATAAATAATCAACATGAAACTAAGCCCATCTTATTACGTTTCTTTTTAAGCCACAACGTGACGCGGGCTGCTAGTTGTAATAAAGTGTCTTAGAAATTGCTAACGTTACTTTATAATCCGGACTCAGATTGTAATTAACTATCGAAGTGTTTTTAGTGGTATCGCTCAAACTCAATTTTATGCCAAGTAAAGCTTATTTTATTTGTAAGTCTAGGTGGCTATCCTGAATTAACCAAGCTTTCTGAAAACCTTCGTTCGTCATTTAGTCTCTGGGAACTTTTATTCCCGGCGGAGCTTGGATACCCAGTCAGGTCTGAGCCGTCGAAGGAAGTGATAGCACTGACGCTGTGAAAGGGGTCCACAGGTTAGAGGGTGATTCGTCCTGATGACAGTCTAGAGAATAGGTCAGGAGTACCTCCTCTTCTGTCAGGGATGAGGCAGCCCGACCACGTCATTCCTTTTCTATTCCTGAAAATCCCCTCCCAAGGCTGCACAATATCCTAAAGGGAGAAGTGCATGGTGGACATTGCTGGGGCTTTCCAACCTCTACAATCTAACAATTTAAGGTTCGATACCAAAATTAGTCTTAAAATTTTAAAATTTCCAGAAGACATAAATCTGACTGCAAAATTCACGAGGGAATTCTCTGAGGGGGATACTTAAAATAAATTAAAATGAATTGACCTTCTTCAAAAAAGCGGGAGTAAATTGAAATAAAAATTCCAAATTTAAAAATTGTTGGCCACCTAAACTGCTGTTTGTTTACTTGTTGTTATCCTACATAAATTTATATAACAATTTTTACATCTTCGTTTTACTTAATTTGATATAAAAAAGTATGAGACATGAAAGACCTAAGTTTAACCCTAAGTATTTTTCGAAGTGTTGTGTGTTTCCAACCCAAATCGTAAATTAACTAAAAATATTTTCTCTCTGATAATCATTCCTATGTTATGTTATATGTTATTATATGTTGTATTACATGTTATATGATGTTATGTTATGTTTCATGTGGAATGTTATATTTAATTGTGCTTGCATTATATTTATCCCAAAATTACCGACATGTATATAATTTTCCCTCCTATAGTTACGCTTAAAAAACAATTTCTTTTGTTAATTTTGCATCCAAAATTTGTTAAGACAAACTACCTTTTTGCATCACAAATCTTGCTTTAAAAAACTTAGTGTAGTACTAAACAATCATAAACATCTTCTGAAGAGTATTCTGAAAATGGATTCAGTTTAATCATCAGGATCGACCAACAAATCGTCCAACCCTCTTGAGGATTGGAGGAGAACTAAATCTTCTTACTTCAAAGTTTCCGGACTACAAATCAGACACGGCTCAAGGCGGTGTTGCGGTTTTCATTGTTCAATAGTTGCAGGTCTCTGGATATGATCAATGATGGATGGTTCCTAGAAATGGGTCTTTGAACAAGTTGTACAAACAGGACTTGACTGGCCGAATTTCACCGGTTTAAAATAGTGAAATAAATTTTAAATTAAATGCCATAGTATTAAAGGTAAAATTATATTCGTATGTGTTATTTAATAAGCGTCAATAGCTAATGATTAGAAAGTACGTCATTTTAAATTTATTAATTAAGTGATGGTTTAAATCAAAAGATTAGACATAAGAGGCATAAGAGGTGAAAAAATCTAGTAACCTGTTTTCAATCTCCACACACATTTCGGATTGCAATGTAAATCCGAAATGTGTGAATTCTAAATTGCATTGTGGATTTTGTTTCAAACTGCCACACTTGTACAATTTACAGCATTGACAAAGTTTGATTGAATTCAGCCTTTACAATAGAGCTTAGAAAACTTTCAGCTCTCCTTTCGGAAACTTTGTTATCTATTGAATGGAAATTCTTGATTGATTTATTGTGTTTACAAACCAGCGATTTTCAATTCGTTAAAAATATGTTTCGGTGTTCAAATCCTACTAAAAACTGTTTTTTGTCTTTAGCTTATGCTTAAACATTGCTTCCGTTTGACATATTTTCATACCTAGGCTTAAAAAACTGGCGTACATTAACAGATACATTGCAAATAAATAGGTTGAATTGTATGTGGAAGAATCGACTTCGGCCCTCCGAAAAGTCCCTTCGGGTCCGGGGGCCGCATATTGAAAAGTCACGGGAAAATCTTAATTAAACTGTTTACGAACCCTCAAAACAAGGTATGTATGGTAGTGTTAAAGGGAATAGTTGGTGGTTTGGACTAGGGCCAAGAGGTGAGGAACTACTCAAAAATTGGATCACTCAATTAGAAAATAAATAACAAAAATATGAAAACACGAGTAAAATTGAAAATTCGAGCAGAGTTCAACTTTTAAGGCTAATTTAAGGGTTGAAACTCCTCCACAGTGAGATCACCCGCTCCACAATGTTTCCAACTATCAATTATGAAATCCCAGTCTTTGGAAATAGTCTTTCCCGTGAAAACATCACACTCCTCACGAGGCTTCAAAATGCCTCACTGAGATTTGTATTCAACGTCAAAAAATTCGATCACATCAGTGATTTCAGGGAAAGAGCTGAAGTACAGAGTATTGTCCAATGTTGGAAAAATCAAACCGCAAAACTTGTTCACAGGGTTCTTCTGTCACGAAGTCCTGTTTATCTGGGGAGGAAGTTGGTCTACCGAAGCGATGTGAGCTCCCACGAGTTAGATTGGAAAAGGGGAACAAATATTTTTCATTTTTTGGGCCTGAGGTATATAATACGCTGCCTCCGACCATCAAGGGCAGCAGCTACATGCAATTCGAGAAAGAATAAAAGACCTGTTTTTTAAGTTGTTATTTTACAGTTTATGTTAGTGTTTATTTGTAGCATATGTATATTTGATGCAAGTTGTCTTGTAAAGCAGAGAGTAAACTTTGAAGAACGCTTGAAAATAAAGACATTTTTTATTTATTTATTTATTTGTTTATTTATTTATTTATTTATTTGTTTGTTTGTTTGGTTGTTTGTTTGTTTGTTTGTTTGTTTGTTTGTTTTTTTGTTTGTTTGTTCGTTCGTTCGTTCGTTCGTTCGTTCGTTCGTACGTTCGTTCGTTCGTTCGTTCGTTCGTTCGTTCGTTCGTTCGTTCGTTCGTTCGTTCGTTCGTTCGTTCGTTTTATTAATTAATTAATTAATTAATTTATTTATTTATTTATTTATTTATTTATTTATTTATTTACACTGGCAAATCAACTCTGATTAACTTCTTTGATAATGCCAGGCCAGGGGGTGAGGCAAAAGTATTTGTTTTGAAATTACATAGCTAATTATAATCTAAAGCTTAATTTTCTTCATTTATTAGTCGGATTTAAGGGTTGAAAGAGGTTAGAAATGGCAAATGACTTCAGGTAAACGTTGATGGAGGCACTGACCAATTGCCACTCATAAAATCTCAGTCAAAACTCATGAAGACTATCTCATAGTTATATTTTAAATTAGGGAAAAAAAAACATAAAAATTAAAAGTTCAATAACAGTTCAAATTTAGAGGAGTTCTTTAGGAATTGAAACGGGGAATGGTTGGCAAGTACATCTCATAAACGTGAACAAACTATCTCCATGTCAGGAATTAGGTATATCTATTGGCAAAAAATAAATCTGCCAAAGAATAAAAACCACGAGGAAATTTTAAAATTCAACGTAAGTTCAACTTTAACGGACTTTCTAGGCGTTAAATCGGTTAAAACTGGCAAAAGACTTCTGATCAACCTGAAGGGTCAAACTGACTATCTCCAAGTCAAAAATTAGGTCTCTCAGTGAAGAAATAGATTAACAAAAAAGTAGAAACCAAAAAAGAAATGGAAAATTTATAAAATTTTTAACTGTAAAGGCCATTTTTAAAATGAATGAGGTGTAATAGGGCAAAATACATATCGATCAAAACTGTGAGAAATTTAATTTTAAATACAGCACGAGATCTCCGTTTTTAATAGGACCTCTAGTTGAGGCGCCACAGTCCAAAATCAAATAGTATTTTTGAGCATAATCAATTGACCCTCCTTTTGAGGGGTAGGGTGTGAAAACTTTTTGTTTCGGGGCTATTTCCTATATCTTGAACCCCCAGTGAATTTTCGTGCCAGATTTCAAGTTTCTTGCTCATTGGGAAGTTGAATAGAATTCGTATACCTCAGTCATTGAGTGAGTGAGAGAGTGAGTTACACATGCGGCGGTATAGTTTAGTTATTCATATACTGATAGTGAACAGGTAAACAAGGTTTTAAAAAGGATAAAATTGGACCTTTCTTGGAAATTTGCATGAACGTTCTGTGTAGTATATATTCCAACAATTAAATGAATCCCTAGTGATTGGAGGGGAGGGTATATCATTTCATGGTGGCTGGAGTTATGGGAGTGGAGACATCGAGAAAAGTTAGTATGTATGGTATCTGAACAAATATATCACGATATTTATTGACTTGGGACCACGATGGATCATTCTTAGTTGGACACTTAATTTTGGCTGAGGATAAACTTTTGGCAGTTATTTCTTGCATCCGCCAAACCGGATAGGATGTAATTCAATATGAAGGTAGTTTGTAGCACATCGTTGCAAACTGGATTTTTATACTGATTATAATGTCGTAATATGTTTCTGAAAATACTTGTTCGTTTTTAGAGCATACCGAAGTTGATATTAATTCCTGTGCAATTATTGTGGGTTCCTCATTGAAACATCTATAGATTTTTTTATATCTCCGTTTGAAAAAAAACACAGAGATCTTCTTAAAAAAAAATTCACTTCTTACCAAGGTAGTTCCTAACTAGACAAAAAAATAACGCCTAGTTCATTTTACGCATTTCAGGTAGTCTATTCCCAAATTACATAGTTGAAAGCATGTCGATCTTAAAATTCCGACGTTTTCAACACTTTTTAATATCGCTTCTGATCGCTACTGTCGTTGTCAGTAGGTAAATCAGTATTAAGCCGAGAGTGCATTCAATGGGTAATATTAGACCGGGTATATCAGAAGCTGCCGTGTGTAACCGGGGTATTTTATTGTACACTAGCAATTACTTGCGGATCTGTAATAAATACGATTTTCACCAATGACATAATGAACTCATTACAAGAAATCGCTAATAACATATGTACTTTTAGAACATATGCTTAAAATATTTAAAAATATATTTTTAGTAATTGATATTATCTGCTAAAAATACGTTTAAAAAATACAGATTTGTTTCCATACTTAATTTTCACCTATTTATACATTTGCAGGTACTAAAAAATCGATATATTTAGCTAAACGGATGATGTAATAGTGCTGAACAGCATAATTTTAGGGGCCTCAAAACGAAAACTTATCATGGGATTAAGTCTTAAGATGAGACCTAGGGTAATAACATCTTCCCTATAAGGGAAATTAGCTAAAATTGTGTAGCTTATTGATATCTCAACACATCTTAATGAAACTTGGCACAATAAACTTGATCTAGTTAATGTACTGGATTATAGCCCGTAATCTCCAATTTCTACGTTTCTTTATTAGTAAACCTGCATACCCAACGATTTTATGCATACCCTCTTCTTATCTTATTATATGGAAAGTATTACTGCTTGAATGTTATTGCAGACGTAGGCCAACGTTGATTTTAGTTGATTTGGAGGCTCCGTCTAAATCACATAGTTAAGCATTTTATATTCGAAGAGTTTGCAGGCCTGCTGCCAAGGGGGTATTTTAGCTTGTTTTTGTTTAAGAAAAATGTAAATACTTAGCATATTGTTAGCATATTATCAGTTTTCGTGATTGTAATCACGCTCCATTGGTAAATTCTCAACATATTACTATTTATATTCATACAGAACTTTAAACTTCCCTTTACATCTTGTCATTGGTAAGACATGGTATCGTTATTATTACAAGTAAATTTATACGTGTACTTTAAACGATACTTCTAAAACTAGAAAAATGTAATAAGAAATAGCTATTTAAGAGCGCAAAGCACGTCAATGCTGCTCGAGAATTGTAGATGGCCGCACGAAGCTTAGCTGAGTGCGGCCAAACATTTAGAGAGCGGTAATGACTATTTGTGCTATTTGTGATCTTGTACACACAAGATTTTTCCTACCACCATTATTAAAACAGTTTAACATCTATATAATTAATACGCCAACTCGAAATTTGTCTTATGAACTCCTCCGTCATTTCTTAACCGATTTTGATCATTGACGGCTCATTGGAAAGAGCGTGTCGCGTAGATTTGCAAACTGGCCTTACATTTTTGAAAAAGTCCCTTGGGCTCTGCCCCATTGGCTTTTAAAGTTCCCATGGTATCCTTATGAAGAACATAATTGTTTACATTTTGATCAGCTGGATAATTTAATTGCTGATATTTTTTAATTTGTGTAAACATAACCCTCAAGAAGGATCGTGTTAGCATGATTGTGTTTTAAATTTGTCGCCATTTGAATTATTGCTCTACTAGAGTAGCGCACGATTCCGTGCGCTCGGATCCACTAGTATTAACTAACCTGTACACAAAAGTTCATTGAGGTTATGTTAGCTTATTCTATTGGAAAGAGACGGAAGTTAGTGTATAGAAACGCCAACTGTGAAATCAGCTGATTTAGATCAAAGCAACTAGAATTTAGAATACGGTGAGTGTCATGGGATTTCTGACCTATAGAAACTGGTCTTTGTTGTTTGACGTCATAGTTATCTCTCTTGTGTACCACCTTAACCTAATAAGTAACCCTGATTTAGCGAGCGGGAATGAAATGAAAGCGGAAATGAACGATTTTGCGTACTGTTTACAGGTGTGGCAATGTGATTATTTCCATGCAGTGGTAGGAAAAAGTATATTTCGCAACTAGGGCCGAAAATGGGGATTTGTGGGCTCGAGATTTATTTCAAATTTGAGACGAAGTCGAGAAACAAATGAAAACGAAACTTTAAGGTTATGCGTGAAAATATTACTTCTTTGCCATAGTTAATAAGAAACAACACCAATAAAAGACATAAGATGACCGCCTTTAATGCCTGTGGTTTTCAATCTATTGAATGGCTTATAGTGTTTGTGATGTCAACACGTTGTTTCAAGCAGATAGACGATCAGTTGACTTTCGGTCCTATGCGGAAAAGATCTGTTTTCGGCCTCCTCATGACGTTTGAAAAATAAGTGATTACGTCGTAGTATGGTAAAAACCTTATTAGCATATTTCTGCGAATTTTGAAAAAATGGAAAAAATTATTAGGTTTTAGTCAGATCAATTTGATAACACATCAAGTCCAGGATGAATAGATCCGTTGTAAGCACATGTAGTCTGAAACATGGACATCCATTGTAATATGACGTAACAGGTGGAACAAGCACCTTAAAAGGTTTCCGTCACAAGCTGTCCAACGTTGTGTGAAAAACGGCCCAGTCCACACATGATGTGAGGATTTGGGGCTCTGCTTTCCACACAATTAAATAGTATATAATACCTGTTAAACAATAGGCATTAGATGCTATTCAATACCTAATATAATAATTTAATAGATAATTATTTCGAATTTTATTTGAAACAGTTGAACTGTGCAGCTCGAATGCACTGATAAGTGCACCAACAGTTCAGTTCATCATCAATTAATTAAAATAAATACGTAATGGATTACAAGTTCAGAACTCTTAATTTCTCCCTAAAAATTTGTGTTTTGCTTTATGGGAACTGTTTTGGCCTAATGAATACAAATGAATCGTAAATTACAATTTACTAAGAAATTCTTACAATAGTCCAGAATGGTAAAGCAATTTCAATTTTCTTTGCGATATCTTTCACAGTTTATAATTCATTCTATACCTCAATTCTTACTGTTCTTATTGTTTTAAAATAATACCCCCGAAAATGGATAAGACCTAGACTATAATGTTTTAATGGACTATGAAATTTAATGGACTGATCCTAGATTATAACTTCTTTTTAACAGACACTGAATAAGAATAAATGCTTTATTGGTTTTTTTACCTAACTAGTTCTTAGTAATTAAAAAAACTTAAATTCTGTATCGGCAAAATAACCTAAGTTTCGCTAAAATTAATAAAATATATTAGGAATAGTGGTTTGTAAGCGTGGATTCTTGTGATTTACTAATTTTTTTGCAATGGGTAGTTTCAATTGCACTCTAGGTCTACTTCCGCACATTGATTGATTATGATTTAATTTATTTGAATTAATCAATCTATCTAAAACTAGGAACTAGGCTACTGAGCCAATCTCTACTTACAGAAGTGCTGAACCTCCATTATAGACAGGGAGCTGGGAGGTCAAACATTACGTCATAAGGAGCAAGTGTAAAAGCTGTGCCATTTTGAAGGGACATCTTTGGGGGTTTCAAAAATGGGTTTACAGGCCCTCAATCTGGGGGCTTTCTCCAAGGTGGACAAACTTGAATGTGACTTTTTTGTATTCTCCATAAGAACAACGCAACGTGGGGATGGAGTTTGCAGTTTTGTTGCAATAGGTATTTACAAATTGGGTGATTTTAAGTCAATATCCAATAAACCTCGACTAGAAGAAGCCATATGCCAAATTTTATCATTTTATGTTAAATAATAAGAATGTGTGGACTTTAATTTTCTCCCCATAAGAATAACATGGGGAAAAAGTGTGCAAGTCTACTGCCGCGGAAATACAAAAATGGGGGATTCCGGCTAATGAACAATAGTTCTTAACTAAATGAAGACACATATCAAGTTTCATTAAGATATGTTGAGACATAAGCAAGTTATACAATTTTATTTATTTCCCATAAGGTTAACATTGGACGACGTTTTGAGTTAATCACCCTCAGTGTCTCGGTAACCAAAGAACATAGAACAATGATTCAACATACCGAATTGTTTGTTTTTTTAAGCTGAATTCAATGGTGTGACCTAAAATTTGATTGTTTAAATTTTTCTACATAAAAATTGCAAAAAAACCCATTTTTATTCGATATTTTCAAGTTTGTCTACCTTGGAGAAAGCCCGCAGATTGAGGGCTCACAAAACCCATTTTTGACACCCCCCGGATGCCTCTTCAAAACGGCATAGCTTTTACATGTGCACCTTATGACGTAATTTTTACCTCCCACCTCCCGGTCTATTATAGAAAACATAAAGCTTGAAACCAGGCCTTACTTTATCTTCATATTTTACCTTGAAATTTACAAACCAATTTATTTTACTTCATCACCTTCATAATGCCTTAATATAAGATCTGTTGTTTGTAACGGAACGTAACTAAACTTGCTTTCATTACAGCCTGTTTGTTTTTAAAAAACTAATATTAATGCTTAAAAATTTCTTACAGAATTTATTTATTTTTAAAATTTAAATTTTGTTTACTAATCAATAAGAGATTTATATGGACAAAAATCATATTTTTTAAAATTTTCTAAATAAACGACAAGAGGTTTTATTCGTTTTCACGGCAAATATTTCTTTGCTAATATGTGATGAAAGCTTCACATGTATTTACACGCACTTTTCTGGCCGTTTACATTTCCTGTATTCTCTTAAGCGACCAAATCAATTCCATCCAGTGACAAGACTGATTTGGCTATTGCCTTTTAAAGGTTTCAATTGTAACTAATATGCAGGGCTTTTACTGGTTTGCGTTTTTCAAGACATATGCTACTAGAAAATACACCTATATTATTACCCTCTTTGTTATTTATAGTCCAGTCAAAACAGGGTTTGACCTGGAAAAAATTCCGTTAATTTTGAAACTTTGCACACTTATTTAGAAGCACCTAAGGATGAAAATACCAAAAGTCCTGAAAAATATGTGGCGAGCTCTAGTGGCAATTGATGGAAACAGGGTACTTTTTTTGGTTTTTCGTAAAAGTCTCGAGAACCGTTGGTTGGAGGTGAGAACTTTAATTGTAGAAAATAAAGCTTATTAAATTTGCTACAAAATGATGTGGTACATTTTCTTTTTACTCCTAACGGTTACTGAGTTATAGGGCGCCAAATATAAGGTTCTTTTCACGATTTTCCCCTAAAAATGAGCAAAATTTTGATTTTTTAGTTTTTAACGTGTGAAAATAAAAATTATTTAATTTTGGTGGGCACCATTAAATTTGGCTTAAAAAACCAAACAATTTAGTATCCTGAATCATTGCTTTATGTCCGTTGGTCACCGAGATAATGGAGGCGGTAAACACCCCTTACATTGTACCTATGTAATCCTTATGGGAAATAAAAATACCCCCGTCGCAGCAAACCTGCGTACTCAGCGAATTTCTAAAGAATTAATTTTTATATGGGAGCTTATTTAATTAGGTACAGGAAAATGTTTCAAACATTTTATGTAATTCATGCAAAAAGTATATTTCATATCAATTCAAGAGCTTTAGATATAGGCTAAGGGAAATGATCATGGGAATCACATCGGTATCCATTCCAGCAATATTCTTTTTGTTATTCTCATAATTATTAATCTAATATTCTCATAATTATTAGTCTAATATTTTTTTATAAGTGTATCCTTGTTATAGTATGAAAATGTAAGCAAACATACAATCAATGATTTAAAATCAATCAAAATAAAAACAAATAAAATAGTCACATGAAAAAACTGAATCCAAACATGTGATTTATCTTAAAATTTAAATAAACTTGTTGCAGCAAACTTGCATGCTCAGTTAATTTCTGAAGGATTTATTTTTTATATGTGGGCATATTCTACATAAGTTAGGGAAGTTGTTGTTTTGAATATTTTGTGTAAATATTAATCTAAATTAAGTAAATTTTATCATTCATGATCTTATTTCTCAATAATTATTCATATTCTGAAAATTTTTCATAAATTTACTTGTTATAGTATATAAATGTCAGCAAACATGTTATCAATCTACTCAGATCCAAGAAATAAAAACAAATCAAACCATCACATGAACAAATTAAATTAAATCATGTGGTTTGTTTTATTATTTTTTTAAAATCCCATTTTAGGGAAATTGAATGAAAAATTTGGGTATTTCATACCAGAATTTGGACAGTTTATGTCCCTTCAGGGAAAAACAAAAGACAATGTACTGCATTTTCCAGATCCGATATCTCGGTAACCGATTGATGTAGAGTAATAATTCAAAATGCTATATTGTTTATTTTTTTAAGCTGAATTCAATTCTGACCATTAAATTTACATCAAATTAATATAAATATGTTAAATCTTCAAAATAAATTTAATTTAATCAAAAAAACCGCCTTAGAGTGTACCGATCTTGCTGGTTTTCGAACTTAAAGTCATGAATATCGCTATAAATGTTTGTTCCAAATTTCATCAAGATCGGACTTTTTTTACGAGAGTTATCGTGCCTACGGACACACACACACACACACACATATATATATATATATATATATATATATATATATATATATATATATATACATATATACCAAAATGAACGAACGTTGTTTTTGGGCTCTAGGGACCTCAAAACGAAAAAATAACATGGTCCCGGGCTTAAGTCTCACCATGCCGCCTACGGTAATAGCTACTTCCCTATAGGGGGAAATTCGCTAAAAGTACTTAATCTCGCTTATTTCATAACATATCTCAGTAAAACTTGATTTCTGGCTTGATATTGTTGAGATTATATCGTACTATTGCCTATAATCCCCAATTTTCACTTTTACGTGTCAGCAAACCTGCATACTCACCTGCATAAGAATAATACGAACAATGGAGTATGCAGGTTTGCTGACACGTAAATGTGAAAATAGAGGATTTTAGGCTCAGTACGATATATCTCAACTATATCAAGCCACGAATCAAGTTTTACTGAGTTATGTTGCGAAATAAGCGAGATATAGAACTTTTTTTATTTCCCATAAGGAATACATAGGTACAATGAAAGGGGTGTTTACTGCCTCCATTATCTCGGTGACCAACGGGAATAAAGCAATGATTCAGGATACTAAATTGTTTGGTTTTTAAAGCTGAATTTAATGGTGCCCACCAAAATTAGATAATTTTTATTTTCATACGTTAAAAACTAATAAAACATTATTTTGCTTATTTTTAGGGGAAAATCGTGAAAAGATCCTTATTTTTGGCGCCCTACAACTCGACAACCATTAGGAGTACAAAGAAAATGTACGACATCATTTTGTAGAAACTTTAATAAGCTTTATTTTGTACTTTTAAAGTTCTCACCTCCGACCAACGATTCTCGAGATTTTTACGAAAAACCAAAAAAAGTACCCTGTTTCCATCAATTGCCACTAGAGCTCGCCACATATTTTCCAGGACTTTTGGTATTTTCATCCTTAGGTACTTCTAAACAAGTGTGCAAAGTTTCAAAATTAACGGAATTTTTTCCAGGTTGGGCCATTTTTTAAGTTTTTTGACTGGACTATTAGTGATAATTCGGTGTTAAATATCATTAAAATAAATTCCAATAAATATGTATCCATAGGAAAAATTCTTTAAAATATTAACAACTTGGACGAATGGACATTCGCTGATTTCGCAGGTCTGCTACGACGGTTGTATTTTTTATTACAACTTCTTTACTGTTTTTCAAGCCAACAGACTCTGTAAACATTGAAATATAAATAATCCTTTTCCTTTCTATCCTATATCCTATATATCCTATCCTATACTCTAATATGAGCAATGTTATCGTCCGGCCGTGCGTGCTTGCTTGTATGCTTGCTTGTATGCTTGCACATTTATCTCAAAAACGGCTCCGAGGATTTCTTTCAAAGTCTGGAAATAAGTAATTTATGACTCAAAAACGTCTTTTACGCAGATTACTTGGCCAGAGAAAATCTAATAACGTAATAAATCGAATTTTAAAGTAGTAAAATTTTAACATTGGCCTTATGGGTTGCCGTGATAGCAACGAAAATAAACAAGGAAAGTGTAAACAAATGAAGTAATAATAACAGCTGTTTGGAATCTACAGCTATCAAGGGAAAATACAGCAGGTGGGATGAAGAGTCCATGGAGCAATAAAAAAGGTTTATATTGATACATTTTATGACATTGAGATATTTTATAGTAACTGGATGAACTGGTAAACATGAAATAACACCGAGCAAGGCTCGGTCCACCAGGTACTATATACTCTTATATGAGCAATGTTATCGTCCGTTCTTGTATACTTGCTTGCTTGCTTGCACAAAGATCTCAAAAACGGCTCCGAGGATTTCCTTCTAAGTCTGGAAATAAGCAATTTATGACTCAAAAACGTCTTTTATGCAGATTACTTGGCCAGAGAAAATCTATTAACGTAATAAATCGAATTTTAAAGTTGTAAAATTTTAACATTGGCCTTATGAGTTGCCGAGATGGCAACGAAAATAAACAAGGAAAGTGTAAACAAATGAAGTAATCATAACAGCTGTTTGGAATCTACAGCCATCAAGGGAAAATACAGCAATTGGGATGAAGAGTCCATGGAGCAATAAAAAATGTTTCCATTTATCAATTTTATGACATTGAAATATTTTATAGTAACTGGATGAACTCGTAAACATGAAATAACACCGAGCAAGGCTCGGTCCACCAGGTACTAAAAATTGTATAAGCATGTGATTTTAATAAATAAATTTAGTCAATATAACCATGTGTTTAACGTATGCAGTAATGCTTTCTCAGTAGAGAGTTAACTCCCACTGTTTGTGCTAAGTCATTGGAATAAACCAGCTAAATTGAAGAAACTTCTCCGGGAGTTGTGGGAACAAAGCCAATTCGCTTTACGGGATTTTTAACGTAACTTTCCTTCAAATAGTGTTTCATTCATTTATTTATTTTGTTCAATTTGATTCTGGCTTTGGGGTGGATACTTTTATTGCAATTTAAATGAAAAATTTATCTCATAAACAAACTTCTAAACAATCAAACATATTTGTTTGTCATATATTTTTAGACTTAAAAAATGAACAACATCCCAGTTCAAATCTTCCTCTCCTTCTTCCACTTAGTTGACTATTTCAGGATTGATGAGTAAATAACTGAATTAATTGAACTGAAAGTAGACAATTCAAAAATATTATGATTAAATCATAAATTAAACTGTTATGGAAAATAATTCTATGAAAAAATTTATATTTTAAATATTCATTTTTTATTAATTTAAATATTAAAACCATTCCAGATTATATATTTGTCTGCACAATAAAAAGAACCATAATAGTGTCCCATAAAAAATGCCCAAGTGGAAGAGATATGTGATGTATTTCTTACCATCTTGACTTATTTTACAGCCTATAAAATCCGAGAAATGTTTTTGATTATTACTAGAAGCCTCTGGATCGTTAAACAACATTATTTAATATTTAATCTTACCTTACGATCCAATATTTGTATAAAAGGGGAAACCTAGGTTTCAGCACCGCAATGCCATCATCAGTCCCATTTTTGTTATATATATTTTGGCAAGCTACAACTTTTCATCTTCTCGGTGTGAGATTTCGTCATTTTTATTAAAATATATTTCTTCACTTGAACATTTATAACATAAAAGACACATACAACACAAATTTTTCATGATCATGAATTGTTCTCCACTTCCAAACAAACATAACCTCTTCTTGGTCCTGATAGCAGAGGGACAGGTTGACATGTACTGATTGGTTATCCACATATACATAGAATTATTTTTAAAGGGCAGATTCATCTTGGTATTATATTTTAGTTTTATTCTTAGTTATTTCCAATAGAGAGTCAAACATGATGTTAGCTGCAAAATTCTTTTGATCATTCAGTATGAGAGATGGGCTATTTTTTGTTGCACTGTATATATGAAATTGTTCTATTGTATTGAGTCTGTTACTTTTTGGGGCTTTATGGATGATTTCTAAATTTTGGTCTATTGTTGAATATGAATGATTTTCTGATGTGAGGTGTTCTGAGAATGCTGTAAGGTTTCTTAAATTTTTCTTAGGTAGGTGTTCTTTATATCGTTGGCGAAAGCTCCTTCCTGTTTGACCTATATAAAATTTGGGGCAGGATCCGCAGGTTATTTTGTAAACACCTGTGCTGTCAAAAATATCAGATTCTTTAGGTTTAGGTTTCTGTAACAGTCCACCAATATTATTATTTGACCTGTAAGCTACCTTATGTCCTTGTTGTTTTAAGATTTTATGGATTGGGTTGTTGATTTCTCCATGGTATGTCATAGTTACAAAGTTCTGTTTTTCTAGTTTTTCTTGGTTGGTTTTCCTTTTGGTTTTGTGGTTTCTTATTAATTTACTGATGAGTGTAGGTTGATATCCATTATTGGTTGCAATTTGTTTGATTACGTTCAGTTCTTTATTATAATTTTCATGGCTGAGAGGGACATTTAATAATCTGAAAACCATACTGTGGAAAGCAGCAAGTTTGTGTTGAGCGGGATGGTTTGAATCAGCATGTATTACATGGTCGGTTGTGGTAGGTTTCCGGTAAATGTCAAAGCAGAACTTGTTATTTTCTCTGGTAACTTTAAGGTCAAGATAATTAAGGGATTTGTTGTCTTCTATTTCTGAAGTGAATTTTAGTTGTGGGTGAATTTTGTTGAGGTAATTAATTATCTTGACCTTAAAGTTACCAGAGAAAATAACAAGTTCTGCTTTGACATTTACCGGAAACCTACCACAACCGACCATGTAATACATGCTGATTCAAACCATCCCGCTCAACACAAACTTGCTGCTTTCCACAGTATGGTTTTCAGATTATTAAATGTCCCTCTCAGCCATGAAAATTATAATAAAGAACTGAACGTAATCAAACAAATTGCAACCAATAATGGATATCAACCTACACTCATCAGTAAATTAATAAGAAACCACAAAACCAAAAGGAAAACCAACCAAGAAAAACTAGAAAAACAGAACTTTGTAACTATGACATACCATGGAGAAATCAACAACCCAATCCATAAAATCTTAAAACAACAAGGACATAAGGTAGCTTACAGGTCAAATAATAATATTGGTGGACTGTTACAGAAACCTAAACCTAAAGAATCTGATATTTTTGACAGCACAGGTGTTTACAAAATAACCTGCGGATCCTGCCCCAAATTTTATATAGGTCAACCCGGAAGGAGCTTTCGCCAACGATATAAAGAACACCTACCTAAGAAAAATTTAAGAAACCTTACAGCATTCTCAGAACACCTCACATCAGAAAATCATTCATATTCAACAATAGACCAAAATTTAGAAATCATCCATAAAGCCCCAAAAAGTAACAGACTCAATACAATAGAACAATTTCATATATACAGTGCAACAAAAAATAGCCCATCTCTCATACTGAATGATCAAAAGAATTTTGCAGCTAACATCATGTTTGACTCTCTATTGGAAATAACTAAGAATAAAACTAAAATATAATACCAGGATGAATCTGCCCTTTAAAAATAACTCTATGTATATGTGGATAACCAATCAGTACATGTCAACCTGTCCCTCTGCTATCAGGACCAAGAAGAGGTTATGTTTGTTTGGAAGTGGAGAACAATTCATGATCATGAAAAATTTGTGTTGTATGTGTCTTTTATGTTATAAATGTTCAAGTGAAGAAATATATTTTAATAAAAATGACGAAATCTCACACCGAGAAGATGAAAAGTTGTAGCTTGCCAAAATATATATAACAAAAATGGGACTGATGATGGCATTGCGGTGCTGAAACCTAGGTTTCCCCTTTTATACAAATATTGGATCGTAAGGTAAGATTAAATATTAAATAATGTTTTTGATGTTGAAAAATTCGACCCATCAATTTAAAATTAAGGTTAGTGCTTAATGTGTTGCTTAAAAGTTATAGCTAGAACTCGAGCAGATTCTTAAAGACAATTCTTGGAGAACAAACAGTCCAGCTAAACTTGGAACACTACGTGTTCATTTATCTAGATTAAAATAGCTTCTTCATTTAAACTCCATTTAGTCTTAATTCGTCTAAGCCAATGAGATTATTCCATTTTGTGTTTTACTTGCAAGCAGATGATGAGTTCTCTGAACTGATTACATGTCTCATCTTGTACTTAAATTATTAATCCATAAATCATAATTGTAGGAATATCCAAAAAAAGCGCTTGGGATATTTTATTTCTTATGGTTAAAACACATTTTCTCAAAATCATAAGCAGAAAATTTCCAAAATTGATCTCTTGAAAACTTAAATGGATTATCAAATTTTTTGTGGTTATTTGTTAGTACGAGTTATCTACTTTTATAAAATAAAGTATTTACAACTAAAATCCTGATTATATTCCTTATAAGTACAGCATTGTTTGGGACAAGGATAAAACATTCTTTACCTGCAACAAAATTTGAATTTAAAATATTTATTTTGGTTCCGTTTATTAATATCTATTTTTGTCTTATATTATGGAAGAATCATTCAGATACTATATGCCATTTAGTATCGTTATACAGATGTATACTCTTCATCAGATCTCCATTCACTAATTAAAACATTCAATTCAATTTTCAAACATTCAAGTTCGTTATTGAGATACGAACGAAATCATACACAAAATTATCGTTTTTGGATCACAAAATTATCGTTTTTGAATCACTTCGAATAGGAGTACTGAAAAAACATATGGTAAATTTTGCCGTACTTTAATGTCAAAATTTGTTTATGCTACGTTTGAAAGGTTGAACGATTTCTTAACTTGTGTTTGTAAACAACTAGCAGATGTGTAAATGACGATGGCTATTTTGGATAACCTCAAAATTATGTAGTCTAATTTTTTAACGATTAAATGGTTATTTATACATAATGATTAAATCAAAATCAAATCAAATCAAATCAGCTTTATTTCGGAAAATATTTACAATACAAGTATCAGTCATAGCGCACATTTTTTACAAATTAAATATTTACAAATAAATTAAATTGACTTGGCTATTATACATAAGAAATAGTTGAATTTAAAAATAGTTGTTCATCACACGGAGCAAAAAAGTCTCCTTGGCACTCGATCGCATTTCCAAGCTCGGCTGCGCCTCGCCTGTAAATTATGATCTCGTACCAACAAATAGCCATTTTTGCTCCTAGGGATGAAAACTACTATTCTTTATTAGATGAAAATCTACGAAAGGCCAAATATGTTTACCAACCGTTTTTTAGCACCGGGATTTTGATATTATTTATGAAAAAGGGTTAGATGCAACTTGTTTATAATTGGTTGAGGTAAAAGAACATGATCTAAAGCTTATTTCAAGTGCCGTGAAAAGCAATGAAGGATAAATATTTTGTAATTATTTATTAAATTTTTAATATTATCTACATTTTTGATAGATATGTGAACTTAGATATTAAATATATTTTAATAGATATTTAATAGAGACATATGAATTTATTTTAAAATGTATTAAAATTTATTCATTCCAACCGTGAAATTGCTTCTGTTCGATTGTTCACCAGGTATTATTATAAAAATGCCAATTAATTTACTTGACATATCTCGGCCATGATAGAGAGAAGCGTATCAGTTTCAGTAATATAAGCCCCTTTCCCACACCGCCCCATATGACGTCAGTTTGGGAGAGAACATGTCTATGTTCAATAACGATGTCTTGGAAGCATTTTAACATTGACATCCAAAACTGAGACTTATACTGTAAACCACAACCCGCGAACTTTGTAAACACGGTCTAACCGGCTATAGATTTTCCATAGGTCATGTGTAAGTATCTTTCCCGTTAATTAAAGCTGTTTCATAAAGAGGGATGTAAAGGCCTTTGAAACATTACCATAAGCAAGTGGGCTTCTTTATTTTATACCCTCGTTATGTTACGGCCCTAACATTCAAGACACCTGTTTCAAATTTACTTTTACAGTTTTACTCTTGCTCCATCATAGTAATTGACTTGAAATAATGCAGTTACATTGATCATTAAATATTTCTGAATAACACTGCTGAAATATTCTAAGAAGTTATTTTTGTGAATAAACTGTTAATAAATTATTTGTATTGCAATAACTTTAATAATCGTATTAATAATCAATTATGATGATGATAATCAATGATTTTATATTAGTGGTATTTCAAAGTTAACTTATTCATCGCACAGCCTTTTTCTACTTTATAAATTAAAATAACAATACGATTGTAGTAGACCGACTATCCATCGCACATGAATTTTCTAACTGAATACCTTGTGGAAAATCCGTTTAACAGATTATCTCAAAGATGTTAATTGCATAGTTTCAGATTAACAACTGCAGTGAATTCTGCTAAGTGGAGAATCCTGTCACTCTAAGCTGTAGATGTAAACTTATGTTTTTCTTTCTCAACATCTCTTTTCAATCGTAAAATTGGATCACGCCCTCCGTCGACCGGGGTGACAACTTCGACTTAGAACACTTTATGGTCCGCGAAGATTGTGATTGAGGACACATGGACAGAGAAGTTTACTTAAAATTCAATTGTACCAAGTCCAATAAGCCAGAAATTAACGCACAAAAACATAAAATGTGAATTATATTTAGAAATAAAACTATAGTTATTATTATCTATATATATAATTCCGTAAGTCAAATTTTTGTAAAGAAATTGTGAGTGACTGGATGGCCGTAGAAGGATGGGAGGGGTCTTATTTTAAAGGTCTTGACGTGAATTTTGAGGGAAAACTATTCATTTTTCTTATTTTTTTACCATAAATTCGCAACAGAATAAAACTTTTCCCATTAAAACAACATGGGGTTTAATTTGTTTACATTAAACATGTGGTGCTAATGCTTGATTTAAAGCCATATGGTAGATGTTGACATGTGGGATTTTTTCAAAATGCAGCTAACTATGCACGTTCAATGTACTATAACAAAATATATTTTAATAAATTTAAGATTTTCTGATTTCATAATAATTAAGGATTTGAGTTTTTTTCATAATTTAAAATTAAAAAAGTTAAGAACGTTTGTTTAGTTCATGTTACAACGATGCAGATTTAATACCAAATGATCTATATATATTTACCTTAGGGAAATTTTTGCGCCGAAATTGTGGGCGTTTGGAAGGTCGCAGGATGATGGGAGGGGGCTGAAATTGAAGGTCTCCATCCCAGGGGCTCGGGGAAAATAGAAATTGCTTTAAGCTTACTATAAAATTAGAAATAACGTAAAATAGCTATCATTTAAAAACCATTGGGATGTAAAAAGGTCTGCTTTGCTTATTGAAAACCAAAAATGCTAGATATAATCATAATTTTGTGAATCCAAAAGCCTATTTTCTAAGAAGGTATTTTGTACTATAGTAAAGAAGGATTATGCTTAGGGGCTATTAGCCCCTTCAAGCCTCTAGTCATATATTTAATTTCGTAAGGCGATTCTTTGCGTCAAAATTGCGGGCGTCTGGCAAAACGCAGAAAGATGGGAGAGGCCTCAAATTAAAGGTCTTTAATCAGTGATGGTGGGAAAAATAATGAAATTGCTTTAAATTCACCAGAAACCGAGAAATAACGTAAAATATATGCCATTTAAAAAGCATTGGGATCTAAAAACGTCTGCTTTGTTTACATAAAACATGTGATGCTGATACTTGATTGAAAACCATTTGGTTGGCTGGATATCAATCAATATAAGGTAGATTCAGTTTGCTGTGAAGGTTTTTTTGTACTATAATAAATGTTTGAATTTTCCCTCATTAGGGGCTTTTAGCCCCTTCAAGCCACTAGTTACTTTTAATTATGTACTTTTTACTACATAACATATCCGTGTATAAAATTATGGTGACAACTCTCCAATTTTTTAGGGCTACATTATTTTAACTTTAAAAGGGTCATAATTATTTTTTAATGAAGTAGTGAAAGTCACAGCCTAGAGTAGAGTGTTAGCTATTATCGATGCCCCCGTTGCAGCAGACCTGCAAACTCAGCGGATTTCAAATGCAAAAAACATAAATTTCAATCCAACTATGCAAGATATTATATTTTTTGTACATTCCATAAGAATAACATGGGGAATGAGTATGCAGGTTTGCTGCAACAGGTTTATTAAAACTGGTTTTAATTCAATATTTAGTAGATATGAAATAACTAGAAGAAGCAATATACCAAGTTTTTTTCTAGATATGTTAAGAAAGAAGGAAGGTATAGAATTTTTTTATTTCCCAAAAGGATAACATGGGGAATGAGAATACAGGTTTGCTGCCACAAAATGGAGTTATCGGGGATTTTAGACTATTATATATTAGACTTCATTTAGAGCAAGCCATAAACCAAGTTTCATCAAGATATGTTGAAAGCGAGATATAGAATTTTACTTATTTCCCATAAAGTTAACACTGGGACAACGTAATGAGTTTCCACTCTCAGTATCTTGCTAACCAGTGAACATGGAGCAATGATTAAAAATACCAAATTATTTGTTTTTTTCAAGCTGAATTCAACGGTGCAAACCAAAATTAGATTAAATTAATTTTTCTATACAAAAAATTCAAAAACCCCATTTTTGAGGTGTGCATCCCTCTTTACCCCCCTTCTGATGGACCGATCGGGCTGGTTTTCGAACTCATCCGAATAATCACTACTTCACACGCCTGTGCCAAATTTCATTTCGATCGAACCATTTTTGTGGGCTCTATCGTGCTGACAAAAGTGATGAAGAAAAGATGATGACGTGTCTCTGTGAACGGAATCACACTCGTGAATTACCACAAGAGTGGTCACCTCTGGGTTATCAAAAACCCCTTCTCATCAAACAGTAGAGTGTAGTGGAAGCTTGATCTTGAAGTTATGACTTTGGCATAGACCTGATTTTTCTTTTTACGAAATTCCCAGAGATCCTGGGGGGATCTGGGGAGAATGTTTGTTTCAACAACCTTTCTTAAAATAACACTGTTTTTGTGTAATGATTAATTACAGTTCCCGCATTATATCTCCGGCTATGACTGAGTCAGCTGATTGTATGGTGCGGGGGGGAGAGGGGGTACTTTTCTGAAAACATTTTCTAAAACACCTCTGCTTGTCAAATGTTGTGTTTACCAATATCATATGTTAAAAATATGATATGACACGGTTAGTACGTAGTGGTCATAGCCGGAGATATAATGCGCGAACTGTACTGCATTAATAATGATTACCCATTTATTTTGTTCAAAACTATTTTAACTGCAATATGGAAACATTCTACTATTTTATTAAATTTTCTATTGTAATTGGATGTGGGCTGTGTCAGTGTGTGATAAAAACTTTGATTTCAACTCAAAAGAATGGAAGTTATTTGATTATTTATGAAACACTGACTTTCAAAAATATATTCAAGAATAACAGATCTTATAGATACTATTTTCATTGAAGAGAAACTTATTAGTAAAACTTGCTGAAAGAACCCTGTAAAATACCAAATTGAGTTATGGGGCCGCTTTATGATGAGACTAAGTACATTGAAAGATCGTTCTAAATGATCATTGTTTAAGTTTAACTGAAACCTTTGTAATCATGTGACAACTTGGGTGAATTAAAATACATCAATTTCCGACCAGGCATATATTATATCAATGAAAGTTCAGGATTTACAGTCACAAGAAGAGCAATGGCAGTTTATATTATTTCACCTTTCAGATTATGTTTTTCACAAACTTACATTAATCTATGTAAGTTGCTCCGACTCAGAGAAAATAATTAAGGTGCAAGTGACTGAATATATAAATTACAACTTAAACTAGGATATGCAACAAAATGAAATGAAGTGGGAGATTTGGCTCAGGACCAAGGAGTTTATAAGTCGGATTCCCTACTTATTTATATTGTTTATTATTTTGTCTGCCAAGTACCAAAAAATAACACTTGATGACAACTGCCAGTTGATAATTCTGCAAAAGGACATATTTGGTGGAATTTACACCATCAGTTGTATCAGCTCCAAGGAGGATGGGCTATCTCTGAGCTAAGCCTACCAAATTATTGGTTTATAATAATTAATAAATAACAAGATGATAAAATACCATATAAAATTAACGGGTGAACGTGGTTGCTGAACTATTTTGCGAATGAAATAAAAAATACAACTTACGTTCTGGGTCGACCCTTTCTTTCACTAACTAATACTTATTGTTTTTTACTGGTTGTCGGTGGTGGCGGCTATATTGGTCTTAAATCGCCGGCGAATTTGAAAAATCCGACCGGAACGATCAAATTGTTACTCACACGAATTCGTACTTGATCAGGTTCTGCGGACAACGATTAATGAAAATATTATTATATCAAAATATGAATCTCGTGTAGGACGTTTGTAATTCCAATTAAATTACAGGCCTGTATTACGAAAATCCTATAAATTCTGCGACCAGAACCGCAAAAAGACTTTATAAAATTGGTTCGAATTGATAGTGTCCTTTCTACTCAAGATTTAACCACCAAAAAATAACTTAATGTAGCTTAAGTTTTCAATTTACCCTCTTTAACGGTAGTCGAGTAGATATAACATTAAAGACAGAAAAAATTCTATCAAAAGGTTTTTCAATGGATTTCGGTCAGAATATATATAATAGTTAACAGAAAAAAAGTCTACCAAAATCGGACAACCGGAAGTTGGTTTTTCCAAGACCACCAACAAATAAAATAACATTAAAGACACGTGAAAGTAATGCCCCAGATGACAGAAAAGCGATTTAGGTTTACTTTGCCATCACCGACAGTTGATGGATGGTGAGTACTTCATTTTGAGTGGGTGGCCATTTTCGGCCGCCATCTTGGTTCCGCCATATTGGGTAAAAAATATTTTTTCCAACAGTAAAGGTGGTGTTTTGACCCAAAATTTCAGACTAGAATATTCCACTGGTTTCAATGCCGCAATCCGTTTAGAAAAATATTGACTAATTCTTAATATTTATTAACATTTATAATTATTAATTAATATTTATTATTTATTAGGTTTTTAACGACCTAATTTTAACTTTTTTTCATCACTCTGTATACGAAAATTCCCTGTTACCGTACAGCTGAGATCTACGAAAACCCTCAATTTCCTTACATCAAAACACATAATGATCAGCTGATTTTTCGGTATCATAACATTGTATTTCCGTACCCAAACAAAGTTTTTCCGTACCAAAACAAAATTTTGCCGTACCCAAACAAACGAAATTTCTATTTTGACAGTTAAACCAGCTGACTTTAAACTAAAATAGACAATTTAGCCGTATTGTGTTTGCTTATAGAAAAATGACTTAACTATGAATTGTTGGATAATTTTTTTAAAAGTTTGGTTATTTATTTGCTTCGTGATGAAAAGTATTGTTTACAACTCGTCACAAAAGTCCCATTTCGTGACTAGTAGTGAAATATACTATTATTACTATGCATTGTAAAAAAAGCACATAATCTCATAAAAAAGGTAGATAGAGAAAAGTAAACCCCATTTGTCATTGTTGAGCCATTTTCGCGTGATTTTGACGGATTTAGTATTTTCAGGCGCCATCTTGGATCCGCCATTTTGAAACGAGCTAAGTTATTTCAAAGATAAAAGTGGGGTTGTGACCTATCATTTTGAACTACTTTTTCATGGCAAGTTGAATGCCGTAATCTTTTGTGTAGTATCATTTTTCGTTTTTGAGATATTGGTTTTTTTAATTCGTAATTTAAAAAATGACTATATCTCAAAACCGAAAAATGATGTTGCACAACAGATTATGGTCTTCAATTTTCCATGAAAAAGTAGTTCAAAATGACAGATAAAAATCCCACCTTTATATTTGAAATAACTCGTTTCAAAATGGCAGATCCAAGATTGTGCCTGAAAATGCTAAATACGTCAAAATCACGCGAAAATGGCTCAACAATGACGGCTGGTGGTTACTTGTCACTATCTAGCTTTTCTATGAGCTTATTTGCTTATTTTAAAATGCAGAGTAATAAAACTCGATAAAATTAAATCGTTTGAACCCGCAATCCGTATCTAAAGAATGAGTCAATATTTTGTAAAAACGGACTGCGGCATTGAAACGAGTGTAAAAATCTAGTTAAAAATAATGGGTCACAATACTACCTTAACTTTACCTTTGAAAAACACATTTTGTATCGAATATGGCGAAACCAAGATGGCGGCCGAAAATGGTCATCTACTAAAAATGAAGTACTTACCACCCATCAATTATCGGTGATGGTAAAACAACACCAAAATCCCTTTTTCGTAATCCAGGACATTACTTTCACATGTCTTTAATGTTATTTTGGGTGTTATTGGCGGCCATCTTGAAAAAATCGAACATCCAGTTGTCCGATTTTGGTAGACTTTTTCTGTTAACTATTACATATATTTCGACCGAAATCCGTCGAAAAACCTTTTGTTAGAATTTGTTTTATCTTGGGTGATAATTGTCCCTAAATCCACCCGCCTACGGGATTTAGCTTGAATTATGGGTCTTTGTTAAGGCGTTAATTAATGCTTGATTAAACATCTCCTTGTAGGCTTGTACAGCGTAGTGACGCAGTAGAGATACTGCACGCTTATACAGCAAAGCTTAATGTGAAGCGTATACAGCGAAGCTTAATGAAAAGTTGTTTGTGCCTTAGAAAAGCAATATGCTAGATAATGATTGTATCTTAAAATATAAATTGTATTAAGCTCATGCCTTAAATTTTCTCTGGAAATATCCGACTAAGATTTCAGCAGTAAAATGTATAAAGTATTTAAAATATGTTTTTTATTATTATTATTTTGTCTCTTGATCGAAGGCACTGACAAGCGACTGATCCTCAACATATTCCAAGTATACATTCAAGTAGGGTCTAGGGCTGAACGTCAACATAACTCCTACCTCAGCAGGTCTTGTGTTTGTTATAATAAAAAGACTAAACGGTTGGCTGGTTAAATTGATTAATTACCTATCACACAATAGAAATCAAAACTCTGTTTCAACGGCTAAAAAAAACTTTAATTTGTGGTACTTTAACATAATTTATTTTACGTAGAAAGGCAATTTGGCCACTATAATACAATATTTTGGTACGGCCAAAGCCAAAAGCTTTTACAAAGTGACAGATAGCTTTTAACAGCATGTCTCTCTGGACAGACATTCATTTCTAAAAATATACATGTAACAAAAGGATTTTTTTATTAAATTATTGTATCACCTAAATACCCCCCGTTGCAGCAGACCTGCATACTCAGCGAATTTCGAATGCAAAACAGCATATTTCAATCCAACATAGCGAGATTTGACATGTTTTGGTAAGCTCCATAAGAATAACATGGGGAATGAGTATGCAGGTTTGCTGCTAAAGGAATATTAAAACTGGGTGGTTTTAATTCAATATTTAGTAGATCTGAACTAGACGAATATTTACCAAGTTTTAACAAGATATGTTGAGAAATAACCGAGATATAGAATTTATCTTATTTCCCATAAGGTTAACATTGGGACAACGTACTGTGTTTACCACTTTCAATATCTCGGTAACCAATGGACATAGAGCAGTGATTCAAAATACTAAATTGTTTGTTTTTTTTAGCTGAATTCAATGGTGCACACAAAAATGCGATTCATTTTATTTTTCTATGTGAAAAACTCCAAAAACCCATTTTTGGGGGGTTTATCCCCTTTTGCCCCCCCTTCCGGTGGTCCGATCGGGCTGGTTCACGAACTCGTCCAATTGATTACCACTTTACATGTCCGTCAGGGTACTCATGTTAATTTTAATTACTTATTTAATAGTAGCCCTCATCAGTGATCTTCATTTATCAATATATATATATATATATATATATATATATATATATATATATATATATATATATATATATATATATATATATATATATATATATTCGAACGAATAGTATTTTTTGCTTCTGGGGGCCCCAAAACGAAAAGTTATAGTGGTCCCGAGCTTAGGTCTTGCCATGAGACCTACGGTAATAGCTTCTTCCCTATAGGGGAAAATCGCTAAAATAACTTTACCGTAAGGCTTACATTTAAGGCTTGGATCAAAATAAACACCTGCTACGATGTATTTAAGTAAATATTAAGATTATTGAATATTCTATTTTCTTCTCATGCATAATATGAAAAGTTAAGCCGTGGCATCTATTGTGAATATTTTTTTAACACGATGCTCAGAAGAAATTATTTAGAAGATTTATAACATTTTTTTTAAATTCTGTATTTAGAAAAATATTTGTAAAAGTTAGCGAGCACAGAATCTGTGCTCTAAGTCCTAAATTAAAAGCAAATATGACAATGAAACTTAATTATTGCTTTATCCAATGCTATATTAATTACACTTGGTCGATTAATATCTTTCAAGAAATACAGATTGTCTAAATATCTGTCAATAATTTGGAGGGCTTTTTTGAATTCATCTTGAACATCCATTGTATAATAGATGTGATGCTGTTTGCGACGTTGAAAACAACTCTTTAACCCTTTGAAATAATGTACATCTACCAACGCTTAGTTTGCAAATGTTCACTGACTCCTCACGAACTCTCGGTGGGCTTGAAGAGTCAATTAGCACATCGAAAAAATAGCCTTTAAAGACCAGAATTAATTTCTGAACTTTCAACTCACTAACTAATGAATCCATAATAATACCGTTTCAACCAGTTGACCGTTATGCTATGCACGGCTTGGCTTCACCTCCCTTTTAAAACACTATCTCGCACCACTATTGCTCTTTGCGATAGAAACTTATGTTTTATACATCTAGTTTGATGTAAAAGAAAGAATTTTTCAACAAACTGCTTTCCAAAAATGTTTAATTTGTTTCTAGATTTTTTCCATGGTATATGAAAATATTATATCTTTACTTAGGTTTTAATGCCGACTTGTATAATAAAAGACAACATTTAAGCCTGATATTATCTCATGCTGTTTAAATCAAAGTATATTTTAATAACATATGGAATTCTTGAAAACCTGTCTGGTGCTCGGAGGTTTCGTGGAGTAACCTTATGAATAATATACACTGATGAAGCTATTGCAGCTGCAACATGTTACGCCACCTCATCTCTATTATAATATATTCATTTTTAAGAGCTTACTTATGTATAAATATGTTTGAAGCTGCTCATATTACATGAGCATTTTAAGTTTCATAATTACTTTTTATGACAAACCTACAGCTTTAAGAAATTCTTTTAAATACTCATCGCCCACATGATGTACATTTTTGAATGATTGCTTTTAAATTATACTACTATATATACAAAGTCCACCACTCCTCAAATTTAAACAGTAAGAATCGCCTTATTAATGAAGCGAACGTTTAGTTCGTCATAACAGCAAGAGTTTTTCTTTAGCCTAAATTTAAATTAAATTACAGGAAAATATTTAGGGTGTTTGATATATAAATTATAAAGTTTATTTAATTGTGCTTTCTGAGTATTTTTCAGTTGAACGCAACTAAGCAAAGAGGACGGTTATTTAATAGAATTTTATTGGAACAATCAGTTAATGTTATGGCAATTAAAAATAAACTGAAATTAAAATTGTTGCTGTTTCTCAGCAGCTAACTCTGATGTCACTTGGAGACCAGTGCTTGCCAACTTCTAATTCGATAGACGTAGTTTGTGTTGGGACAAGGCTTGAACTAAAATGCAGCTAAATGCAACCTTTTTGTATTGGCATTTTCAGTGTAGAAAAAATATTTTTTAAGTCGGTTCACTCTTTCCAAGTTTTAAAACTTCGAAAACAATACAGCGATACAGGCATTCAAACAATTTTGTGCGTCTAACTCTGAAACACATTTCGTAAGAGTGAACAACAGGAGCGGTACAAAAATCCTTATTACTTCCAGGGAATCTAGGGTTCGCCAAACTATCATATTGAATTTTGAAGGGAAAATGTTTGCTAAAGTACAATATTGAAACAATAATATTACATACAATGTCATTTATTAAATTACTCTGATTGATTGTTGAGCTCAGTTTTAAATCATCAGTGCCAGAGACTAATTTGTATTTTAATAGCTTATCTGGAGCCAACCCTAAAAAATAAATGAATATTGAGTTATGATCAATTCGCTTAATCAAAAGCCCTATGAATTTTTCTTGCAATATGCGTTTTACAGTTCCAAACATGAACAAATTAAACTTCAGCTTAGAATTTAAACTGTATATTGATATATCAACCAAACGCTCTATTTGTTTGATATATTTCAGCCAAGCTGGAGAGAATTATGTTTCAGACTTTGAGTCTAGTGGCTTGTAGTATAATCCCTCCGAGACGACCGCGTATGACGTCAGTCCGACCCGGGATACGAGTGTGTTGCAGCATAACACTGATCTCACTTGGAGACCTGAAGCTTGCCAACTTCTAAACAAATCTATCGTAGCCGCACAGTTATCTTTGTTCATAAATGACATTTTTATCATTGCAATTTAAAAAAAAAATCTAACACCCGTTTTATTTTCTTATAAGATTGGTGTTTGGTAGCTATTGCCAATAATACAATTAAGTGAATTCCACGAGTTTCCAGGTTTAGGCCTACACATATTTTATTGTTGAAATTTAAAAGATGACATATTTGTAATGAGAATCATTTTGAAATCCTTCATCGGTTCTTTTCACACAAAACAAAACTTGTACAGCGCCTTCAACATTTCCTACAAATATATACACCCCTCTGTCTTTGGTGTGATTTTTTCTCAACTTTATTTCCTCAGTTTTCGAGAATGCTTTACATCCGAATAATCCCAATTGACAGGTTCGAGATCTACCTCTGTGTGAAATTTCAACCCAGTCGGATCAGTATTTTTCGAGTTTACCTATCCCATACATACACACATACAGAAACCACCTTTTTAGATAGATAGATAGATATAGATAGATGATGCTACCGTCTTTTTATCCTGCCACTAAAACTTTTTACAATCGTGAATCCAATTATGTTGCAAAAACATTTTCTCATAAATAATATTAAATCCACACGTGTAGGTAAGGAATGGTTCGATACCACTTTTACAATAACGTTTCCTCGTCCTCAAGCCGATTATCATAATTCATCGATCGATGCTATGAAATCAAAACGCTATTCGTTCCCCCCGAAGTCAATTTTATTGGAAAAAATTATATATGCATAATTTTAAACTGAGTATATTTTAGTAATTATTAAAATAATTTAAATATATCGCTTTAAAACATTGGGACTTGTTCTTTTGGGTCCGAACCAATTTCAACACGGATAAAATTTAGGCCCAAAATATAAAATACTTTGAAAATAGGCTTCAATAGACTGTTAACGTTTACCATTTCATTACGTTACGTCTGACAGCCTTGTCATGTACCATTAAATGTACACTTGTCGATTCTACAGACCTCTGTCGCAAGCAGAGGCGCACGCAGTTTGTAAACACCAATCCAATTCCCTCTCTCCATTATTTGACAACTTTATACAAGACTTACATTGCCTACATATCAAATAGTTCTTTGCGTGTACAACAGCGGTCATCCTATTATGATCTTGCGTGCGTGCATGCTTGCTTGTTTGGTTGCACAATTATCTCAAAAACGGCTCCGAGGATTCCCTTCAAAGTCTAGAAATAATTAGTAATTTATGACTCAAAAACTTGTTCTATGCATATTACTTGGCCAAGAAAATTTAATAATAAAATAAAATTAATTTTGAACCTGTAAAATTTTAACATTGGCCTTATGAGTTGCCATGATACCAACGAAATAAACGAGGAAAGTGTAAACAAATAAAATAATCATTACAGCTGCGTTTGTAAAATATCGCCATCTAAGAAAATATAACGTGTGGGTTAAAGATTGCATGGAGTAATAAAAAAGTGTATTCATAAATATTACCAAATTGTTTTATAGGAATTGGATGAACTGGTAAATATAAAATAATACCGAGCAAGCTCGGTCCACCGGGTACTAATAATGGAAATGGCGCAGACTGAAGAAAATATATAAATGTATAAAAGGTTTAGTAACCTGTGGATTGTAAGTAGTTCATTGAGAGAGTTTGATTTTGCTATATACTTGCTGAAAATACTATATTATGTAAAATACCATATAAATATGTAGTTTCATATATTTTTTTATCTACACACATCGGTCATTTTTCTATTAATTTTTAGATGAATTATTTAATTTGATGTGGTTTACAGATTAATGCAAAAGGATTTTATACTCTCCAAAGTAATTTATAGTTCCACTTTATCCTATTAAAAACTCCTCTTGGAAAACATCTTTAAGGGAGATATTTTTGAATGGCTACTAATTTTCCGATTTTAGCTCATCTATAAATTAGTCAATAATTGTCAAAATTTTGGATGGTAAGCATTCGCAATATAAATAAATAAGTAGTGTTAAAATTGTTCCATGACTTTAAAACTACATCGAATTAAAGGAGCCATAAACGTTAGTTTTGTACTGTGGCATATTGTTAACCTACTATTGGAAAATTAATGTTTGCTCATGATGTATTATGAATGTTCGTGAGTCCGATGATAAGCTAAGTCAGCTAAGTATTTTCAGGATAGTATTTAAGTTAGGATAGTATTTAAGTTAGTAATGTTTAAGTTATTAAGTATTTAAGTTTCCAGAATGCAATCTCGTAATTATCAATTAAGACTTTTTCACTTAAAGAATTATTCAATTCATACGCTGTACAACTGATAGAACATTACAACACTGATGGGAGAAAGCATAACTGCAGATAACTGCACTCTAACTGAAGTTAGAGGAAACTGCGCTCTAACTGCACTCTGATTTCACTTCATAGAATTCATGTAAATTATTTAAAGCATTGATTTCACTTTCAAGGCTTTTAACTTTCTCCCTAGCCCAAAAAAAACTACCATATTAAATCATAATTAAGCAATTTTTAACGATAAAACTAACAATCCTAAGTGGATGCCGAGTCGAATGAGCAGAGGTAGCGACGAAACAACCTTTAAGATGACCATTCACGTACGAGCTTTGCACGCCGTGCATTGCTCGTCATGCAATTCTACAACATTGGTCTTAAGGTGACAGTTCACGTTCGTGCCTTGCACGCCGTGAATTGCATGCCAAGCAATTCTACAACATTCTTCTTATGCGCCGTGCCGTACGTTTGTGGGCTTCGGCGTGCGCGGCATGTCTCATAAGACCAATGCTAAGACGTTGCACGGCGTGCAAAGCACGTACGTGAATGGTCAGCTTTATGCGCCGTGCCGTACGTTTGTGGGCGTCAGCGTGCGCAGCACAACTCAGACCCAATGTTGAAACGTTGCATGGCGTGCAATGCATGGCGTGCGGGGCACATACGTGAATGGCCGCCTTTACTTGGATCATCCCCGTAACTATATATATTGAATCATCATCAATAATCTAACATAGGAACTTAATATAAGGTAATTCTCACGGGAAGTAAATGTCGTAAGTAAGGTAAAAATGTTTAACTCATCGTCCGATTATAAACCTTTCACTGCTTACTCTCGTCTAAAACTGGGAATATGATATATTTGTAAACGCGACCTTTGTCATTTTTTATAAATCTTCTAATAACGATGCAATACTAACGTGTTTCTTTGTTAAATATTCATCCAATAAAAGTAAACATTAAAAATAATTGAAAATGTACATATTACCTGTTACCATTAAACGATCCTGTTGTATTTTGGTGCCTACATTGTTGTATTTATCGACGGTAACGGTTAATTGAAACTTTTTTTCAATTTTGTAAAGAGAGACCTAGAGGCTTACCCCATGGTGAAACAATAACCGTATTCTATATAACCGCACAACTGGGTCCTTGTTCTCAAGGTAGGGTTACTACTAACATTAGTTGTTAATAAATGATGATATTAAAAGGTAAAAGCTTAGTTCATAGTTTTAACACCACGACCTCAAGAAATGTATTCTGTTTTGTCAGAACAGAATCATTTCCTGTAATACCGTAACATTGTTAGATCGGTAACTAACATAACAACCATTACCGGTCCCACCGCACATATGCAATCCCCATCACCCCGGCAATACAATCGGCTTATTGGCTGGCTACCATGGTCGGTCGAATCTCCAGGGATTAGCCCCCAGAACATACCCCGCCCTCCGTAACCTGGGCTGTATGGAATGGTTGTCATTTCAAATCTGTGACAAAGATATATGGCAAAGTAGCTTCTAAACTAATTTGACTTTTATACCTGCAATTCGTCATTAGTAAACTAAATTACAAATTGCAAAAATACATAAATACACGTACTCTGAACATTTTAATTCAAGGATTACTCTTTTGGGCACAGGAGGTCCCTAAGTATCATTTCCCACCTTATCGTAGGCACATGTGTTTTAGGAGAATTGCAGCTGCTTGGAGGATAAGAAATTTTATTTGCCGGACTGTACTCAAAAATCGAAATGTTACCAACGACACAGTTTGAGGATATACGACACAGTTTGAGGTTATACGACATCGACACCCCAACCATCCGTGATCACTAAAATATACTGGTTGACACTCCTATTGTTCACCTTAGTTAACAGTGGTGCGATTATATTTATTCATTCAGTGCTTCAAGTCGTGGAGGGTGTGTACGATGATACACCAATATCAAGAAATAATTGGTGATAAATTATACTCAATCCTAAATTCACCTTTCAGTTTGGAATTACCATAATATATGTGGTTCAAATGACGATTAGGACTATCCCACAGTCTAAGAAAAAACAGCTGATGATTTTAAATAACAAGATTCGGATATAGTAAACAAATATACTCATTAGGGTTCATAGCCTCTGGATCGTTATTTGACATTATTCAATTAACTAAGGCTTACCTCTTCACCATTCCCAACATATGAGGTTAGGATCAAGTGTATTCCTGTTTTGGTCGCGACCATAGTCAGATTTAACAGTTTTATTTATTTGTGGCTTTGTGTTTGTGTTCAGTGTAAAAAGTAGATTTTAACAACATGACAACATCTCAAACAAGAGATGATATCAAGATATAGTAGCTTAGCCTAGGAGAATAAGACGCTGAAACCTAGGTCTCCAAAAACATATTATTGGATCGTAAAGTAAGCCTTAATTAATTGAATAATAAATATACTCAGCAAAGGTAATAGATTAGCTAACTATATTTCATTAGGCCTGTACTGAAAGGTGAACATGGAACCGAATCTATAATAGATTACAAGCTTTAATTATTTCCCAGCACCCGCAGTAACGTAAAATAATACATAAAGGATGAGACAGTGGTTCTGATAGGCGGGATGGGCGGGAATGCATAAACCGTTTATCGATGGGTGTCCTTATCATAAGTCGCATGATGGATGGGCTATACTCTTATCCAATATCTGCAACACAGCGTGTCCGGGCGAGAGGTATTAAAAATAAGTTATTGTATCATATAGAAGTATGTTTTAATATTCGTGTTAATACAAAATATTTTTACTCTACCCAAACGTTTTACGGAATTCCTCTGTGAAATTAACAAAAGAGAGCAATTCAACTTTACAAAATAATGGTAGTGTTTGTCGTTTGTTAGTATTATAGTATAATTCTTTTTAACTAAAATGTCCTTCCTTAAACTATGTTAATTGTTGTTTGTTATAAGCGCCGACACCTCACTAACATGACCTAGCCTACTTTACATGATTTTTTCGAAGAATAATTATTTTATCGTGCGTATAAATCGTGGAAGTGTGGATCAAACTTGTCAAACGAAGTTTGAAAATATTACCTTTGAATATAAACATAACCATTTCTTCGTGAAATGGCTATGCTATATGGAAATGATAATATTGCCTTTCATTGGCAAAAAAAATTCGAAATAACTATCACCTTAATATTTGTACAACATTTTTCCATTTCTTTTACAATCGTCTATTCTTAGATTTTTTATTCATTCCTCCAGTCCAGATGCCCTTTACTTAATGAGTCACGATATTCTATAGAGCAATGCAGTACCTTAATCATTTCTTTTTTTTCTTAATCATTCTTTTTGAGCTCATGGAGGATGTTACCCTGAATATGAGTGAAGGACGAGTGTGATGATTGTGATGATAGTGGCGCGATCTTGTAGCCTTGTTACTGACTAAGGTTGGCACTGTTAATTAATAGCCCAACAACCAATGGCAGCTGGCTCCTTCAAAAAGCTACTAACTTTTCTCGGGATCGATCCGAAAGTTTAATAAAACAACTCATGGATAGTAGGCCCTTTAAGGAAAAAACTCGCATATAGGTGTAAACATTGATTAGTCAATCATAAAAATCATAAAAAAGTGATTCATAGTGATTAGTGTAAATCATAAAAATTACTTACTCTCGTATTTACTTAGTTAGGTTGCACTGATGTATCTGTAGAGGTAAATTCATATCAGCCTCAGCCGCAGCCCTTGGGTTTTTTGGTAATATAGGCTGAATTATGATGCAGCTTGTCATATCAACTTGAAAACATACAGAGGAGCTGACAATTTAATTATCCGAGAACAACTATGAAAATAACACTGACCGCCTAACAATTAATTATATTCTTCAGTAAACCAATTAAGCAGTTGAAATTAAAAATTTGTGCATAAATTTATGTTAATAGTTTTTTATGTTCTGTTCTAATACCACAAAACTCTATTTCCAGCTTGCAATAAAACAGAATGCTTCCTTTAAAAACAGCATTCGCACACAGAATCGCAAGTATTTTTTAAATCATCAAAAATGTTTTTGATACTACCATTGACTTTATAATTAACTAGCAGTTGCCCGTGGCTTCGCTCACGATAAAAATTACAGCTGATCTTACTTCTGCTCTTTGAACTGTCAAACTGTAGTACTGACAGCTGTTTACATTTCGGTATTTGAATGTTTACGTCCTTATAAAATGTAAACATTGAAGCTAAGGACGTTCACGGGGCGTAGCCCGAGGGATTTTAAGGAAGTGAATAGGCCTATATGTTTCCCAGGTTCAAGATCTACCTCTGTGTGAAATTTCAACCCAGTCGGATCAGTATTTTTCGAGTTTACCTATCCCATACATACACACATACAGAAACCACCTCTTTTAGCGAATTTCCCCTATAGGGAAGAAGCTGTTACCGTAGTACTCATAATAAGACCTAAGCCCGAGACCATGATAACTTTTCGTTTTGGGGCCCTCAGAAGCAAAAAACACTATTCGTTCATTTTCATACATATATATATATATATATATATATATGTGTCTTTAAGCACGATTGCGGCCGTAAAAATGGCCCAATCTGAATGAAATTTGGTACAGCCATGTAAAGGAGTAATTATTCGGACGAGTTCGAAAACCAGCCCGATCGGACTACCGAAAGGGGGGGTAAAGGGGGGTAAACCCCCCCAAAAATGGGTTTTTCGAGTTTTTTACATAGAAGAATTAAAATAACCCAATTTTTGTTAGGAACATTGAATTCAGCTCAAAAAAACAAACAATTTAGTATTTTAAATTACTGCTCTATGTCCATTGGTTACTGAGATATTGAAAGTGGTAAACACAGTACGTTGTCCCAATGTTAACCTTATGGGGAATAAGTAAAATTCTATATCTCGCTTATTTCTCAACATACCTTAATAAAACTTGGTAAATGGCTTCTTCTAGTTCAGATCTACTAAATATTGAATTCAAACCAACATTTTTAATATACCCGTAGCAGCAAACCTGCATACTCATTCCCCATGTTATTCTTATGGAGCTTTCAAAAACATGTAAAATCTCACTATGTTGGATTGAAAAATGGTTATTTTGCATTTGAAATTCGCTGAGTATGCAGGTCTGCTGCAACGGGGGTATTTTATAATAGTATAGATAGATAGATAGATAGATAGATAGGTAGATAGATATAGATAGATGATGCTACCGTCTTTTTATCCTGCCACTAAATTTTTTTACAATCGTGAATCCAATTATATTGCAAAAACATTTTCTCGTAAGTAATATTAAATCCACACGTGTAGGTAAGGAATGGTTCGATACCACTTTTACAATAACGTTTCCTCGTCCTCAAGCCGATTATCATAATTCATCGATCGATGCTATGAAATCAAAACGCTATTCGTAAACACCGAACTTAGTTTAAAAATTAGTTACTCTCGTATTTACTTAGTTAGGTTGCACTGATGTATCTGTAGAGGTTAATTCATATTGCTAATATGTTATATAAGTCAAAAATTCGTTAAAAGCAAATATTAAAAAATTAGAAATGGTTCATTTCACCACTAAATTGCAACAAACATTAGGCTGAATCAGACATTACATGAAGTTATTGTTCACCGGCTTTGAGTACTAAATGCTTTTGATATTATCATAGTAATGACAGAATTCACAGGGATTGCCGCAGCTGTTACGGTAAAGAGATGCAGATTGGTTGGAGAGAGATAATCTCTCTGCGCCGAACTGAGGATTGCCTGCACCAATCTGAAGGTACGTCACACTCAGGCTCGGTCTCGTCTCAGTCCTAATTATGAAGGTAGTATTTTAAATTATTTGTCTCTCACTACACAATGAACTCGTAGCTACCAATTACCTTATTAAATGTAACTTATACTTTGTATGCAGTGGCAATAATTAATCTAATCGGTAAATCTTGTTTTCACTGAGTTAAGGGGGCGGTCTACCTCAAGTTCCGAGCGCTAAAACAGGGTTTTGTATCTTATACATTGATAGCTGGATTTTCATATGATTTCCAATATTTTGGTGTCATTTTAAAAAGGATATGTTTTTGTAGGTCGCTAAAATTTTAGAATTTTTGATTTTATCCCCGTTTATTTACAGGAATTGTGTAAATCTTTCAAAAAAGGTAGTTTTTTGTTAGATTTTAAAGTCTCATAACTAACGAAAGAAACGCTTTATAGAAAAAAAAAAATTGCAGAGACCTATAAAATATTCTGAAGAACGTGAACCCACTCTCATTTTTATTAAATCTTAAAAAATAAAGCTTTTGTCGTCCAGATACGAAACGTCTGCAAGCTTACTTCAGCGCGCTTTAGCCCTATCTTTACAATGTTATTTCGCTCTGTGACGCAGATTTTTCTGTCAAGGTAGACCGCCCCCTTAATACCTCAGCTGAAGATGTACAAAATGTATTAATAATTTGATGACGAATTAATTAATAAAAAAATATTCCATAAAAATACTTAAGCTACCTTACAGTAGAATAAAATAAAATATTTTATATTAACTAAAAATTTGTTTATGCCGGCAACTTTAACCAAAAACATTACATTATGTAGCCTTTATTTATTTGTTAGCGGGGTTAATCAGCAGACATAGGCAGGTGCTGCCTGTGCGTCCACTGTTGAGTTGCGTTAAGAAAAGTTAAGACCGTTATTTAATACGCCCGTAATATATTAATATATATGTCGATTCTATTTTTGGAAATATATTGTAAGGTTTATTTTTAATTGTAAAGTCTAATTAGCTAGATCATTTTAAGTTGCTAAAACTCTTATTTATAATCATGGCATGGTACTGGTCACCTAACCTTTACTCTTTGTCGGAGAGTAGAACTCCGCGAAAAAATTTTAATTACAGTCTAAGGTAAGAGATATATCGGGAGACCTCGGAAGGGATAGGAGTAATAATTAACACAACAATTTGTGAGAGCAGATTAGGCGCTGCCTAATCCTTGCGGAGAGGAAGGAGAAGAAGATGTAGAAGAGGTTCAGTGTTCTAAATTTTCTTCTACAATCTAAGTTGGAATCAATATAACCCAAAACATTCCCCCAGTATTAAAATAGACAATATAACTTGACTTAACGATTGGATTATAAAACTACAGTTTAGTAAACGTTCCAAACACAGCGAACTCCAACGATTGGCCCACTTCCAGAAATTAGCTAAGTGATATTTTCAAATTTATCAGGTTTAACTTCGTTGAACTAGTTTCACTTGGCACGGTATGGTAATGTTTGGACAGAACTTTTTCATTAACTACCATTTCACTCCAGTTTGAATTCAGTATTGCTAGTCAGAATTAAATGTACTTTTTAATTTTAAAACAATGTTATGTCAGTTATATAGTCTATATTATAATTGATACGCTGAGGTTTTTTAACACAGTCCTAACACGACAAATGACCAGTCCGATTTTAACATAGGAGGTGTCAAATTAATTTACCTACAACCACTCCAGAAAGGGGTCAAAATATTTATTTATAACGTTTTCCTGCAATTTTTTGTGGCAATACCAGATACTCAAACGCTTTCACCATTAAAAAGAGGGTTCCTAGATAATGAAAGATATCTAGTACATGTTGCTTGACTGTATTGGAGATTTGTTGTCCATGTAGTGTAATTTACATAACTTAAGAAATTTTAATTATTTATATTACAATTCAGCAGCCTTATAATTTACTTCAAGTCGGCAAATCCACATCCGGATGCAGCACACGTTCCTGATTCATATCCTTGTCACCCTCTTTTAATAATATTCCCTGTGGAATGTCATTTATTAGTCGCGCGTGTTTGAACACTGCTCCTTCCCATCTCTTCATTCTTGGCGGCGCTCTCGAGTTATGCGTGACAACATGAGAAAATTCACATAGAGCCACCATCTTAATATCGTGTATTAGTACAGGTATGAAATAAATGTAATCGTATGTAAAACATAAAATTATTGGTGACTTTGTGCAAACCACAATATAAGGCATAATTTATTATAAATTAAAAGCTCGCACAAACACACAATAGACAAATGTTTAACTTATGACGCCAATAAATAGAGGTACTGTATGTTGTGTAGAGATATTTGTCCCGTGGACATCAGCATTCTGAATCTTTTCCAGCTGCTTCTTTCGCCTCTGCATGCATGAATTTGATAAGATCAATGACCCTGCAAGTGTAGCCATACTCGTTGTCAAACCTGCAACAGTCCATGTGGTTTGTATTATTGAACAAAAAAACTATTAAATTTTATATTTACAGAAAAAATACAATTGTATAGATGTTAATTTTGTACAGATTAAATGTTGTATAGATAGTTAAATGTTAGGTTAAATGTTGTATAGATAGTATGTCAATATTATTTTCATAATACATCATTAATAACGTTATTACATCTGTATAACGTTATTGCATAATAATACTTTATTTTATTCTCCAAACCCTTCAGTAGAAAATCATCACAATTACACATTCGAATAAACTCTCTTAGAAACTGTTGTCCAATGTATCCTCAGGTCCCGGTGACAAGCCATTCTCGATTTATTGTCTTCAACATAATATCTGAGACACATGTTCTTATTTATATTTCTCATCAAACCATAACAGCAAAACACAATTAAACTTCTCTTACCAGTGAAATTTTATAAAACTTTTTTTGAAGAGAAGATCGTAGACAGCTATTATCTTGTTCATTTTTGCTGTATTATATCAACAAAAAAAACATACGATGTATTGTAGTTGGCCAATTGTTAAACTGTAATCTCTGGTGGATGGTAAATAAAAAACGAAAAACAATTGTCTTTAGCCTATTCTTGGCTTTAAAAACGTGGGATATAAAGAAGAGATTTCAAGAACAGGAGATCAACAGAATTATATCTGTTGTTCCAATAGCTTCTTTTGTATTTGAAATTTGTATTCCATGGTTTAATAAACGCAGTTTTTCGCCAATGTTAATTTTATGACAATGGAATCGGCTTGTTATTGTTTTTGAGGTCATCCAATTACGCGATAAATGAGCGTACTCCTAGTAAACATTGAGACTTAACCATTCATAACTATGTATCAGGAGAGTAATAGTGATAAACCGGTCATTATGTGTAATGACCGGCTACTATACATAATGTCTACATTTTTGGGATACAGATTGATAAATTAATCACTTTAGCGAGTCATTATTCATAATGACTCCATTTTTTGGCCAAAGTAATAAATATTCATATTAGGAATATTAATCACGTTGACCTGACATTATGAATAATAACTGTCCAGGGTTAGTCAATGTAATAATTATCAGTGTCCTGATCGGGTCATTAGGTTAAGTTAGGTTAGATTAGCTTTATGTTGGGTTAGGTTAAGTTTGGCGAGGTGAGGTTTGGTTAGGTAAGGTTAGATTAAGTTTTAATCGCGCATTAATCAAACTCATAATTGCTAGATTAAGTGGTGAGTCAAATTTATAACTTTGACAAAATTGCTAACTGTTATACATAATGGCCGGTTATTATTCACAATAGCTGGATTATTCACTTCGGCTGTAACATACTCATTGGGCCAGCTCCGAGCAACCGGCTCGGTGGGAATTTTGAATCCTAAATGTAAAGGGGAGGGTTAGGTTGGGTTAGGTTAGGTGGCAAATCAAAGAAGCAGCGTAGCTCACCAGGCGATCAGTTTGAAGAAGTTGCTGTTGAGCTGGAGGCCGGCCGCGTGGTCGTAGATGCTGCTGTAGTGGCTGCCGACGAAGTCGCTGCTGACCACCTGGTCGCGCGTCACGTCGATCACGCCCAGCATCGACTCCTCGCTCGCCTCCTCCATCGCCTTCGTGATCTCCTCCAGGCACGTCGCCTGCTTCGTCCTGCCCACCAAAAACCACTCTTACTTAATTTTCCTCAATGGTTTTTCTTTCATAGGCTGGTTGCCTTTGTCCTAAGGCAGAGGATGGTATTTACTTAGGACGTTGACTTTGAAACTGATGCAGACCTTCCATCGGATTAGAAAATGTGTACCAGGTTTTGAGTGACCCAGAATTAAAAGAACTCCTTGTTATATTGAATTTTCAGCAGAGTGTATTGATGTCACCAATTAATTTAGGCATCAGGAGCAGGTAATATATCTTTTAATGACACATAAAATAAGCAAAAGTCAATTAATTAATGACTAATGCAATATATAAAATAAATTATATAAGTAAATAGCTAAAATAAGGGGTTGATAGAAGCACCCTCTGTTGGTAATTGATGAAACTATGTCAACATTAAATTCTGAGTCATCCAAAACTAGTTACAGCTGGGCCATAAGAATGGGAGGTCTATTCAGGGCCAAAGAAAAAAGGCTTTTCTTTCTTCTTTGGCCCTGGGTCTGTTACAGTAATTATTTATAGTCAAAGCCTAGGATCTGGGCACGCAACTATAGGCCTAATAGGTGAGCTGAAATGTGGCAAACTAAATGGCACCAATTAGAACCACTTGTCGACCTACGTCAGAACCTACTGGCCAACTAAAATGGTTCCTAATGCTGTCCCCTTGTTCGCTTCGTCGGCGACTTGCCAACAACATTAAACCCGTAACGATATTTTAAGACAAAAACAATGTTCCGACTGTCTTTCGAGCATTGGTTCGGATAAAGTTCCTCCAGGTCGAGGGAGATCAGTTTACTTTTTATTTTTATCTTAACTAATTTGAATTCAAATTTGCAAGAGTGAGTCGGAATTTTTAGCTAAAAAAACATATTTTTAAATGTTTTCATGTACTCTATTTTTGATTATTTAAAGTCTGTTTCATTTTCATTTTCATTATTTCATTTTCTTACCTACGCGCTGTTTATAAACTTATAGATCAAAACTCAATTTAATTAAAGTAGTACTTGTATATCATAACCTAAATTATTTGAGATTCGCCTCGTGAAAAAAACTGTTGCGAACATATTTCCAATAACAACAACCCACACTAAAAGAAAACCTACGCCACGTTTTCCGTATCATGTTACAGTGTAAATTCTTAAGTAGGATTCCCCGGGCCAACACGACAGGCGCGGGCGGGCCCCCGGGGTGACATCACCTCCTCCCACCGCAGCCGGCGAGTGAAGCACCCTCCGGGAATACTAACATCGTAGTCCTCTTAGTGTGTACATTTACACGACGACGTGGGTTATGAAGTGGTAGCCCTCGGCGACGGCGGCTCGGCGGAGTTTAATTTGCGGAAATACCACGGGAGCTACACAAGCGAATGTTTACCCTCACTTATGAAATCTCGCATTCGAAGTAATTAGATTCTTCCAACTTAAAAATATTAGTTTAGAAGCGTTTGAATGTTGGTGTATTCACTGTTTGGGTGGGAAATATGAATCTAAAGCTGAAATTAATTATGTTTACTCCCAAGAGACTGAAGAAACTTCATGATACTTTCACTCAACCTTTAACACATTTTTTTTTATTAAAAGCGGTTTAAGGTTTTTGTTAAGTGCTCAGATTTAAAGGTGGTTTTCCCGATATCTAACCACAAATAGCTGAGTACAATTGATTACTATATAATATCTATAATATTTTACTTAGATTTTGCCTCAAATGAAATAGTATGAGTTGAATTAGAATTACATAAAATATTTCTACCGTTAAGTGTGATTACATTGATAATCACAACGGGTTCTAAATATTTTTCAAACCATTATTAAAATTACGGATACCTGATTTATTTATGATAAATTTTTCAATCCCAGTTTTTGCTTTTCATAACGCCCTTTTCAATAAAATATAATTGAAAATGACTGATATTATGTTTTTATAGGATCTTGTCAAATCGCATATCTTAAACAACGCTCCGTGAGTGGCAGTCCCTTAATGACAAGTAAATGTTGAACATGAGACAAACAGAAAAGTCGGGTGTGAATAACCAATACATTTGACGCAAGAAATAATCTAACAATATACAATCTCTCACGAGTTCGACCTGCTTTTATACAATCGATAGTCGGTAATAATGAACTGCTTATGTTTTTTCGTGGTTAGTAACAACTAGGCTACCTCACTCAAGAAGAACTTTGGACCAACTTTAAGTTTGCTTCTGTTGTTGCATTGTTCTTGGTGGGGGCTCATTGGATAATATTAAAACCGTGATCGCGAGACTTTGTTGCGTTCCTAATTAGAATGCTCAACTATTCTGTTAACCAGGAAATGAAATAGGATACGAATCAACTGGGCCGTGTGCACTGAACTTTTCATGTTAAAATCAGCTCGTAAAAATGATCCGATCGGAATGAAATTTGGTACAGGGTTGTAAAGTAGTAATTATTTGGATGAGTTCGAAAACCAGCTCAATCGAACCACTGGAAGGGGGGTAAAGGGGGATGAACCTCCCCAAAAATGGGTTTTTTGGGTTTTTCACATAGAAAATTTAAAAAAAATCCAATTTTGGCTATCACCTTTGAATTCAGCTCGAAAAAACAAACAATTTAGTAATTTGAATCATTGCTCTATGTCCATAAGTTATAGAGATATTGAAAGTGGTAAACACAGTACGTTGTCCCAATGTTAACCTTATGGGAAATAAGTAAAATTCTATATCTTACTTATTTCTCAACATATCTATATAATTAATACGCCAACACGAAATTTGTCTTATGAACTCCTCCGTCATTTCTTAACCGATTTTGATCATTGACGGCTCATTGGAAAGAGCGTGTCGCGTAGATTTGCAAACTGGCCTTACATTTTTGAAAAAGTCCCTTGGGCTCTGCCCCATTGGCTTTTAAAGTTCCCATGTTATCCTTATGAAGAACATAATTGTTTACACTTTGATCAGCTGGATAATTTAATTGTTGTTATTTTTTAATTTGTGTAAACATAACCCTCAAGACTAGGGTGACCAGACGTCCCGTAAAAACGGAAAAGTCCCGTTTTTTCACCTTGCGTTTCGTTGTCCCGAAAAACTTTGTCGGGACGTCAAAATGTCCCGTTTTTTAAAAAGTAGGCTATAAATTAAAAACATACCTAACGTAATCTTAAATATTTAGAGGCATATCACATTACTTACGGTTATAAAAGAATATTACGGTCTTTTAACAAAGCTAAACAAGATTTTAGTTTTACGCCACATACCTCAAGCTCTTCTTCAAGTATCATATAACTTCAAAATGGATTGTTGCCAGTTCTACAACTATATTATAATAGAAAAAAAGGACTGGACTAAGTGACAAGTATAGTATAACAAAAATTGAAACGTTTAATGAACTTATTGTTTAATTTTTGTATAGCTGTTTCCCAGCATAATAATTAACGATAAGAACTTAAAGTTTAAGATTATCATGATACTTTTTTGATCATACTATTTTACAGTATATATATAATCACTTACATAATTTATTGTAAGAAAATCATTATTATTTTATAATAAAATTTTAAGATCCTAAAAATGTGACTTGATTATTTTTAATCCTAAGTATGTGGCGATTCAAAAAATTACCTTTCATGGCTACATGCCATTTATCGTATTCTTAAAGAAAAACAGTAAATATAAATGTAAAATAAAATTCATGGTTTAAAATCTTCAAAAACAATTTGATACTTATAATTTCTTCAACTACAAAATTTGTAAATTACAGAGACCCCCGTGTAATTAAACACCTTGGTGTGTGGTGTGTTGTATTAGGGATGCGGGGGGGGGGTGAGTTTTTCTTACGTGTCCCGTTTTTATTTGGAAACGATCTGGTCACCCTACAAGACAGATCGTGTTAGCATGATTGTGTTTTAAATTTGTCGCCATTTGAATTATCGCTCTGCTAGAGTAGCGCAGGATTCCGTGCGCTCGGATCCACTAGTCTTAATAAAACTTGGTTAGTGGCTTCATCTAGATGAGATTTAGTGTATTTTAGTCTAAAATCACCGAAATCTCCATTTTTGTGGCAGCAACCCTGCATACTCATTCCCCATGTTATCCTTATGGGCATTAAAAAAATTCCATATCTTCATTATTTCTAAACATATCTTGATAGAACCTTGGTATATGGCTTCTTCTAGATAATATATATTGAATCTAGTTCTAACATGTCTGTAGCAGCAAACCTGCATACTCGTTCCCCATGTTATTCTTATGGAGATTACGAAAACCTGTCATATCTCACTACATTAGATGGAAGTATTTATTTGGCAGTTGAAATTCGCTGAGTATGCAGGTCTGCTGCAACAGGGGTGTTAAATTTTGTATTACTTGTGATTTCGCAGCAAAGCCGCCTTGCAAGGGCTGTTCCCACACCTGCGCATGAGGCCAGCTGGTTTTAAGCAGCCAGCCGATGGGGCTATAAAAGGTAGTGTGAGTCTCACACGGTTGTTCTGACCTGACCTGAAGTCAGATTGTCTACTGACCTGACGGTGAGGTCGATGATGGACACGGTGGGCGTGGGCACGCGGGGGGTACTGACCTGACGGTGAGGTCGATGATGGACACGGTGGGCGTGGGCACGCGGGGGGTACTGACCTGACGGTGAGGTCGATGATGGACACGGTGGGCGTGGGCACGCGGGTGGTACTGACCTGACGGTGAGGTCGATGATGGACACGGTGGGCGTGGGCACGCGGGAGGTACTGACCTGACGGTGAGGTCGATGATGGACACGGTAGGCGTGGGCACGCGGGTGGTACTGACCTGACGGTGAGGTCGATGATGGACACGGTGGGCGTGGGCACGCGGGTGGTACTGACCTGACGGTGAGGTCGATGATGGACACGGTGGGCGTGGGCACGCGGGGGGTACTGACCTGACGGTGAGGTCGATGATGGACACGGTAGGCGTGGGCACGCGGGTGGTACTGACCTGACGGTGAGGTCGATGATGGACACGGTGGGCGTGGGCACGCGGGTGGTACTGACCTGACGGTGAGGTCGATGATGGACACGGTGGGCGTGGGCACGCGGGGGGTACTGACCTGACGGTGAGGTCGATGATGGACACGGTGGGCGTGGGCACGCGGGGGGTACTGACCTGACGGTGAGGTCGATGATGGACACGGTGGGCGTGGGCACGCGGGGGGTACTGACCTGACGGTGAGGTCGATGATGGACACGGTGGGCGTGGGCACGCGGGGGGTACTGACCTGACGGTGAGGTCGATGATGGACACGGTGGGCGTGGGCACGCGGGGGGTACTGACCTGACGGTGAGGTCGATGATGGACACGGTGGGCGTGGGCACGCGGGGGGTACTGACCTGACGGTGAGGTCGATGATGGACACGGTGGGCGTGGGCACGCGGGGGGTACTGACCTGACGGTGAGGTCGATGATGGACACGGTGGGCGTGGGCACGCGGGAGGTACTGACCTGACGGTGAGGTCGATGATGGACACGGTGGGCGTGGGCACGCGGGGGGTACTGACCTGACGGTGAGGTCGATGATGGACACGGTGGGCGTGGGCACGCGGGGGGTACTGACCTGACGGTGAGGTCGATGATGGACACGGTGGGCGTGGGCACGCGGGGGGTACTGACCTGACGGTGAGGTCGATGATGGACACGGTGGGCGTGGGCACGCGGGTGGTACTGACCTGACGGTGAGGTCGATGATGGACACGGTGGGCGTGGGCACGCGGGTGCTACTGACCTGACGGTGAGGTCGATGATGGACACGGTGGGCGTGGGCACGCGGGAGGTACTGACCTGGCGGTGAGGTCGATGATGGACACGGTGGGCGTGGGCACGCGGGGGGTACTGACCTGACGGTGAGGTCGATGATGGACACGGTGGGCGTGGGCACGCGGGTGGTACTTGTAACCTCTTTATCGCCTACAGCCTATTTTGTTTTTATGACCTTTAATTTTTGAATTAATAAGTAAAGAAACTGCTCTTTCGGTTCGTGTTTGAATGAAATGTTGCCCTCGGCTTGCTCTATCCGTTATTGCTAAGTACAAAATTATTTTGGTTGTTTTCTTACAACCCACGCTTGGCTTGATCTTATTAAATAAATGATTCCTATTGTCTTCAACCAAGGTAAGTGTAATCCTAGGTTTCTTTACTAGAATAATGACAAATAAATAGGTATAATTTATAAGATAAGTTTATTGACTTGAAACAATGGCTGACATTTGACTCTAGAAGGGTTAACAACAATTGGTTTACAATAGTGGGGAAACATATTGCTTTTCTTTACAAGGTTTAAATACAATAAAATAAAGTTTTTTTACAGTAATGCCTCTTTGTATTCTGATTCTCAATCTCAGGGAAGGGTATTCGTGCTGTCTTGAATAATATTAAAATAAATAAGAATAATGAGTTCAAATTAAATTCAATTGAGTTGTAGGTAAATAAGTAATAGATATTTCTTATGAAATTTTGGGTTTGTCCCTTCAGGGAATTCCAATTGCTGCACTGAGTTTACTGATTGTAATAAAATTATTAACTTAAATTTGGAAAATATAGTCTCTTTTTTATTTCAATAGGCTAATATATTATTTCTTCAGATAAATGTTATAAAATAATGTTCAAATTGTCCTTTTGGCTTAGAGCTTGGGTTTATACAAAATGGAGGATATTACCACATCAGCTTACAAAAGTTCTTCGCTCATACCACTCTTCTTGTGAATGTTTAAAAAGGGAAATGACTTTAATCTGTGGTATTTCTTTGAGCAATCAGCCCTACTAAATGGTCCTAGGGAAATGCAACGTCCTAGTCCATTACTGGGGATAATTTGCATTAATTAGGTACTGTGACCTACAAAAGCTTCTATACACCACCAGATCTTGAAGAGAGAAGAGCCTCTCCAGAGTCTTTCTTGCTGTCAATCTTGATGATCACATTGTTGAACACATATGTTAATATAAATTACTCACTGAACACTAAATTTAGATTCCTTCAGGACTATTTTTTAATCTAGTATTATATTAAATTTTATTTATTGCAATTCTCTTTACACATATATATTATATTGATAGATAGGAAATTCTGATACTAAATTATGGGTGAATATTTGATGATGGGATTATTAATGAATGCAAATTAATATTCTTATCTTATAAATTTTTTTTTTCTGAGGAGGGTAATAGTGATATAGACCTATATTAAATTATGGGCACAAGTAAGTAAATAAATGTTTTTATATTTGGGCAACACATATGGTAATGAACAAATTATTATGGGGAATAGGGCAAAGTTATTGAAAGAGCATATTAATCATTTAACTGTCGAACATAATAGCACAAATAACACATACTTAAATACTAAATAATGAATGTATGAAATGGAATACTATATACTGACTTGACGTTGAGGTCGATGATGGACACGGTGGGCGTAGGCACGCGGGGGGTACTGACCTGACGGTGAGGTCGATGATGGACACGGTGGGCGTGGGCACGCGGGTGGTACTGACCTGACGGTGAGGTCGATGATGGACACGGTGGGCGTGGGCACGCGGGGGGTACTGACCTGACGGTGAGGTCGATGATGGACACGGTGGGCGTGGGCACGCGGGTGGTACTGACCTGACGGTGAGGTCGATGATGGACACGGTGGGCGTGGGCACGCGGGGGGTACTGACCTGACGGTGAGGTCGATGATGGACACGGTGGGCGTGGGCACGCGGGTGCTACTGACCTGACGGTGAGGTCGATGATGGACACGGTAGGCGTGGGCACGCGGGTGGTACTGACCTGACGGTGAGGTCGATGATGGACACGGTGGGCGTGGGCACGCGGGTGGTACTGACCTGACGGTGAGGTCGATGATGGACACGGTGGGCGTGGGCACGCGGGAGGTACTGACCTGACGGTGAGGTCGATGATGGACACGGTGGGCGTGGGCACGCGGGTGGTACTGACCTGACGGTGAGGTCGATGATGGACACGGTGAGCGTGGGCACGCGGGAGGTACTGACCTGACGGTGAGGTCGATGATGGACACGGTGGGCGTGGGCACGCGGGTGGTACTGACCTGACGGTGAGGTCGATGATGGACACGGTGGGCGTGGGCACGCGGGGGGTACTGACCTGACGGTGAGGTCGATGATGGACACGGTGGGCGTGGGCACGCGGGGGGTACTGACCTGACGGTGAGGTCGATGATGGACACGGTGGGCGTGGGCACGCGGGGGGTACTGACCTGACGGTGAGGTCGATGATGGACACGGTGGGCGTGGGCACGCGGGGGGTACTGCCTGACGGTGAGGTCGATGATGGACACGGTGGGCGTGGGAACGCGGGGGGTACTGACCTGACGGTGAGGTCGATGATGGACACGGTGGGCGTGGGCACGCGGGGGGTACTGACCTGACGGTGAGGTCGATGATGGACACGGTGGGCGTGGGCACGCGGGGGGTACTGACCTGACGGTGAGGTCGATGATGGACACGGTGGGCGTGGGCACGCGGGGGGTACTGCCTGACGGTGAGGTCGATGATGGACACGGTGGGCGTGGGCACGCGGGAGGTACTGACCTGACGGTGAGGTCGATGATGGACACGGTGGGCGTGGGCACGCGGGAGGTACTGACCTGACGGTGAGGTCGATGATGGACACGGTGGGCGTGGGCACGCGGGGGGTACTGACCTGACGGTGAGGTCGATGATGGACACGGTGGGCGTGGGCACGCGGGTGGTACTGACCTGACGGTGAGGTCGATGATGGACACGGTGGGCGTGGGCACGCGGATGGACAGCGCGGTCATCTTGCCCTTCAGCTCCGGAAGCACCTTGGCCACCGCCACAGCGGCGCCCGTGTACGTGGGGATCATGTTCAGCATGGCGCTGCGGCTCTCCCGCCAGTTCTGCAGGGGAAAACACTCATTTACACAACAATTAATACATTTAAAGTCGATAGCTCTGGTAATACACATAGAAATCTTGTTATGAAACGTTATTTCATAAGAAGCGTGTATACATAGTGGGATTTTGTATACATAGCTGTGAGAATTCATCGGATCGCCCCTCTCCTCATTTTTGGGAGGCATATAGCCCCTAATATTTAAAGTTTTTAGTTAAAAGGTATTAGTCCCTAGTTATTGACATTCGCTCCCTCAGGCAGCGTGTTGCTAGCCTACTCACTTATGATCAAAATTCCTAGAATTCTGAACCGATTTCATAAATTTAGGTGTTTGAACACCTCCTCGTCACATTTTGCAGTAAATATGTTTATGAAGGTTGGACTTTAAAGGGAAGAGCCCTAAATGCCCTTAAAGTTTTGTATTTCTCCATAAGGTTTAACATTGACATATAAATTTTAAGTAAACAGTTGGTGGTGTAAACACGGGTTTTCAGCAAAGCTATAATATTCCTGGAACTATTTAAAGCCACAAACATTATCTTCAGAATAGTTTCCATCTACCAAATTAAGTAAACCAAACCAAACCAAATTAAGTAAACGTAATATCACATTTTTGAAAAGTACTTTAGCGTAAATAATGAACTACATTAAAGAGAACTCCAATCCCTTTTGTGAGGCGTGGTCGAGGATCTTCTGCGAGGCGGTGACGGCGTGCACGGTGGTCATCAGCCCCTCCACGATCTCGAAGTTGTCGTGCACCACCTTGGCGATGGGCGCGAGGGCGTTGGTGGCGCACGACGCCGCCGACACGATCTTCATGGAGGGGTCGTACTCGTCCAGGTTCACGCCCACGACGAACGTCGGGCAGTCGTCCTTGCAGGGCGCCGACACTATCACGTGCTTGGCGCCGGCGTCCAAGTGGCCCTGGACACAAAACGCGATGTGAAAATCTATGGTTTGGGTTTGAACAAGAAAAACTTCATTTTCAATCATAAAGAGTTTAAGATGTTCACTAAATTATACACATACATACTTCAGACGTTTAACAATTCATAATTTCTAATCATTATATGTTACACTAAAAGCATATGTTTTTTTATTTTTAAGTGGTTTTGAAAATTTTTCAAGTGGTGCCTCGCAGCATTTTATCCATAGAGGATCGTTAAGAACATAATTCAAGACGTTTTGTCCTAATTATAAAGTGAAAAATACGTTTCTCAACTCGTCAAAAACTAATTACTGTTCATAGTAACTTCGGTCGTGGATCTGGTGATGATAAAACAAACTCTAAGAATAACCAATGATCAACACAGTGTTTCACAAACAGAAACTCGTGTACGCGCAGATCTGATCTTCTGTTTTTCTAAACTACATATAAAGCAATACTTGTCTGTATGTTAAATCTCGCTTTCGGATCGGGAGTCTTTGGGAGGCTTTGCTCCGAGGCTATTTAAGTCATGAGCCCCAAAACGTTAAACAATTCTCACCACATAGTATTATTGGTATTTGGAGGGTTGAGTGGGGGGGGCAGGGATAAAGGGATCAAATTGTGGGGAGGGCTTTGAGGTTGGGGGGGGGAGATTCCTTTAAATTACACAAAATACCTAAATTAGTATTATTAGTATTATTGCCTAAATTAGTATTATTTCATTTAAAAGAAATGCCATTCAAATTCCCTCCTTCCGTCCACGCTTCCCTTCACAAGCAAGACAGACGAAGAAGAAGATGATCAAGGGCCAATCAGAAGCTAGCTTCTTCAGCTAGCTTCTTCCTTCTACATTAAAACATGGAAATGTATTCCCTACAACTAGCTCCCTTAAGAAAGTGATTTTATTTGAATTTCACTTATTGACAATCCTTTTCCAAGTTTATGAACCAAACTAACATTTAAAATAAGCCAGATGTGTTTAATTTAATGGTTTTTTAGGATTTGAAACAGGTTAAAACTATAAATTAACTCGTGATAAATGGGAAAGGTAATATGGTCAAAAGTTATGTCTCTCAGGCACAAATTTTCGGAGGGATTTATATGGGTTAATTTTATTAATGACAGATGATATCGGGTAGGATGTGGGACATACCCCAAGATAAAATTAAGACCCTAAAGCAAAAATAAAAACACAAAAGACAGTTATAAATTTATTGAAAGTCCAAGGAGAGAACGTTAAATTTAAATTTAAAAGAGAGATTAAATTTGTTGAGGTTATTAAATTTATTGAGAGAACTTTTAGGGGTTGAAGGTCAAAGTTATCAAATGACATCTGATTTAGGAAAAGGGTGGTATGGTCATACCCTAAGTCAAAATGCGAAGTAGGTAAAAGTAACAACCATGCACAAACTAAAACTGGAATTTTGTTGAAAAGTTTCAGATTACTATTGGAGGAGTTGAAAAGCGTTACATGTAGTAAATCAATATATATATATATATATCTATAAGTATAAAAGAGGATGTTGGTATATATATATATATATATATATATATATATATATATATATATATATATATATATATATAGCATTGATAAACTCAGACACTGCTGGACCGATGGCCGCGAAACTTGGTAGATACATGTAGAATTTCATGGAGTATGTTTATACACCTTCAATTTCATGATAACTTTCAGGGCTTAGCCCTGGGACCGTCTTAAAGGTACCCATGTCAGGGATTTTGATCGAATTTGAGTTAGATTTGTTTACTAACAAAACATGTGAAAGTAAAATTTAAAACAGGTGATGTAAATTAATGGTATTTCTTTCTGCTATTTAATTGTATTTGTTTACATGAAGATTTGTTACTTGGTGCCAGATGGTTAATGAATTAAGACTTTTGAATATATTTTAAGTGCAATACACTATATAAAATGCTGGTATGTAGTATAAAATAAAATAAATAATTGATATTACTGAAGGTCTTCTGTGATCACTGATCACTTATACTTGAAGGACTTCTTTTTTATGACAACAAACTGCTGTTTAAAGAGGAAGAGTGTGCTACTGTAAAGTATTAATTTTATCTATAGCACTTTGAAAAAATTGTCGGGACGGCTCATTCAATCTTTTTGTTCAATATTGAGTCTAAAAACGTAAGACAGCACTTTATAATAATTGCTGGAGTGGAATTGTAATTTTTTGTTCAAGGTAGACCCTAAAACCTTAAGAAAATGATCTTTTACAGTGAATAAAATTTCAAGTCATGTTCTATGGTTCCTCTAACACTTATGCCTTCATGAAGGAAAGAAATAGGATTTCTAATACGCAGGACTGCTGCGACAGGGGTGCAATAAATGTCAAATTAAGGGTAACTATGCTCAAGACCCACAGTGTGGCCTTGCTATGCTACATATGCGAGCAGATTCAAAGCTGCCGAAAAAGCCAAGGGTGCCATTCCTTATATCGTGCCCTATGATCATCATCAGTGCAAGCTCAGATACCGTGCGTTAAGCAGAAACGACCATAAATTCTTCTCGGCGTTTGTCTTGGGTGAGCCAGTCTCTGTAAATTTGCTTCTTGAGTGTACGAGCGCAATCCTCTTCACCTGATAGCAAGATCGACTGGACAGCCGATACAAGCAAACAGCACTTGCAAGAGGAAGGACCGCCGATATTGGTCATGAGCCTACCCAGGGCAGCAACACCATTTGGGGCTTTGTCGGTGGGGCGTTTTTTTCATATAGACAGGCACTTTAGGCAGGAATAGAATACCCCCGTCGTAGCAAATGCGTACTAAGAGCAAATTTTCTAAAAACTTTTTTTGTTTTATGGAAGTACATTTGATATGTTTAAAGAAGCAGATTTTACAATAAGAAAAATAAATGGGAAAGCAAAACGATATAATTGATGGGTGGTAGTGTATGTTTAATTTTTATCGTGAGCGAAGCCACGGGTTCTTCTAGTATATATATATCATTCAAAAAACATTCATTTGCTAGGGCTACTATAGTTATGATTGAAATGAACATAATATTAACAAAGTACCCTTTTTTATAATATTTTTATTTAATTTGACAACATGTTTCGGGTATTATCCCATCTTCATGGTCAGAATATAAATACTTAACCTCATAATATTTGGTAGTAAACATTTAATTCAAAATTCACCTGGTGTACTGTCATGGTTTGGTTGTTCTTATTTATTTAATTTTATATTTCTTATTTTCATAAATATCGGGTTGTTGTCGTATATATGTGTGTTTAGAAGTTCATGGGGGTTTTCTTGGTATGCATCATATATTTGAAATTCTTCTTCAGCATTCATTTTTTCTCCAAATCAAATTAAATAAAAATATTATAAAAAAAAGGGTACTTTGTTAATATTATGTTCATTTCAATCATATATATATATATATATATATATATATATATATATATATATATATATATATATATAAAAGAAGAGTTGTGTGTTGGTATATTTAGTGCTACAGCCAAAACTACAGGTCGTAGACCCATGATCTTGGTATCAAATTAAAGCTTGGAATCTCATGATCTGCACTATGGTGGTTGGGTTGCGATATCTTATTGGGTGTAGGCACAGGATCGTCCGAAAGGGACCTATGTCAAGGATTTTGTGAGTACTTGAGGTTTTATTTGTTTATATCAAACCACATGGTTTAATTTGAAAAGGTAACCGTGGTTAAAGTGGTTGCCAACAGAATGCAGCACCTACAATGGTTTTTGTACAACAGTTGAATACAGTCTTATTTAGCAAATGTGTTTTTATTTAAGTTTTCAATTATTTAGTACATTTTAACTGTTAGGTTATGTTATTAAAAACATGAAGTGCACTAAACTGTAGAGTTACATATTTTTGTTTTTAAATTCAAAGATAGAAGTAAATAAGACGAAAAAAATTTCAAATCGTAAGAGAAATGTTTGCAATTTTGTATCTTATCACGTAAATGAATGATTGCAAGAAAAAATGAAACAACGAAGAGAAAGAAACACATCTAAAGGCGGCTCCACACATGCGTTATTCGGCATGCAGCGAGCAGCGACTCGCCGAATCTCGAGTAGTGTGGATGGGTGTTTATGTATTTGGCAAGTAGCAAACATTAGTGCTTGTTCATTGTCGGTCCTATAGCGAGACAAATAATTCGTCAAACGTCGAACATTCGGTGCATGCCGAATAACGCATGTGTGGAGCCGCCTTAAGGGTACCACGGGAAAATTCACAGCGACTTCAAGAAACACTGTCGTAGCAGATTTGGAACAGAAAGGGAGACAGACGCACAAGGTGATGAAGAAAAAAACCGAACAGAGAGATAACGGAGAACCTTCGAAAAAGGGATTAAACAGAAGAAGCTGAATTAAATTAAACATTTTAAAAGCTGTTTACAAAAGGACAAGGAACTATGGCTGCAATTTGGCTGTAAAGTACACATTATCCTTCCTATATACTCTTATATGAGCAATGTTATCGTCCGGCCGTGCGTGCTTGCTTGTATGCTTGCTTGTATGCTTGCTTGTATGCTTGCTTGTATGCTTGCACATTTATCTCAAAAACGGCTCCGAGGATTTCTTTCAAAGTCTGGAAATAAGTAATTTATGACTCAAAAACGTCTTTTACGCAGATTACTTGGCCAGAGAAAATCTAATAACGTAATAAATCGAATTTTAAAGTAGTAAAATTTTAACATTGGCCTTATGGGTTGCCGTGATAGCAACGAAAATAAACAAGGAAAGTGTAAACAAATGAAGTAATAATAACAGCTGTTTGGAATCTACAGCTATCAAGGGAAAATACAGCAGGTGGGATGAAGAGTCCATGGAGCAATAAAAAAGGTTTATATTGATACATTTTATGACATTGAGATATTTTATAGTAACTGGATGAACTGGTAAACATGAAATAACACCGAGCAAGGCTCGGTCCACCAGGTACTTCCAATAAAATGTAGATTGTATTGAACACCCGAATATAGTAATTTGCAAGATGGACAAAATTTGTAGTTATTGCATAGCACAAAGATTAATTCACAAAGAAAACGCATATTATGTGCTGTTTGAATAGTAAAATAAGACTGCTACCACCAAATATGCCACCGCCGGCTTCATCAAATATAATATGTATGGAGAAACATCATAATATATTGAATTTTAGATTACATTAGACGTTATAATTCTTGCTTCCAAATTACATCTTTCGGGCTACTATATAGGCCTTCATAAGATTTTTCAGCTAAGCGGGTTAACAACAGCTAGTAACTTCTTAAAAACGTGACCCGTAAAAAATAGGTAAAAAACTAAGCCTCTCAGCCAATTAATAAATTCCAAAACCATTAAAAACATCAGAAAATTTGAAATGTTTAAACTATTTCTTTTAGTGGCAATATTGGCAGTGAAAGATGTAAGATGCACCGAAGCATATTGCAGATAATTTCAAGCTCTAAATGTGCTTTCGATAGGATGGGGTGCCCTCCGATTTTCGATAGGGTCTCTCATTTAGGCGTATAGCCCAAAATAGATTTTTTTTTTATTATAAAAAATAGATAAGCATATTGCAGATCATTTCAAGTTCTATTGCAGATCATTTCAAATTCTAAATGTTTTTTTCGATAGGATGGGTTTCCCTCCGATTTTCGATAGGGTCTCTCATTTAGGCGTATAGCCCAAAATAGATTTTTTTTATTATAAAAAATAGATAAGCATATTGCAGATCATTTCAAGTTCTATTGCAGATCATTTCAAATTCTAAATGTTTTTTTCGATAGGATGGGTTTCCCTCCAATTTTCGATAGGGTCTCTCATTTAGTCGTATAGCCCAAAAAAGATTTTTTATTAAAAAATATAAGCATATTGCAGATCATTTCAAGTTCTAAATGTTTTATCGATAGGATGGGGTGCCCTCCGATTTTCGATAGGGCCTCTCATTTAGACGTATAGCCCAAAAAAGTTTTTTTCATTCAAGTTTTGTTCTTCTTTTTGGGAGGGGGTGAAAAGTCTAGTTTTGGCATTTTACTGTCGGAGAAATTCCCCAAAACTCGTGAAATAAAATTCATAAATACAGTTGAAGTTTTAAAACTGTCAACTAACCTGGCACTTCTCCACTGTCGTGTTCTTTCCACTAGACTCAATCACGTAATCCACGCCAAGATCCTTCCAAGGAATATTTTTTGGTTCGGTTTCGGAATAACAGCAAATCTTCTTCCCTGGGAAATAATAACAATAGTTTATTATAAAACTAACGAGATAATTAAATCCAATTATTATTACCTCATTAAAGAGCACCTCGTAATACAAAGAAATAATACACTTCACTGCCTTTCCCACTGGTTTATATCATTCAATAATTAATGTTAACCGGTAATGACTATAACCAAAAGTACAAGAATCAAATTTCTGCCTCGTAATGGTACATGAAAACAGATTTCGTTCGTTCATCGGTTTAAGAAGATATAAAATAAACAAACCCCGGGTATGATTTTTGTGTGTTTATTTCAAATTTTAAACCAAATTTTCAAGTTTCCCTGATCTAAGCTTTTGCATATACTTTTCAAGGATGAATTTATCATGAAAAGGGTTTGCGGTGGAAGGCTTGATACTTTGTGAATACTCTGTGGTTAAATTGACCCAAGAGTTACGGACCGGACAGGAGTGTATGTCCACCATCAGTCAACGATAAACTTTCAGTTATAGCACATTATAAGGATTTATTTTATTCTGTAGATGAGTTTCTAAAAATAATTTAAAGTAGTATGAAGAATCTTTGACAAAAGCAATAACAATGTGTAAAGGGGCTCATCATAGATGATAAGCATCATGTTCACTACATTGTTCTTGAATACACAATTCAAATAATTAAAAATGGCGCAGCGTTTTACGATGAGATATGCCTCTTGCATAACGATCCGTAAAATTACCTTGATATTTCTTCCTAGGAGAACTTGACGTGTAGACAATAGCGTAAACAGAAACACTTGGTGAACGAATTGTGTTTTTGTTATCTGCGGCCCCAAAACGAAAACTTATCATGGTCCCCGACTTAGATGTTACCATGTCACCATGGTCTTTTCTTTATAGAGGAAATTCGCTTCATTATTTAGGCCAATAAAATAAATTAGATCGTATTAATAGGTTAAAGCGTCAATAGTAATATTTGAGATCGAGCTAGTTGAAGTAGACCTATATCTGGGTTACCCTTGCGACCGAATCGCTGATGACGAGGATCTCTGGCTGGAGGTTGCTTGAGAATTTCACAGCCAGCTACCATCAGTTCAAAGTTTTCGACGTCCATTATAGGCACTGCAGAGCAACCGAGTTTTGTGTGAGACCATGCTGCTGCAACACCACAAAGCTGATCTTGCCGACTACATGTAAATGTTTGGATACACCGATAGCCATGATGATAGTCGCTGACGCATATGCCAACCGTGTATGCCGTATAAGCGCAAGTATAGGTAGTCGCTTTCATCAGTTGTGACTTGGTTACCAATTTATTATAACAGGAGAAGTAAAAATCTCTTCCGAGCCAACAAAAAGCGTAAACGCAAAAAGTGACGAGGATTCTGTTTAAAAATAGCATCTCCTGGACTGAAATCCCAGCGTTTACGTAAAATACATTGACCCTAGTTTCTTTATATTGGCCGAAGTTAACGCCTTTTCAGGACGTATGGGTTTAAAGCTAACTTTGAATGGTCAAAACCGAAAAGGCCACCGACCTCTTTTGACAAATAAATATGATAAACACGCCAAGAACGAATACTAGCTTTTTTCAGTTACTGATATTATTTCGTCGATACTGAATCACGATTGTTTTAACACAAAAAACTTCAACGTAATTTACAGTTGAAACATCAGGCCCAGATGTTGCATAAAACGATCTTATCTAAAAGTCGAATATAAGTCTCGAGAGGAAACTTCTCAAAGGATAATACGGTCCTTATAAGCTCAACTTATAACTTTTATTTTTAGGACAGTCCTCTTCAGTCTACATTGTGTTTTCTAGGACACTAAAATACTGACGCAAACTCAGGCTTAACCGTTTATTTGGTTCCTACAAGTTAACCAAACGACGCGCGACGGAACTTACCGTCGATGACCAGCTGGCTCCCCTCCAGACAGACGTCGGTCACGAAGCGGCCCTGCGTGGAGTCGTACTTGAGCAAGTACTCCATGTAGTCGGGCTTCATCGTGGGGTCGTTGATCGCCACTATCTGCAGACACATAGTACGCTTTTACCATTAACAACAGTCTGGGACCCTAATGAGTTTGAGACCATTTCTGTTTTATCATTCAGCTATATTTTGCAAATCAGCATTGATTAAAACAATTGCCGTGATGGTCTCGTCAGGTCTACATGAAAAATACAACTGGCAGTCATCAGTATACAGATGTGCTGAACAACGACTCTTACACGTGGGTCTTTATATGTAATAAGCCCTAATTAAAATAAACGCTATCAACTGACACATACTCTGTCCTTTAAAAGTAGTTAAAGCTACAATAAAATAAAACAAATTTACAACTATCTCACAAATAAATAACGAGTTTTATAAAAATCTGTTGGTAATCAAGGAAGACATCGGTTTAAATATCTGACAAGAACATTAGACGACTGTCGTGTTTACCGCCAAACGTAAAAATGTTTTTCTCCGTAACTATTTATCACAAAGATTAATAATTCAAAATATTAGATTATTTATGCATTCAAGCCAAATTTAAAGTTGTAAGTAAATTTTCTTTAGAGGCTAAAATACTATTGTGAAATTGAAAAATGAATTTTTTAACACTAAAATCCTCATAACCTCTGATCCTTTTTTGCAGACATGAGGGGGGTGATATTTTGTTTGGCATCTTAACATTATAAACCATATTAATATTTATCAAAAATGTTAGAGCCGTTTTTGCGAAATTTGTATTTTTATCGTTTTTTGGGTTTTAATAGGGTAAATAGCTTAACAATCAAAAATTTAAAAAAGAAAAAGCGCCTGGAGATTTTACGGCTTTATACCTATAAAGCCGTAAAATCTCCAGGCGCTTTTTTTTGTACCTACCAACATGCGGGAAATCGGACCGCTGGTGTGTAGTCTCCAGCTTTGTTTATATTCACACTCACACATTTATACACACGGACGGGCATTGGACAAACCACTCCATAAACCATTTTTTGAACTCAAAAAGCACCAAAATAAGTATTTCCACTAGCAACTCAAATTCGAAAACAATAGACGAAAAAAATACTTTATCCATATTCATATATTTATTTATATCCCTATATATATTCCCTATATATATATTTCTTCATAAATATATATCCCTATATATATTTATGTATAGGGGGAGAAAGTAAAAAGAATCTCAACCTCCTACACATTTGTATCCATCTCTCCTTTAGCAATCCCTTCTCCACGAAAAAGGAGCTCCCTACTTAAGGTTTTCTTTGAATCACGGAAACTAATTTTGGAATCGAAATAATTATCAAACCAATTCTAAAACAATTAGGCCTAGCTATTCAAAGAAATCGGAGAAGGAAAAACTCAACGGAATACCGTACATTTAAGCTCCTTCGATGTATTTTCTTACGTTGAAGCATTAATCAGGTTGTAGGTACAAGAAATCCCAGGAAATGCCTTCAGCGAACATCCTCACTCTGGGGACTGACAATGCTCCGCTAATACTTAAAATTTCTTACTTTTTTGCCACTAAAAGAGAATAGTCCTGATTTAAATACACCTGTCAATAATCCAGAGGAAAAACAAACGACTCATCATGCAATCAGCCGATCGGTTTGACTTAATAATTTAAATTAACTCAGTTTTTGAGACTTATGAAAGCTTTCCTACAAACGCGTATATATTTCTCTACACCGTTACTCTACACCGTTCTCATACACCGTTGATTAAACTACAAAAAGTGCTTGTTTATACCTTACCTCCAGAGGACAGTTGTACTCCGCTGCTATCCTCAACACCATCCTCCCGATCCGACCGAACCCGTTGACCCCGATCCGCGGATACTCTGACAACCCGGAAGCTTTCTCATCAGCAGATCCCTCATCTCGACATGAAACGTCCTTCTGCTTCTTGTCCTTGGAGCATGAATCTTTGTCCTTGGAAGCTTTGCTAGGTCCGCACATCTTGCCTTTCTCTCCTTTACCGGAACTCTTGTCCTTCTCTTTACCTTTGGCTGGCCCACACATCTTCTGACCTTTTTTGTCGTCTTTTCCGCCGCTGCTGCATTGTTGTTTACTGGAAGGATACAGAAAAATTGTTAACTCCAAACCTGCTTTTGTTGTTCTTTCATTTACCTTTTGAGTGATATAACAATGGACAAATGGACAGAGAATTTAGTCACACCTGAGATGTGAAGCTCAAGTTCGGGCTTAAAACCCGAATAGAGGCGGGAACTTAATTCAATAGTTCTAGCTGAGGGCCAGACTTAGTAGTTCCATGGGCATGTGCTGCAGCAATATATTCAGCTTATTGTGCACGTTTAACGTTACGACATTATCACATGGCAAATTGCCGTTGGTAATTGGCGGGATTTTTACCCGGGACCGTGGGGACCGAAGTCCCGCGTTCTATCACTTCAAGCCACTCCCCACGCAGCTAATTGTTTTACAACATGCGGCGTTGTTTAAAAATCCATTAAAATACGCCTTTATTTAATGCATTGACTTCCTGCATTCCTGTTTTTCATAATTAAAAACAATACCGTTCGTCTTTGGAATGTAAGCTATATATAGTTGGAAATAAAGTCCAACCATATTTCTGCATTTTTATACTTAACGTAGCTAGAGGAAATTTATTACAGCACCTGTGAAGAAAAGAGAGAAAAATCTATTTTTTAATAATATTTCAAAGAGAGGGAAGAAGATGGCAGGTACCATCGGTGACAAAACTATAAGAGTATTGTTTATTTACTTATCTGACAAAAGTGGTCATGAAAAACTGAGTTTGTACTTGGACGAACGCTTGCAAAATAAAGACCTTATTTATTTATTTATTTTGTGCCACAAATAGTGTTACGCACGGAAACAAACAAGAATAAAATTGTTACTCTAATGAGCACTCGAAATATTCACATTAATTCATAAACACTTCCTCCCCACAAAATACAACTTAACGATGTCCTGGATCCATGACATAAGTTTTTATAATGTGCAATATTTAAAGAATATGTAAAGAGAGTACATAAATGCATACAGTTTTCATACAACGGACTCACAATAAGTAAAAATATTTATTCACTCTGAGAGATGTTCACTCTGATTACCTTTTGAATCTGGAAGACGTGGAGCTAATATTTGCCAGCCTCCCGAGATGCGTTTCTATCAGTGGGTTGTAAATTGCGAGAGGAAACTTAAATAATTTTGACATTTTCCCAATAAAATTAATGTAACCAAAATTTAGATATATTTAGACACACATTAAATGATACGGTTGAAAACAAAAATTTTGTTACTGCTTTTACAGCTGGACATTATGATTAGCTCCAAAAACTCAGCTGAATTTGAGCATCGGTTAATTATTTGCAGTGCAAAATTACTTCCCATTAAACCAAGGACCAACAAAGAAAATCTTACATAAATATATGTTATTATTTTATTAGGTAAATGTATATTATTGTGTTGTGGATACGCGCTGATCTTAATAGTTCGTATTCAAGATCTGAAGAAAATTATGAATAGGCCTACTCCCGCTTTTGCAGGATTTCATATTATTAATCAGTTAATCAACATTCAGGAAAAGAAAACACGATTTTGATGAAAAACTGAAACAGTTTATTATTGCGGAATCAATGGAGGAGTCGAAATACAATAAAAAATAAACAATTATTCTAAGACTATTATCTGAGGAAATATAATCCAATAAAGCTGTTTATCATACGTCGTATTTATCCACACTGTTCCACCCGTCTGTAAATTTCGCTTTTCGTTCCGACATTTCTCTACTCCCTGATCATAAGCTCTTCAAACTTATTTGTATATTTCAGCGTTATAATTTATGTTGAATTCGTTTATAATGATAGGTTTTACGTACTACTTTTGGGATGGATTATTGTTAATCTGTACATTTTGTCTATGTAAGATTACTGGAATATTACCTTCTCACATCAACGGCAAAAAATTCACTCTTGAGAAAATCCTTCACAACACAGCAGGTGGGTAACTTGGGGCATTATATCTTGAGCTTTGGGAACAGTTTTCTCCTGAAGCAGTTGTAGGTTTACTCTAGTTACTTTCAAGACACAAATAACTATTTATTTCCCCCTCCTGTAAAGTTTAGTTACATTTTACTCCATACGATGAGATAGTAAGTTATAACTGGTTTCAAGTCATAAGGCCCACGCCGTCCATAAGCCCAATGATAAAGTTAAGATTAGTCTTACGGACGGACTGGGCCTTATGGTTTGAAACCTGTTATAGTACTTTCTCGTCTAGTAAATCCATAAGAATAACATTAAAACAGTAATTCAATAAACTGAGCGCGTTTTAATTTCCACGCACACGTCGAAATATGTTGCAACTCAACGAACAGCTTATGCCTTGCGAGTATTAAGCTTTTGAGGTTCTTACAATTGAGTTTTGTGTCGATAGTTATTGACAATGGACATTGCAAAAACACTCCCCAATAAAGCAAGTCTTACATAAATATGTTATCAATCATTTCAATTATCATTCTTAATAAGACAGGTACCTCATGGAGGACGTTACCCTGAATATGAGTGAAGGATGAGTGTGATGATCGTGATGATTATCTTACTAAGTAAAGATTTACTATTTATTTATTTATTTATTTATTTATTTATTTGTTTCCAACGGTTACACCATTTTTACAAGCAAATTACAGGTAAAGTTTAACGATAATGTATAAATAGATACTTAAATAACAATAACAATGATTAACAACACAGTAAAGAACAAAAGACAATATATGACTTGCGGTAATGACAATAATATATAAATAACATGAATATAACTATGTAGAGGCAATAATAACAATTTCATGCAAAATATACAATGCTTACAGGCAATGAGGAATGGACAAATAACAGAACGTGCTCACATTCTCACTCTCGCTTGCTCATCACAATCAAAGCTGTGGCCCTCTAAAGGCGCCACCTCAAAACACCACACTAGGAGAGACATCACATCACAATCACTGGCGTGGCCCTCTAAAGGCGCCACCTCAAGGCACCACACCTACACTGATCTACTCTGGAGTAGGTTCAGCACTATTGTAGTGTGGATACGCGCTGATCTGCCCACAAAATCCAACTTAACAATGTCCTGGGTTTATGACATAAGCGGGATCCACAATGGATCATGAACCGTCGCCTAAAAAAACCCAAATAACAAGATAACTCCTTTATTACCTGTTCAGTGCATGAATATGAGAACTGACTCTTCAGTTCTCTACCTATATAGGTTTAAAATCCCCGGTTATGTCCGTTTTTTTTTTGTTTGTGGGCCAAATTATTTTCCCTCGCGTGATTTTGTAGATGTTACCTGTGGCTTCGCCCACATTCAAAATAGTTTGTAACAGCTGGTATTGCTCCTGTACTGTTTTTTTATCTGCCAGTTGGAATTGGAATTACTGGGCTTATTTGCTTACATTCGTCTGCCTGGATGGATATATTGTTACAGCTGATTTACATCATGGTGTGGATGTACATAATATGTATTACTAACAAACAGAATCACAAAATTTCACACTTATAAAATTGGTAGAATTGCAATTATTTATTTATTCGTACAAGTGGTGGGATGTCATGGTGTAAAGAAAAAAGACAGGTGTGTGCAGGGTCATGAGGTTGTTGGGCTCACGCAACTAGCGCTAACGACGATTAAAATACAAATCAGTTAATACAACTCAATCAAAATATTAATGTGTAGGCTACAATCTTAGTTCTGCCGTCGTACCGCTAGGTCCGCTAGTTCCTTGAGCCCAACTACGACATAGAGCTGACTGTGCACACACCTTTCTTTTTCCTTACACCATGGTGGGATGTTACGTGTATTATTATGGCAGTTAAGTGAATTGTCAATATTGCACTTTATCACCTTACTCAAATATACCTCTTGAAGAATATGTTAGAGCTTGGGTGTTCAAAGAACTGCTTTAACATTTTTTCAGGGTCAACGATTGACATCATACAATGAATTTTAATTAATTAAAACATTAATGTATTTTTCTCCTCACCACACCCAAAAATCCATTCAACATATTCCTCTAGAGATACTAATGGTTCACATTAATCGTAATATTTAAAAATAGCACTCGTTATCTTATAAAGCCCAAACCACCCGTAACTTTTGAGAAAACCATCAGACTGTACTTGAATGAAAGGTCTCGGTTAAAAAATCCCAGCAGGAAAATTATTAGATTTTCATACCATTTTCCCTAAGGGCACATCTATATCTATATATCTATCTATTCTATCTATATATTAATAGATATATGTGTTATCTAGTCTATATATTGATACGCAAGCGGTTTTCTTTTCACAGTCCAACCGCAATAACGGCTGGACGGATTTTTACGTTTGAGGTGTCAAATTAAAGGGATTGTTATGTAGATTTGTCATCAAGTCTCAGAATTTTAAAAAAGGGCGTCACTAAAGTACAGTAAAGGGCTGAAGTTTCGGAACAGTGGCGCTATTCATCGACATTTGAGCAAGCTCAGTTCACTTTGTTTACAAACTGAACATATGGTGAAGCTCTGAAATAGTTCTACAGATAAATCACCCACCGTTTGCAGCACTTATAATTATTTTTTAGAAAAGAGCAGTTTTTATTTTTACAGCTGCTTTGGCTTTTTTCTCAACAGTTTTCTTTTTTAAAAGATTTATTGTGTAATTTAGGTTATGTTATGAAGTTTTTAAAGGTCTAAATGTCTAAAACATTGCAGTTACCAGTTTTACGATGTAGTTTACTACATCGCATAGTGTTCTTTGAAGTTATATTAACTTGAGCCAGTCTATTTTTGGATTTGGTGCATTTATAACGCCACCAAAAGAAAAAGACGAACATTGACCGGTCGGAGGAGTCGGGAAGAACACGATCGCAACCGCTGGCATCACCCTCCCTATGTAACATTTGATGCTCATTCCAACCTCAGACCAATGAACTAAAAGTGTTTTCATTGCGGCGGGTTGCATTTCAAGAATGAAAAGGCTGGTAGAGATAATGCGTCATTTACGCGATTTGCCACAAAAGAAAGGTTCCCTATAGACAGCCGTTCCCTATAAATTATCTTTTGGCGATAATTATCAATTAGATGCAGGAGTAGTCCCTTAACAAAGGAGCTCACGGCACCAGTGTTTGCTATAGGTCAGCTACATATTGCTGTAAGCAGAGCTTGATCTTTTGGCGGTATTAAAACATACATTACATACAGAAATAAGAGGACATGGGGAAATGAAGGTGTTCCCTAAAAAATCGTTTACGTTTACTGGAAACTCCTCAGGTAGATCAAATTAACTTTAAACGTTCCAGTTGTTAAGCCATAATTTTGTTAACAAATTCAGCCCTTTGATTAAACTTTTAAAGTATATAAGTAGGCTGGTTATTCTTTATTCTTTTACTATATGATTTTTGCTCGATTTCGAGCTACGTGTTATCTAGTACTTATTTAATACGCTAGGGGTTTTTTTGTGATCATTACTCCTCCTAAGCTTCTGGGCCGATTTTAATAATTTAGGTGTCGTTGGAAAGTGCTTGGCGTGTAGTTTTGCAGGAAATAAATTTTATGAAGGTTAGACGAAAGTGAAGAGCCCTAGACGCCCTTAAAGTTTCATATTTGTCCATAAGATTTAACATGGGAATATAAATTTCAAACAAAGCAGCTGAGTGTAATAAACAAAGATTTTCAGCAAAACCATGTGTTATTAATGGAACTGAAACCAATGAATATATATTGAGGCAAACTTTAAACATTTATTTATGAGGATATTTAGAAAACCATTTCAGTTTGGCTCAAGATTAAGACGAGATATATTTAACCATTGGTACTGAATTACATAAAGTTTTATTCTAATAATATAAAACCTAGGAAACAAAGTGTAATTTTTTTAAGCATTAATTCATTTTTGCCATTACCTATCCAAAACAACCTATTTAAAATCATGTGTGTTTTATAAACATATTTACAGTTGATTTTCTATTTGTTTCAGTTTATCTATATAAATAAAATTAGAGTTTTGTCTGTACATTGCTTAGAATTATGAAATTTTTGGTTATTTTTGGGTTTTGAAGATCAGAGAATCCTAGTCAAGCCTTATCTCAATTTATGTCACGATGTGTGTTGGTAACGCTCAACATCACACTTTAGACCGCTTTTCACGCAAAAACTAGAGTACTGTTATGGCTGAAACTTTTTTCCTGTGTAGTATGCACATATGAGAAGGTTTTAGACGACTTAAAACTAGCGTACGTCTTTTTAAAATTAAATAGCAAGCTTCTAAAAACCAGGTTTTATTCAATTTCGACCAAGTTTGTTTTGAATTTCCCCATAAGTCACGAGGATGACGTTTTGTTTACATTTTCAGTGTTCCAAACAGATGGTAGTTACCTTCACTGATGGTTTCGTCGTTACAGATGTTTTATGATTTCATTCAGTTTTATGTTTTGGTTTATTATATTTCTTTTTAATTGACATGTACTATATAAAGTTAATATTTTCCCATTCATTATACATTTATCAGGATTTTCATCCTGATCTCACCTCGGAATCCACCACAGACCAAGGTCGCGCACAGACCCTCTCAAAGATCACATATTGATATCCTTATGCCAGAATTATAAGTGATGAAATATTTATATTCAAACAGATGTTAAAAGCAAGACATTGTAAAACCAGCTGTCTGTAAAAAATAAAATAAATCACTGACTAAAGTCCTTCCTTCCTTATAACAGCTGTTAATGAAAGAGATAATGTAAACCTTTTTTTTTAATGCGGAACGGCTCTGTTATTTTGTTGTTGTTCAAAATAGACCCTAAAAACATTAGAAAATACTTTGGCGGGATTTAATCAAGGCATTTTCTACTCTACGTAAATAAACTTTCATGAAACAGGAAACTGCTTTAAGATTCACTAAGTACGCACGGTCTGCTGCGAAGAGGGTATTTCCTGCCTCAGGGTCACTCTGTACTATAGCACAGATTCAACGATAGGCCTACTGAGTATAAGCCTTCCCAGGCAGCGACACCTTAGGGGTTTTGTCGGCGGGGTCGCTGGAATGTACTGGCATGTGAAGTATAGAGAGGCCAAATAAAAATGCCTCGTAATAAAAATAATAAACCTATACACCATGGGCGCCCGCAGGGGGGGGGGGGGCAGGGGGGGCAGTTGCCCCCCCTGAGAAAAGGAAAATATATTTAAAAATACATGAAGCTTTTATGTTTGTTCAAGTTGACCAAACAAAGTTAATCTCCGTGACTTTAATCAGGGATGGTCGGGTCCCAAAACTTCGGGAAAATTGAATTCCCGATTTTTGGGCGGGATTTTTATTCACTTCGGCAAATTGTCGGGACGAGATCGTTTTAGCGATCGCAACTAAAAAGCGAGTGTAGCTTCGCAAAACTCGATACCGGCCGCGGAAAACGAACTCGCGTATTTGCCGTTTACCGATCACAAATAACCAGCAGATCCAGGTTAGCGCGATCTTCCGCTAAAACTGTCGTGCGTATTAGCCGATCGCAAATAAACGGCCAGTGAAGCTTTGCAAACCTTTTGATCGGCCGCTAAACCCATCACGTGTATTTGCCAGTCGCTGATAATTGGCAAAAATCGCTTTACGCTATTCGCGAACGTCCACGAAATACGCTAGCGCGTATCTCCCGATCGCGGATAAACGCCAATGTAGCTTTACGAAACTCGCGATCGGCCGTTGAAAACGGTCGCACGTATTTGCCGATCGCGAACAAACGGAGAATCTAGCTTTGTGAAATTCGCGAACAGCCACGTATTTGCCGATTACGGATAAACGGCCGATGTTGCTTTTCGAAACACGCGATCGGCGGTATTTGCCGATCGCTGATAAACGACAAAAATGTACCATTGCAAACTCGCAATCGTGTGTGAAAACCAATCTTATGTATGCACTAATAGCGGTTGATCGACGGAAATACCTTGCTAGAAGGCGTGACAGTGAATGACAGTTAGTTATGATTGTTCATATTATTGGCCTCATAATGGTCGGCTAGATAATAATAATTTGCAATATGGCACTGGTTTTTCCTATTGATTCAATTTCCTAAACTAATTCAGGATGTGATTGAATCCCAGCTGAAAGAATGATTATTTTTCATAAATAAGTAACAACATTTACAAAAGTAAAGAACTTCAGACTTTTAAATTAAATTTACAAACAAACTAAAAATTGGTATCATGATTGAAGAAACAAATGAGTATGTTTGAAATGTTCTGAAAGGTAACTCCGGTTTTTAGACAGCCAAAAATACGTTTTCAAGCACTTTTATCTTACTGTTCCTCCAGAAGAGGGCTGCGGGCCCAATAAGGGATCCCGGGATATTTTCCTCATCCCAATAAAACCCCAGGAAAAAATAACTGTTTGCCCCCCCTGGGAAAATATCCTGCGGGCGCCCTTGCTATACACAAAGGCATAGCATGTAAACAGACCACTAGATTAAATATTCCTTGATATAACCTTTTTTCATTCAGCCCCTTGACATTAGTCAAACCAAGGTTAGACTATAATTTTTATCGTGAGCGAAGCCACGGGAACTGCTAGTTTATCTATATAGATTTGTTTGTCATATTTTCGGATTCCAAGAGTGTATTATTGTCTTTAATGAGCAATAATGTTGGTCTTAAAACGTCTCCTATTATTCTTCAAATTAGGAAAAAATATTACGATTTATCTTTGAAAGGATTCTCAATTGCATTTGCATGGGTCCCATCGCATATTGGGATACATGGAAACGAAGTGGTGGATAGAGCAGCGAAAACAGCTTCTGCCCAAAATCTGTCATATATCCCTTCATTTTTCGACATAAAAAACCTGTTTACATCAAAAGCTTACAAAAATTGGCAAATTACCTGGGACTTAACTTCAAAATTTAATGGAAATCGACTTTACCAACTGAAAAAATATGTTTCTACCCCGCCATGGTTTAGTTCCTGCTCAAAAAATAGAAGATTTATAACCTTAATTTGCAGAATGAGAATCGGCCATACATATACAAATCTCCATCTTTCCAAAATTCATGTGCTTCAAAATTCTATGTGTGATTGTAATAACGATTCGGCCAGTCTAGATCATTTAATTTTTGCATGCCCTCTGAATGACGAAGAGTCAACAAATACTTTATTCAAGAAGCTTACAAAATTAAAAGTGAAATTTCCAGTGAACGTATTAACATTATTGGAAGAAATGGATGAAACAGTTTTGGACTTGATTTTTGACTTTATAGTTAATAACAACATTTCAATTTGATCAATGTGAAATTGTGACTTAAAATTAATTGTCATTATTGTAAATTGTTGTGGGCCTTTCTTGGGTAAACCCTAGGCCGTAATAAAGAATTAAAATAAATTTATCTATATATTTGGATGAACGAAGTGAGTCCTTATGATTGACAAAAATTCACTCGGAAAAAAATGTATGTTGGTCGCATAACTCGGGAAAGATTTGAAATATTCTGACCAAATTTGGCAGGAAAGCTCGTTTTAAAAAAATCTAGGTCAAGTTCGTTAGCTGGCATCATCACCTTAACCGTATTTGTATGGGAGCCCTTTGAAATTGGTGAAAAATTTTATCTTATAGACCTGAAGTAAATATTGAAAATCTGATTAAACCAGTGGATTCCTCGAAAAATTTTACATAAGACAAGATTTTGATCCACCTCTATATCACTTCCTATTACGTCACAAATAATTTTCAAAAAATTGGTATTTTGGCCCTTAAAGGGCCAAAATGTACTTTTACGTTTTACAATGCAGATTTCAATGCTAATTGGCTGTTTTAGGTTTAAAACCGACAATTTTGATTTATATCATCGAAATACATTGATTTTAAATATTTAAATAGATTTGCAAAATAAGGCCTTATGGATAAGAAAAATGCACTCGGAAAAAATGTCTGTCACTTGCATTGCTCGAAGACTAATTTAGATATATTGACCAAATTTGGCAGGGAGGCTCATTTTTTTAAACTCTAAGTCAAGTTCTTTACCTGGCAACCTCGCCTTAACCATGTTTGTTTGTGAGCCCTTTGAAATCGGTGAAAAATTATATCTCCGAAACCGGAAGTGATTTTGGAAATCTGATTAATCCAGTGGATTCCTTGCAAAATTTTACACAAGAAAAAATTTTGAACCACCTTTATATCCCTTCCTATTACGTCCCAAATAATTTTCAAAATATATGTATTTTGGCCCTTAAAGGGCCAAAATGTACTTTTTCATAAGAAAATATGGATTTCAATGCTAATCAGCTGATTTAGCTGTAAAAACGACAACTCTGCCTTAAATAACCGAAATACATTGATTTTAAATATATAATTGGATGAACGAAGTGAGTCCTTATGATTGACAAAAATTCACTCGGAAAAAAATGTATGTTGGTCGCATAACTCGCGAAAGATTTGAAATATTCTGACCAAATTTGGCAGGAAAGCTCGTTTTTAAAAAATCTAGGTCAAGTTCGTTAGCTGGCATCATCACCTTAACCGTATTTGTATGGGAGCCCTTTGAAATTGGTGAAAAATTTTATCTTATAGACCGGAAGTAAATATTGAAAATCTGATTAAACCAGTGGATTCCTCGAAAAATTTTACATAAGACAAGATTTTGATCCACCTCTATATCACTTCCTATTACGTCACAAATAATTTTCAAAAAATTGGTATTTTGGCCCTTAAAGGGCCAAAATGTACTTTTACGTTTTACAATGCAGATTTCAATGCTAATTGGCTGTTTTAGGTTTAAAACCGACAATTTTGATTTATATCATCGAAATACATTGATTTTAAATATTTAAATAGATTTGCAAAATAAGGCCTTATGGATAAGAAAAATGCACTCGGAAAAAATGTCTGTCACTTGCATTGCTCGAAGACTAATTTAGATATATTGACCAAATTTGGCAGGGAGGCTCATTTTTTTAAACTCTAAGTCAAGTTCTTTACCTGGCAACCTCGCCTTAACCATGTTTGTTTGTGAGCCCTTTGAAATCGGTGAAAAATTATATCTCCGAAACCGGAAGTGATTTTGGAAATCTGATTAATCCAGTGGATTCCTTGCAAAATTTTACACAAGAAAAAATTTTGAACCACCTTTATATCCCTTCCTATTACGTCCCAAATAATTTTCAAAATATATGTATTTTGGCCCTTAAAGGGCCAAAATGTACTTTTTCATAAGAAAATATGGATTTCAATGCTAATCAGCTGATTTAGCTGTAAAAACGACAACTCTGCCTTAAATAACCGAAATACATTGATTTTAAATATATAATTGGATGAACGAAGTGAGTCCTTATGATTGACAAAAATTCACTCGGAAAAAAAGGTATGTTGGTTGCATAACTTGGGAAAGATTTGAAATATTCTGACCAAATTTGGCAGGAAAGCTCGTTTTTAAAAAATCTAGGTCAAGTTCGTTAGCTGGCATCATCAGCTTAACCGTATTTGTATGGGAGCCCTTTGAAATTGGTGAAAAATTTTATCTTATAGACCGGAAGTAAATATTGAAAATCTGATTAAGCCAGTGGATTACTCTAAAAATTTTATATAAGACATGATTTTGATCCACCTCTATATCACTTCCTATTACGTCACAAATAATTTTCAAAAAATTGGTATTTTGGCCCTTAAAGGGCCAAAATGTACTTTTACGTTTTACAATGCAGATTTCAATGCTAATTGGCTGTTTTAGGTTTAAAACCGACAATTTTGATTTATATCATCGAAATACATTGATTTTAAATATTTAAATAGATTTGCAAAATAAGGCCTTATGGATAAGAAAAATGCACTCGGAAAAAATGTCTGTCACTTGCATTGCTCGAAGACTAATTTAGATATATTGACCAAATTTGGCAGGGAGGCTCATTTTTTTAAACTCTAAGTCAAGTTCTTTACCTGGCAACCTCGCCTTACCATGTTTGTTTGTGAGCCCTTTGAAATCGGTGAAAAATTATATCTCCGAAACCGGAAGTGATTTTGGAAATCTGATTAATCCAGTGGATTCCTTGCAAAATTTTACACAAGAAAAAATTTTGAACCACCTTTATATCCCTTCCTATTACGTCCCAAATAATTTTCAAAATATATGTATTTTGGCCCTTAAAGGGCCAAAATGTACTTTTTCATAAGAAAATATGGATTTCAATGCTAATCAGCTGATTTAGCTGTAAAAACGACAACTCTGCCTTAAATAACCGAAATACATTGATTTTAAATATATAATTGGATGAACGAAGTGAGTCCTTATGATTGACAAAAATTCACTCGGAAAAAAATGTATGTTGGTCGCATAACTCGGGAAAGATTTGAAATATTCTGACCAAATTTGGCAGGAAAGCTCGTTTAAAAAAATCTAGGTCAAGTTTGTTAGCTGGCATCATCACCTTAACCGTATTTGTATGGGAGCCCTTTGAAATTGGTGAAAAATTTTATCTTATAGACCGGAAGTAAATATTGAAAATCTGATTAAACCAGTGGATTCCTCGAAAAAATTTACATAAGACAAGATTTTGATCCACCTCTATATCACTTCCTATTACGTCACAAATAATTTTCAAAAAATTGGTATTTTGGCCCTTAAAGGGCCAAAATGTACTTTTACGTTTTACAATGCAGATTTCAATGCTAATTGGCTGTTTTAGGTTTAAAACCGACAATTTTGATTTATATCATCGAAATACATTGATTTTAAATATTTAAATAGATTTGCAAAATAAGGCCTTATGGATAAGAAAAATGCACTCGGAAAAAATGTCTGTCACTTGCATTGCTCGAAGACTAATTTAGATATATTGACCAAATTTAGCAGGGAGGCTCATTTTTTTAAACTCTAAGTCAAGTTCTTTACCTGGCAACCTCGCCTTAACCATGTTTGTTTGTGAGCCCTTTGAAATCGGTGAAAAATTATATCTCCGAAACCGGAAGTGATTTTGGAAATCTGATTAATCCAGTGGATTCCTTGCAAAATTTTACACAAAAAAAATTTTGAACCACCTTTATATCCCTTCCTATTACGTCCCAAATAATTTTCAAAATATATGTATTTTGGCCCTTAAAGGGCCAAAATGTACTTTTTCATAAGAAAATATGGATTTCAATGCTAATCAGCTGATTTAGCTGTAAAAACGACAACTCTGCCTTAAATAACCGAAATACATTGATTTTAAATATATAATTGGATGAACGAAGTGAGTCCTTATGATTGACAAAAATTCACTCGGAAAAAAATGTATGTTGGTCGCATAACTCGGGAAAGATTTGAAATATTCTGACCAAATTTGGCAGGAAAGCTCGTTTTTAAAAAATCTAGGTCAAGTTCGTTAGCTGGCATCATCACCTTAACCGTATTTGTATGGGAGCCCTTTGAAATTGGTGAAAAATTTTATCTTATAGACCGGAAGTAAATATTGAAAATCTGATTAAACCAGTGGATTCCTCGAAAAATTTTACATAAGACAAGATTTTGATCCACCTCTATATCACTTCCTATTACGTCACAAATAATTTTCAAAAAATTGGTATTTTGGCCCTTAAAGGGCCAAAATGTACTTTTACGTTTTACAATGCAGATTTCAATGCTAATTGGCTGTTTTAGGTTTAAAACCGACAATTTTGATTTATATCATCGAAATACATTGATTTTAAATATTTAAATAGATTTGCAAAATAAGGCCTTATGGATAAGAAAAATGCACTCGGAAAAAATGTCTGTCACTTGCATTACTCGAAGACTAATTTAGATATATTGACCAAATTTGGCAGGGAGGCTCATTTTTTTAAACTCTAAGTCAAGTTCTTTACCTGGCAACCTCGCCTTAACCATGTTTGTTTGTGAGCCCTTTGAAATCGGTGAAAAATTATATCTCCGAAACCGGAAGTGATTTTGGAAATCTGATTAATCCAGTGGATTCCTCGCAAAATTTTACACAAGAAAAAATTTTGAACCACCTTTATATCCCTTCCTATTACGTCCCAAATAATTTTCAAAATATATGTATTTTGGCCCTTAAAGGGCCAAAATGTACTTTTTCATAAGAAAATATGGATTTCAATGCTAATCAGCTGATTTAGCTGTAAAAACGACAACTCTGCCTTAAATAACCGAAATACATTGATTTTAAATATATAATTGGATGAACGAAGTGAGTCCTTATGATTGACAAAAATTCACTCGGAAAAAAAGGTATGTTGGTTGCATAACTTGGGAAAGATTTGAAATATTCTGACCAAATTTGGCAGGAAAGCTCGTTTTTAAAAAATCTAGGTCAAGTTCGTTAGCTGGCATCATCAGCTTAACCGTATTTGTATGGGAGCCCTTTGAAATTGGTGAAAAATTTTATCTTATAGACCGGAAGTAAATATTGAAAATCTGATTAAGCCAGTGGATTACTCTAAAAATTTTATATAAGACATGATTTTGATCCACCTCTATATCACTTCCTATTACGTCACAAATAATTTTCAAAAAATTGGTATTTTGGCCCTTAAAGGGCCAAAATGTACTTTTACGTTTTACAATGCAGATTTCAATGCTAATTGGCTGTTTTAGGTTTAAAACCGACAATTTTGATTTATATCATCGAAATACATTGATTTTAAATATTTAAATAGATTTGCAAAATAAGGCCTTATGGATAAGAAAAATGCACTCGGAAAAAATGTCTGTCACTTGCATTGCTCGAAGACTAATTTAGATATATTGACCAAATTTGGCAGGGAGGCTCATTTTTTTAAACTCTAAGTCAAGTTCTTTACCTGGCAACCTCGCCTTACCATGTTTGTTTGTGAGCCCTTTGAAATCGGTGAAAAATTATATCTCCGAAACCGGAAGTGATTTTGGAAATCTGATTAATCCAGTGGATTCCTTGCAAAATTTTACACAAGAAAAAATTTTGAACCACCTTTATATCCCTTCCTATTACGTCCCAAATAATTTTCAAAATATATGTATTTTGGCCCTTAAAGGGCCAAAATGTACTTTTTCATAAGAAAATATGGATTTCAATGCTAATCAGCTGATTTAGCTGTAAAAACGACAACTCTGCCTTAAATAACCGAAATACATTGATTTTAAATATATAATTGGATGAACGAAGTGAGTCCTTATGATTGACAAAAATTCACTCGGAAAAAAATGTATGTTGGTCGCATAACTCGGGAAAGATTTGAAATATTCTGACCAAATTTGGCAGGAAAGCTCGTTTAAAAAAATCTAGGTCAAGTTTGTTAGCTGGCATCATCACCTTAACCGTATTTGTATGGGAGCCCTTTGAAATTGGTGAAAAATTTTATCTTATAGACCGGAAGTAAATATTGAAAATCTGATTAAACCAGTGGATTCCTCGAAAAAATTTACATAAGACAAGATTTTGATCCACCTCTATATCACTTCCTATTACGTCACAAATAATTTTCAAAAAATTGGTATTTTGGCCCTTAAAGGGCCAAAATGTACTTTTACGTTTTACAATGCAGATTTCAATGCTAATTGGCTGTTTTAGGTTTAAAACCGACAATTTTGATTTATATCATCGAAATACATTGATTTTAAATATTTAAATAGATTTGCAAAATAAGGCCTTATGGATAAGAAAAATGCACTCGGAAAAAATGTCTGTCACTTGCATTGCTCGAAGACTAATTTAGATATATTGACCAAATTTAGCAGGGAGGCTCATTTTTTTAAACTCTAAGTCAAGTTCTTTACCTGGCAACCTCGCCTTAACCATGTTTGTTTGTGAGCCCTTTGAAATCGGTGAAAAATTATATCTCCGAAACCGGAAGTGATTTTGGAAATCTGATTAATCCAGTGGATTCCTTGCAAAATTTTACACAAAACAAATTTTGAACCACCTTTATATCCCTTCCTATTACGTCCCAAATAATTTTCAAAATATATGTATTTTGGCCCTTAAAGGGCCAAAATGTACTTTTTCATAAGAAAATATGGATTTCAATGCTAATCAGCTGATTTAGCTGTAAAAACGACAACTCTGCCTTAAATAACCGAAATACATTGATTTTAAATATATAATTGGATGAACGAAGTGAGTCCTTATGATTGACAAAAATTCACTCGGAAAAAAATGTATGTTGGTCGCATAACTCGGGAAAGATATGAAATATTCTGACCAAATTTGGCAGGAAAGCTCGTTTTTAAAAAATCTAGGTCAAGTTCGTTAGCTGGCATCATCACCTTAACCGTATTTGTATGGGAGCCCTTTGAAATTGGTGAAAAATTTTATCTTATAGACCGGAAGTAAATATTGAAAATCTGATTAAACCAGTGGATTCCTCGAAAAATTTTACATAAGACAAGATTTTGATCCACCTCTATATCACTTCCTATTACGTCACAAATAATTTTCAAAAAATTGGTATTTTGGCCCTTAAAGGGCCAAAATGTACTTTTACGTTTTACAATGCAGATTTCAATGCTAATTGGCTGTTTTAGGTTTAAAACCGACAATTTTGATTTATATCATCGAAATACATTGATTTTAAATATTTAAATAGATTTGCAAAATAAGGCCTTATGGATAAGAAAAATGCACTCGGAAAAAATGTCTGTCACTTGCATTGCTCGAAGACTAATTTAGATATATTGACCAAATTTAGCAGGGAGGCTCATTTTTTTAAACTCTAAGTCAAGTTCTTTACCTGGCAACCTCGCCTTAACCATGTTTGTTTGTGAGCCCTTTGAAATCGGTGAAAAATTATATCTCCGAAACCGGAAGTGATTTTGGAAATCTGATTAATCCAGTGGATTCCTTGCAAAATTTTACACAAAAAAAATTTTGAACCACCTTTATATCCCTTCCTATTACGTCCCAAATAATTTTCAAAATATATGTATTTTGGCCCTTAAAGGGCCAAAATGTACTTTTTCATAAGAAAATATGGATTTCAATGCTAATCAGCTGATTTAGCTGTAAAAACGACAACTCTGCCTTAAATAACCGAAATACATTGATTTTAAATATATAATTGGATGAACGAAGTGAGTCCTTATGATTGACAAAAATTCACTCGGAAAAAAATGTATGTTGGTCGCATAACTCGGGAAAGATTTGAAATATTCTGACCAAATTTGGCAGGAAAGCTCGTTTTTAAAAAATCTAGGTCAAGTTCGTTAGCTGGCATCATCACCTTAACCGTATTTGTATGGGAGCCCTTTGAAATTGGTGAAAAATTTTATCTTATAGACCGGAAGTAAATATTGAAAATCTGATTAAACCAGTGGATTCCTCGAAAAATTTTACATAAGACAAGATTTTGATCCACCTCTATATCACTTCCTATTACGTCACAAATAATTTTCAAAAAATTGGTATTTTGGCCCTTAAAGGGCCAAAATGTACTTTTACGTTTTACAATGCAGATTTCAATGCTAATTGGCTGTTTTAGGTTTAAAACCGACAATTTTGATTTATATCATCGAAATACATTGATTTTAAATATTTAAATAGATTTGCAAAATAAGGCCTTATGGATAAGAAAAATGCACTCGGAAAAAATGTCTGTCACTTGCATTACTCGAAGACTAATTTAGATATATTGACCAAATTTGGCAGGGAGGCTCATTTTTTTAAACTCTAAGTCAAGTTCTTTACCTGGCAACCTCGCCTTAACCATGTTTGTTTGTGAGCCCTTTGAAATCGGTGAAAAATTATATCTCCGAAACCGGAAGTGATTTTGGAAATCTGATTAATCCAGTGGATTCCTCGCAAAATTTTACACAAGAAAAAATTTTGAACCACCTTTATATCCCTTCCTATTACGTCCCAAATAATTTTCAAAATATATGTATTTTGGCCCTTAAAGGGCCAAAATGTACTTTTTCATAAGAAAATATGGATTTCAATGCTAATCAGCTGATTTAGCTGTAAAAACGACAACTCTGCCTTAAATAACCGAAATACATTGATTTTAAATATATAATTGGATGAACGAAGTGAGTCCTTATGATTGACAAAAATTCACTCGGAAAAAAAGGTATGTTGGTCGCATAACTTGGGAAAGATTTGAAATATTCTGACCAAATTCGGCAGGAAAGCTCGTTTTTAAAAAATCTAGGTCAAGTTCGTTAGCTGGCATCATCAGCTTAACCGTATTTGTATGGGAGCCCTTTGAAATTGGTGAAAAATTTTATCTTATAGACCGGAAGTAAATATTGAAAATCTGATTAAGCCAGTGGATTACTCTAAAATTTTATATAAGACATGATTTTGATCCACCTCTATATCACTTCCTATTACGTCACAAATAATTTTCAAAAAATTGGTATTTTGGCCCTTAAAGGGCCAAAATGTACTTTTACGTTTTACAATGCAGATTTCAATGCTAATTGGCTGTTTTAGGTTTAAAACCGACAATTTTGATTTATATCATCGAAATACATTGATTTTAAATATTTAAATAGATTTGCAAAATAAGGCCTTATGGATAAGAAAAATGCACTCGGAAAAAATGTCTGTCACTTGCATTGCTCGAAGACTAATTTAGATATATTGACCAAATTTGGCAGGGAGGCTCATTTTTTTAAACTCTAAGTCAAGTTCTTTACCTGGCAACCTCGCCTTACCATGTTTGTTTGTGAGCCCTTTGAAATCGGTGAAAAATTATATCTCCGAAACCGGAAGTGATTTTGGAAATCTGATTAATCCAGTGGATTCCTTGCAAAATTTTACACAAGAAAAAATTTTGAACCACCTTTATATCCCTTCCTATTACGTCCCAAATAATTTTCAAAATATATGTATTTTGGCCCTTAAAGGGCCAAAATGTACTTTTTCATAAGAAAATATGGATTTCAATGCTAATCAGCTGATTTAGCTGTAAAAACGACAACTCTGCCTTAAATAACCGAAATACATTGATTTTAAATATATAATTGGATGAACGAAGTGAGTCCTTATGATTGACAAAAATTCACTCGGAAAAAAATGTATGTTGGTCGCATAACTCGGGAAAGATTTGAAATATTCTGACCAAATTTGGCAGGAAAGCTCGTTTTAAAAAAATCTAGGTCAAGTTCGTTAGCTGGCATCATCACCTTAACCGTATTTGTATGGGAGCCCTTTGAAATTGGTGAAAAATTTTATCTTATAGACCGGAAGTAAATATTGAAAATCTGATTAAGCCAGTGGATTCCTCTAAAAATTTTATATAAGACAAGATTTTGATCCACCTCTACATCACTTCCTATTACGTCACAAATAATTTTCAAAAAATTGGTATTTTGGCCCTTAAAGGGCCAAAATGTACTTTTACGCTTTACAATGCAGATTTCAATGCTAATTGGCTGTTTTAGGTTTAAAACCGACAATTTTGATTTATATCATCGAAATACATTGATTTTAAATATTTAAATAGATTTGCAAAATAAGGCCTTATGGATAAGAAAAATGCACTCGGAAAAAATGTCTGTCACTTGCATTGCTCGAAGACTAATTTAGATATATTGACCAAATTTGGCAGGGAGGCTCATTTTTTTAAACTCTAAGTCAAGTTCTTTACCTGGCAACCTCGCCTTAACCATGTTTGTTTGTGAGCCCTTTGAAATCGGTGAAAAATTATATCTCCGAAACCGGAAGTGATTTTGGAAATCTGATTAATCCAGTGGATTCCTTGTAAAATTTTACACAAGAAAAAAAAGAATTGAAATATTCTGACCAAATTTGGCAGGAAAGCTCGTTTTTAAAAAATCTAGGTCAAGTTCGTTAGCTGGCATCATCACCTTAACCGTATTTGTATGGGAGCCCTTTGAAATTGGTGAAAAATTTTATCTTATAGACCGGAAGTAAATATTGAAAATCTGATTAAACCAGTGGATTCCTCGAAAAATTTTACATAAGACAAGATTTTGATCCACCTTTATATCACTTCCTATTACGTCACAAATAATGTTCAAAAAAATTGTATTCAACATTTGCGTTAGTAACAGGGCGTTAGAATAACATAGAATCACTGCTTGGTTTTCTCCGTGTTCCTACAGCTATCAAACAGCAGTCAAAAGTGTTCGCCGAAGATATCAGGGAGCCAGAGTGTCGTAGAAGGTTCCATGGTAAGCGCGGATATCGTCATATCTATATTACCGTATATTAATATGCAAGCGTTTTTCTTTTCACAGTCCAACCTCTATGACTGCTGGACAGATTTTACCGTTTGAGGTGTCAAGTTAAAGTGAACTTTATGAAGACTTGTCAATACGTATCAGAATTTTTGAAAAGGGTGTCTCTGAAGTAGAGTAAAGGGTTGAAGTTTCGGAAAAGTAGCGCTATTCATCGACACTTGAGCAATTTCGGTTCACTTTTTTTACAACCTAACATATGGCTAAGCTCTGAAATAGTTTTACAGGTAGACCACAGGTTGCAGCACTTTTATAATTATTTTCTCTAAAGAGCAGTTTTATCGTTTTTACAGCTGCTTTGGGTTTCAACAAAAATATTTATTATGTAATTTAAGTTATGTTATGAAATTTTTTTAAAGGGCTTAAACATTGCAGTTTCCAGGTTTACAATGTAGTTTAGGATATCTCAATACATTTCAGCACAGTGGTTGTGAAGCTTTTTAAAAATATACGTTTCAGAATAAAAAGAATACCCCGGTTGCAGCAGATCTGCATACTCAGCGAATTTCAGATGCAACACAACAAACGGTATTTCAATCCAACTTAACGAGATTTTACATGTTTTGTAATCTCCATAAGAATAACATGGGGAATGATTATGCAGGTTTGCTGCAACAGGTATGTTAAAACTGGTTGGTTTTAATTCATTATTTAGTAGACCTTAACTAGAAGAAGCCATATACCAAGTTTTGTCAAGAAATGTTAAAAAATAAGTAAGATATAGAATTTTTTTATTTCCCATAAGGATAACATGGGGAATGATTATGCAGGTTTGCTGCCACAAAAATTGAAATTTCGGGGATTTTAGACTAAAATACATTAGATCTCATCTAGATGAAGCCACAAACCAAGTTTTATCCAGATATGTTGAGAAATAAGCGAGATATAGAATTTTACTTATTCCCCATAAGGTTAACATTGGGACAACGTACTGTGTTTACCACTTTCAATATCTCGGTAACCAATGGACATAGAGCAATGATTCAAAACACTAAATTGTTTGTTTTTTGAGCTGAATTCAATGGTGCCAACAAAGATTCGATAAATTTTATTTTTATATGTAAAAAACTCAAAAAACCCATTTTTGGGGGTGTTTATCCCCCTTTACCCCCCCTTCCGGTGGTCCGATCGGGCTGGTTCACGAACTCGTCCATTCGATTACCACTTTACATGTCTGTTCCAAATTTCATTAAGATCGGACCATATTTACGGCCGCTATCGTGCTGACAGACACATATATATATATATATATATATAGATAGATAGATAGATAGATATATAAAAATTCGAACGAATGGTGTTTTTTGCTTCTGGTGGCCCTAAAACGAAAAGTTATCATGGTCCCGGGCTTAGGTCTTACCATGAGACCTACGGTAATAGCTTCTTCCCTATAGGGGAAATTCGCTAAAATGGAAAATGAAGGTGTTTTCCAAAACATTGTTTACCGGAAACTCCTACGGTAAATCAAATGAACTAGAGTTTCAATGGTTTAGCCATCATTTCGTTATTGAATTTAGCCCTTTGATTAAATTTTAAAGTATACAAGTATAAGGTTGTTTATACTTTATTCTTTTACTATATGGTTTTTACTCGATTTCGTGCTACGTGTTATCTAGTAACTTTTATTATGTCTGTTTCCAATACGTATCTGCTTTACTTTACTTCAAGTTCAGGTTTACTCAATACTAATAGAAAAAAAAAATCAAACCATCATGGCTTCTTAATCATGCGCAGTGTAAATGGGTGTTAGAGGGGGTTGTGGGGGGGCGAAGCCCCCCCCCCTGTCCTTCTGCAATCAACTACTTTGGCTTGTAACTGTTATTATTTGCTGTTATTATGTCCTTCTGCAAAAAACTGCTTTGGCGAGTAATTAGTTGCTGATAGTTTTGTAGAGCTATGTTTACTTAATTATAGTAAGAAAAAAAACATTCAAACTATCATGGCTTCTTAATCATGGGCAGTGTCGAAGCCCCCCATGTCCTTTTGCAAACAACTGCTTTGGCGTTTAATCTTGTAGAGCTAGGTTTACATGGTACGAAACCATGGTAAGAAACCATTATGGTTTCTTAATCATGGGCAGAGCAAAGGGGGGGTGTGGGGGGGCGAAGCCCCCCCCATATCCTTTCGAAAACAACTTCTTTGGCGTTTAACTGTTATTATTTGCTCATAATCTTGTAGAGCTAAATTTACACAGTAGAAAAAAAACATTCAAACCATCATGGCTTCTGAGTCATGGGCAATGTAAAGGGGGAGGTGTGTGTTTTGCAAACAACTACTTTGGCGTGTAACTGTTATAATTTGCTCATAGTATTGTAGTTTGGTTTACTCAATACTAATAAAAAACATTCAAACCATCATGGCACGTTAATAATAGGCAGAGTAAATCGGGGTGGGGGGGGGGCGTAGCCCCCCATGTTCTTTTGCAAACAAATGCTTTATCGTATACCTTTTATTAGTCGCTCTTAGTTTTGTAGAGCTAGGTTTACTCAAAACTAATAGAAAAAAGCATTCAAACCATCATGGCTTCTTAATCATGGTCAGAGTAATGGGGCGGGGGTGTGTGGGGGCTGTTCGTTGCAAACAACTACTTTGGTGTGTAATTAGTCGCTGATAGTTTTGTAGAGCTAGGTTGACTTAATTCTAATAGGAAAAATGCATTCAAACCTTAACGGCTTCTGAATCATGGGCAATGTAAAGGTATACGGGTAGTTTTGCTTTATAAATAGATAAAATAGTCTTCTAATAGGTTTGCTTAAAAATTGTATACATATACACTAATCTCTGTTTTACTATTCCGATGTAAAATCTTAGAGAAAACCCTAACTTTTGGGGCTGTTGGAAGAGTTATATTATCAAAAAGATAATTTAAAACATATCGAAAAAAGTGTAGGAAAAGTAAAGATCACAGATGGTGTTATGGATTACAAGAAGTTTTGGCCTTTTTCTTCGTTCATCCTCTTACGGGAAGAATGAGCGTATACCTAGTTAATACGCTAGGCATATTTTTGTGATAATTGTTTTGGAGCGGTGGTGCTACCGATCACCATGTCCAAGGTGTCGTTAGAAAGGTCTTAGCATGTAGTTTTGCCATCAATTAAAAAAATTTTTATGGGTCATGGGAAAACATGGGGTCAAAGTCGCGGATTTCCCCATAAGAATAACATGGGCTTGATTAATGTTTACATTCTCAGATGATTTGAATTAATCAGAAAACTCTACGCAGAAACTTAAGCAGAACTCAAGAGTATCAATGAAACGGCGCGCGAACAAAAATCGTGTTGATATGAACATTGACTCATATAAGAGGTTTAGCCCTTTACTTTCAGGCCCTTGGGTAAACTAATGTGTTTCTTGCGAAGCAACAAATTTTAGGACTGAAGCAAATTGAACCCTTTTAAGGCCAGCTCCCAAACTGTGGTACTTGCGAAAAAGGCCAGCTCCAAAACTGAGGTACTTGCGAAAAAGGCCAAGCCATTTTTTATGTGCTGTGCATAGTTTTAGTTAAAGGGCTATAATTTCCACAATTTTTATCAGATATTCATAATTCTTTTTTTAATTTTTTTCTAATTAAATGGGCTTTAAAATGCATTAGAATATATTATGAAATTATCAAAAAGAAATTTTGTTTACAAGAAAAATGGATATATATAAGAAAATTTTAATGAGCTAATTTATATTTTTCCACTTTGACCGCACATAAAAAATATATAACTTTGTTTTACATCCAAAAACCATTTATAACCATAAAGTAAAACTTATTCACAGGAAGTATGCCAATGTTGAAGTACCTACCTTAATTAATAACAGAACTATAAGGGATAATGTAAAAAATGACACTTTGCTGTTTTAGGCCTAAATGGCATACGCCATGTTATTTGCATACAGGAGGGTGATTTCGCTTACAGGTCATTTATCTCGACTTCTTTTGCTCATTCTTCATTGAAAACACAAGTCAAGCACACAAAACTCATTTAATAAATTATATTTGGTCGATTAAAACAATAACCTCATCACATAACCAACAAATCACGAAAATTAAACAGCAACAAAATCATCACATGACCAGCAGACGATCATGACATGAAAATCTATACAGACAACTAGGAAATTTAGGCCAAAACGGCAGTATTTGCCATTATTCATGAAGCCCAGATGTCCCTCTACAAGGGAATATCAAGTTTAGTGGCCTTTGAAAAACACAACCAGCCAGTAAACAGAGAAAAGTGGACGGGTGCCTATTACGGCCGTCGGCCACGAACGTAGTTTTTGTCACGGGGGCCTATTATGGCCGCCGGCCTTGAACGTACTTTTTACCGCGGGGGCCTATTACGGCCGTCGGCCTTAAAAGGGTGAAACAATAACACTTCATATAAATTGAGCCGTACAAATGGAAGGTAATTGTGCAAAATTACAGGTGACTCTTATTGAGAAGCACGCTTTCACTCGATAGACCAAACAAAACATCTCAAACTAATTGGAAATTTTAAAATAATTCGATTCTGCATTTATCATGGTAAGCTCAGCGTCTCACCTCGATGAGTCTATTGGGTGGTCTATATAATGTTCATATACATATAAACATTTTCATCATAGAATAGTTACCTTATTACCGAAAGAAAGCACTATTCCAAAGTAAGCATAAATGTACAGTTTGACGTAAAGACGACAACCAAACATAGAGGGATGGAGATATGCAACAAAAACTATTAAATACATTTAATGCTGGAAACTAGACTTTATTTATGAGGTAAATGTTTACATCCGTTCGTTTAAAACTGCAGAACAATTGCAGACATATGCCACCAGTCATGAGAGAATAATGTTTGTATTAATATCTTAGCAAAAAAACATTTTACGAAAGACGAAAAAATAATACAACTACCACAGACGTTGCTGCTATTTTCCGTGCAAGAGGTGGACAACCTTCAGAAAAAAGGAATTTGATTGTTTTGCTCGATTTCGAGCAACGGGTTCACTAGTACTCAATTAATACGCTAGGGGTTTTTTGTGATTATTACTCCTCTTAAAGTTCTGGACCGATTTTAATAATTTAGGTGTCGTTGGAAAGAGCTTGGCATGAAGTTTTGCAGGAAATAAAATTTATGAAGGACTAGCAGAACCCGTGGCTTCGCTCACGATAAAAATTATCGTCTAACCTTGATATGAAGAATCTAGAGGACTGAATAGAAAATATTTATATCAAGGAATATGTCATGTAGAGATATGTTTGTTTTATGGCAGAATGTAGGATAAAATGAAGATACCACAGTAGGATGTAGGATACCACAGTAGATAGTGAAGGTTTTCTTTTCACCGTTATAACTCGAAAACGGCCGGACCGATTTTAACACCAAATGTGTCGATTTTAAGGTACTTCCTTGTAGATTTACCATTACGTCCCTGGATTGCCTAGTAGGGCATCAATTAAGTACAGTAAAGGGCTGAATGTTCGAAACAGTTATGGTGCTATCCGTGGGCAGTATTTCAAACTCGATTCACTTAGTTTTTAACTTAAAATATGGACGGGTAGGAATAATTTAAGATCAACCACTGATTGCAGCATTTATTTTTCCGTGAAAAGCCGGGACACCGTCGAATTAGATTAAAAAGGAATTTGCCAAATTATTGTAACTGGCATGATTGTAATTAAAAACATGAAGGACGGCCTAAGGAAATAACTATAGCTCCCACTGCCTAAAAAGATGGTACCACATAATGAGCTTATGATTGAACGTATAAGCTACGAACCTAAACCAAATGTAACTTTTATATAGTACGAATAACCTAACAAAATCATCAAAACAACCATAAAACCATGATAAAAGGAATCAAATTATAAATCAGCTGTAACAACGTATCCGTTTGTGAAGCTATATGCTTGATTGAATAAAATTGGAAATTTAAACAAAAGATCATCCATTACATTAACATGGGGCATTTTCAAAGCTTCAGCTCCACGAAAAACCTCTAAAAACCTCGAATTAAAAAAATCCGTTCTTGGTGAATGTCAACACTCTGTAAGGAACGTCCATGCAAATTTCCAAGGTTCTACGTTAAGTAGTTTTGGCTGTACATAGGATAGGTCAGTGGTATTTGACAAAAATACAGTAGAAAAGATAGTATAAATATAACTTACAATCAGGGATTTGTATAATTTATAAATTTTTACATAAGTAGATCAAAGAATCATATCATTTCAGCACAATCTATTTGTGACTGTAAAACCACTGTTCGTTTTTCTTTCCATCTTACCGGGATTTAGTCTCAGCCACAAGGCAGTATGCTCTTCACGTTTAAAACTGCGTAACTCCCGCTACCGAAATATAGATGGTGCCACTTAACTAATTAATGGTGGATTTTATCTAAACTAAATGTAACTTTTATATAGTACATAATTATGTCTTTGAAACAAATCAACAAAAATCAATGAAGCCATGATCAAAGAAATCAATTTAATATCATCTGTATCAACGTATACATTTCCGAAGCTAACTACCAGCTGATTGTTTTATGAACATTAAAAATGTAACAAAAATCGTCCAACATACTTTTAAATGGGAAAATTTGAAAACTTCGGCCTCGCCAAAAACCCCTTTATACTACGAATTTTGTAAAATCCGTTCTTAGCGGATGTCTACGCCCTAAGAGGAACATCCATGCAAAGTTTCAAGGTTCTAGGTCAAGTAGTTTGGGCTGTACGATGTTTCCACTGAGTGGTATTTGACAAATATATAGTAGATGGGCTAAAGAGAAGAGTCCTAGACGCCCTTAAAGTTTCATATTTACCCATAAGATTTAACATTGGATTATAAATTTAAAATAAAGCAGCTGATTGGGGTAAACACAGCTTTTCAGTAAAGCCATATATTGTTAATGGAATTGAAACCAATAAATATATGGTGATTCAGATTTAACATTCATAATGAGTAAATTTAGTTTGGTTTGAGATTAAGACGGGTTATATTTAGTCACATATACTGAACTTCAGAAGTTTTTACGGAAATAACGTTAAACCCACAAAACTTCCTATCTGTATTTTTTCAAAACATAATTTATTTCTTCATTACCTATACAAGACAACCCATTTAAAAACATGGGTGTTGTCGAAACAAATTTGCAGTCGATTTTCAAATAACTAGGTATACGCTCATTCTTCCCGTAAGAGGATGAACGAAGAAAAAGGCCAAAACTTCTTGTAATCCATAACACCATCTGTGATCTTTACTTTTCCTACACTTTTTTCGATATGTTTTAAATTATCTTTTTGATCATATAACTCTTCCAACAGCCCCAAAAGTTAGGGTTTTCTCTAAGATTTTACATCGGAATAGTAAAACAGAGATTAGTGTATATGTATACAATTTTTAAGCAAACCTATTAGAAGACTATTTTATCTATTTATAAAGCAAAACTACCCGTATACCTTTACATTGCCCATGATTCAGAAGCCGTTAAGGTTTGAATGCATTTTTCCTATTAGAATTAAGTCAACCTAGCTCTACAAAACTATCAGCGACTAATTACACACCAAAGTAGTTGTTTGCAACGAACAGCCCCCACACACCCCCGCCCCATTACTCTGACCATGATTAAGAAGCCATGATGGTTTGAATGCTTTTTTCTATTAGTTTTGAGTAAACCTAGCTCTACAAAACTAAGAGCGACTAATAAAAGGTATACGATAAAGCATTTGTTTGCAAAAGAACATGGGGGGCTACGCCCCCCCCCCCACCCCGATTTACTCTGCCTATTATTAACGTGCCATGATGGTTTGAATGTTTTTTATTAGTATTGAGTAAACCAAACTACAATACTATGAGCAAATTATAACAGTTACACGCCAAAGTAGTTGTTTGCAAAACACACACCTCCCCCTTTACATTGCCCATGACTCAGAAGCCATGATGGTTTGAATGTTTTTTTTCTACTGTGTAAATTTAGCTCTACAAGATTATGAGCAAATAATAACAGTTAAACGCCAAAGAAGTTGTTTTCGAAAGGATATGGGGGGGGCTTCGCCCCCCCACACCCCCCCTTTGCTCTGCCCATGATTAAGAAACCATAATGGTTTCTTACCATGGTTTCGTACCATGTAAACCTAGCTCTACAAGATTAAACGCCAAAGCAGTTGTTTGCAAAAGGACATGGGGGGCTTCGACACTGCCCATGATTAAGAAGCCATGATAGTTTGAATGTTTTTTTTCTTACTATAATTAAGTAAACATAGCTCTACAAAACTATCAGCAACTAATTACTCGCCAAAGCAGTTTTTTGCAGAAGGACATAATAACAGCAAATAATAACAGTTACAAGCCAAAGTAGTTGATTGCAGAAGGACAGGGGGGGGGGCTTCGCCCCCCCACAACCCCCTCTAACACCCATTTACACTGCGCATGATTAAGAAGCCATGATGGTTTGATTTTTTTTTCTATTAGTATTGAGTAAACCTGAACTTGAAGTAAAGTAAAGCAGATACGTATTGGAAACAGACATAATAAAAGTTACTAGATAACACGTAGCACGAAATCGAGTAAAAACCATATAGTAAAAGAATAAAGTATAAACAACCTTATACTTGTATACTTTAAAATTTAATCAAAGGGCTAAATTCAATAACGAAATGATGGCTAAACCATTGAAACTCTAGTTCATTTGATTTACCGTAGGAGTTTCCGGTAAACAATGTTTTGGAAAACACCTTCATTTTCCATTTTAGCGAATTTCCCCTATAGGGAAGAAGCTATTACCGTAGGTCTCATGGTAAGACCTAAGCCCGGGACCATGATAACTTTTCGTTTTAGGGCCACCAGAAGCAAAAAACACCATTCGTTCGAATTTTTATATATCTATCTATCTATCTATCTATATATATATATATATATGTGTCTGTCAGCACGATAGCGGCCGTAAATATGGTCCGATCTTAATGAAATTTGGAACAGACATGTAAAGTGGTAATCGAATGGACGAGTTCGTGAACCAGCCCGATCGGACCACCGGAAGGGGGGGTAAAGGGGGATAAACACCCCCAAAAATGGGTTTTTTGAGTTTTTTACATATAAAAATAAAATTTATCGAATCTTTGTTGGCACCATTGAATTCAGCTCAAAAAACAAACAATTTAGTGTTTTGAATCATTGCTCTATGTCCATTGGTTACCGAGATATTGAAAGTGGTAAACACAGTACGTTGTCCCAATGTTAACCTTATGGGGAATAAGTAAAATTCTATATCTCGCTTATTTCTCAACATATCTGGATAAAACTTGGTTTGTGGCTTCATCTAGATGAGATCTAATGTATTTTAGTCTAAAATCCCCGAAATTTCAATTTTTGTGGCAGCAAACCTGCATAATCATTCCCCATGTTATCCTTATGGGAAATAAAAAAATTCTATATCTTACTTATTTTTTAACATTTCTTGACAAAACTTGGTATATGGCTTCTTCTAGTTAAGGTCTACTAAATAATGAATTAAAACCAACCAGTTTTAACATACCTGTTGCAGCAAACCTGCATAATCATTCCCCATGTTATTCTTATGGAGATTACAAAACATGTAAAATCTCGTTAAGTTGGATTGAAATACCGTTTGTTGTGTTGCATCTGAAATTCGCTGAGTATGCAGATCTGCTGCAACCGGGGTATTCTTTTTATTCTGAAACGTATATTTTTAAAAAGCTTCACAACCACTGTGCTGAAATGTATTGAGATATCCTAAACTACATTGTAAACCTGGAAACTGCAATGTTTAAGCCCTTTAAAAAAATTTCATAACATAACTTAAATTACATAATAAATATTTTTGTTGAAACCCAAAGCAGCTGTAAAAACGATAAAACTGCTCTTTAGAGAAAATAATTATAAAAGTGCTGCAACCTGTGGTCTACCTGTAAAACTATTTCAGAGCTTAGCCATATGTTAGGTTGTAAAAAAAGTGAACCGAAATTGCTCAAGTGTCGATGAATAGCGCCACTTTTCCGAAACTTCAACCCTTTACTCTACTTCAGAGACACCCTTTTCAAAAATTCTGATACGTATTGACAAGTCTTCATAAAGTTCACTTTAACTTGACACCTCAAACGGTAAAATCTGTCCAGCAGTCATAGAGGTTGGACTGTGAAAAGAAAAACGCTTGCATATTAATATACGGTAATATAGATATGACGATATCCGCGCTTACCATGGAACCTTCTACGACACTCTGGCTCCCTGATATCTTCGGCGAACACTTTTCACTGCTGTTTGATAGCTGTAGGAACACGGAGAAAACCAAGCAGTGATTCTATGTTATTCTAACGCCCTGTTACTAACGCAAATGTTGAATACAATTTTTTTGAACATTATTTGTGACGTAATAGGAAGTGATATAAAGGTGGATCAAAATCTTGTCTTATGTAAAATTTTTCGAGGAATCCACTGGTTTAATCAGATTTTCAATATTTACTTCCGGTCTATAAGATAAAATTTTTCACCAATTTCAAAGGGCTCCCATACAAATACGGTTAAGGTGATGATGCCAGCTAACGAACTTGACCTAGATTTTTTAAAAACGAGCTTTCCTGCCAAATTTGGTCAGAATATTTCAATTCTTTTTTTTCTTGTGTAAAATTTTACAAGGAATCCACTGGATTAATCAGATTTCCAAAATCACTTCCGGTTTCGGAGATATAATTTTTCACCGATTTCAAAGGGCTCACAAACAAACATGGTTAAGGCGAGGTTGCCAGGTAAAGAACTTGACTTAGAGTTTAAAAAAATGAGCCTCCCTGCCAAATTTGGTCAATATATCTAAATTAGTCTTCGAGCAATGCAAGTGACAGACATTTTTTCCGAGTGCATTTTTCTTATCCATAAGGCCTTATTTTGCAAATCTATTTAAATATTTAAAATCAATGTATTTCGATGATATAAATCAAAATTGTCGGTTTTAAACCTAAAACAGCCAATTAGCATTGAAATCTGCATTGTAAAGCGTAAAAGTACATTTTGGCCCTTTAAGGGCCAAAATACCAATTTTTTGAAAATTATTTGTGACGTAAAAGGAAGTGATGTAGAGGTGGATCAAAATCTTGTCTTATATAAAATTTTTAGAGGAATCCACTGGCTTAATCAGATTTTCAATATTTACTTCCGGTCTATAAGATAAAATTTTTCACCAATTTCAAAGGGCTCCCATACAAATACGGTTAAGGTGATGATGCCAGCTAACGAACTTGACCTAGATTTTTTTAAAACGAGCTTTCCTGCCAAATTTGGTCAGAATATTTCAAATCTTTCCCGAGTTATGCGACCAACATACATTTTTTTCCGAGTGAATTTTTGTCAATCATAAGGACTCACTTCGTTCATCCAATTATATATTTAAAATCAATGTATTTCGGTTATTTAAGGCAGAGTTGTCGTTTTTACAGCTAAATCAGCTGATTAGCATTGAAATCCATATTTTCTTATGAAAAAGTACATTTTGGCCCTTTAAGGGCCAAAATACATATATTTTGAAAATTATTTGGGACGTAATAGGAAGGGATATAAAGGTGGTTCAAAATTTTTTCTTGTGTAAAATTTTGCAAGGAATCCACTGGATTAATCAGATTTCCAAAATCACTTCCGGTTTCGGAGATATAATTTTTCACCGATTTCAAAGGGCTCACAAACAAACATGGTAAGGCGAGGTTGCCAGGTAAAGAACTTGACTTAGAGTTTAAAAAAATGAGCCTCCCTGCCAAATTTGGTCAATATATCTAAATTAGTCTTCGAGCAATGCAAGTGACAGACATTTTTTCCGAGTGCATTTTTCTTATCCATAAGGCCTTATTTTGCAAATCTATTTAAATATTTAAAATCAATGTATTTCGATGATATAAATCAAAATTGTCGGTTTTAAACCTAAAACAGCCAATTAGCATTGAAATCTGCATTGTAAAACGTAAAAGTACATTTTGGCCCTTTAAGGGCCAAAATACCAATTTTTTGAAAATTATTTGTGACGTAATAGGAAGTGATATAGAGGTGGATCAAAATCATGTCTTATATAAAATTTTAGAGTAATCCACTGGCTTAATCAGATTTTCAATATTTACTTCCGGTCTATAAGATAAAATTTTTCACCAATTTCAAAGGGCTCCCATACAAATACGGTTAAGCTGATGATGCCAGCTAACGAACTTGACCTAGATTTTTTAAAAACGAGCTTTCCTGCCGAATTTGGTCAGAATATTTCAAATCTTTCCCAAGTTATGCGACCAACATACCTTTTTTTCCGAGTGAATTTTTGTCAATCATAAGGACTCACTTCGTTCATCCAATTATATATTTAAAATCAATGTATTTCGGTTATTTAAGGCAGAGTTGTCGTTTTTACAGCTAAATCAGCTGATTAGCATTGAAATCCATATTTTCTTATGAAAAAGTACATTTTGGCCCTTTAAGGGCCAAAATACATATATTTTGAAAATTATTTGGGACGTAATAGGAAGGGATATAAAGGTGGTTCAAAATTTTTTCTTGTGTAAAATTTTGCGAGGAATCCACTGGATTAATCAGATTTCCAAAATCACTTCCGGTTTCGGAGATATAATTTTTCACCGATTTCAAAGGGCTCACAAACAAACATGGTTAAGGCGAGGTTGCCAGGTAAAGAACTTGACTTAGAGTTTAAAAAAATGAGCCTCCCTGCCAAATTTGGTCAATATATCTAAATTAGTCTTCGAGTAATGCAAGTGACAGACATTTTTTCCGAGTGCATTTTTCTTATCCATAAGGCCTTATTTTGCAAATCTATTTAAATATTTAAAATCAATGTATTTCGATGATATAAATCAAAATTGTCGGTTTTAAACCTAAAACAGCCAATTAGCATTGAAATCTGCATTGTAAAACGTAAAAGTACATTTTGGCCCTTTAAGGGCCAAAATACCAATTTTTTGAAAATTATTTGTGACGTAATAGGAAGTGATATAGAGGTGGATCAAAATCTTGTCTTATGTAAAATTTTTCGAGGAATCCACTGGTTTAATCAGATTTTCAATATTTACTTCCGGTCTATAAGATAAAATTTTTCACCAATTTCAAAGGGCTCCCATACAAATACGGTTAAGGTGATGATGCCAGCTAACGAACTTGACCTAGATTTTTTAAAAACGAGCTTTCCTGCCAAATTTGGTCAGAATATTTCAAATCTTTCCCGAGTTATGCGACCAACATACATTTTTTTCCGAGTGAATTTTTGTCAATCATAAGGACTCACTTCGTTCATCCAATTATATATTTAAAATCAATGTATTTCGGTTATTTAAGGCAGAGTTGTCGTTTTTACAGCTAAATCAGCTGATTAGCATTGAAATCCATATTTTCTTATGAAAAAGTACATTTTGGCCCTTTAAGGGCCAAAATACATATATTTTGAAAATTATTTGGGACGTAATAGGAAGGGATATAAAGGTGGTTCAAAATTTTTTTTGTGTAAAATTTTGCAAGGAATCCACTGGATTAATCAGATTTCCAAAATCACTTCCGGTTTCGGAGATATAATTTTTCACCGATTTCAAAGGGCTCACAAACAAACATGGTTAAGGCGAGGTTGCCAGGTAAAGAACTTGACTTAGAGTTTAAAAAAATGAGCCTCCCTGCTAAATTTGGTCAATATATCTAAATTAGTCTTCGAGCAATGCAAGTGACAGACATTTTTTCCGAGTGCATTTTTCTTATCCATAAGGCCTTATTTTGCAAATCTATTTAAATATTTAAAATCAATGTATTTCGATGATATAAATCAAAATTGTCGGTTTTAAACCTAAAACAGCCAATTAGCATTGAAATCTGCATTGTAAAACGTAAAAGTACATTTTGGCCCTTTAAGGGCCAAAATACCAATTTTTTGAAAATTATTTGTGACGTAATAGGAAGTGATATAGAGGTGGATCAAAATCTTGTCTTATGTAAAATTTTTCGAGGAATCCACTGGTTTAATCAGATTTTCAATATTTACTTCCGGTCTATAAGATAAAATTTTTCACCAATTTCAAAGGGCTCCCATACAAATACGGTTAAGGTGATGATGCCAGCTAACAAACTTGACCTAGATTTTTTTAAACGAGCTTTCCTGCCAAATTTGGTCAGAATATTTCAAATCTTTCCCGAGTTATGCGACCAACATACATTTTTTTCCGAGTGAATTTTTGTCAATCATAAGGACTCACTTCGTTCATCCAATTATATATTTAAAATCAATGTATTTCGGTTATTTAAGGCAGAGTTGTCGTTTTTACAGCTAAATCAGCTGATTAGCATTGAAATCCATATTTTCTTATGAAAAAGTACATTTTGGCCCTTTAAGGGCCAAAATACATATATTTTGAAAATTATTTGGGACGTAATAGGAAGGGATATAAAGGTGGTTCAAAATTTTTTCTTGTGTAAAATTTTGCAAGGAATCCACTGGATTAATCAGATTTCCAAAATCACTTCCGGTTTCGGAGATATAATTTTTCACCGATTTCAAAGGGCTCACAAACAAACATGGTAAGGCGAGGTTGCCAGGTAAAGAACTTGACTTAGAGTTTAAAAAAATGAGCCTCCCTGCCAAATTTGGTCAATATATCTAAATTAGTCTTCGAGCAATGCAAGTGACAGACATTTTTTCCGAGTGCATTTTTCTTATCCATAAGGCCTTATTTTGCAAATCTATTTAAATATTTAAAATCAATGTATTTCGATGATATAAATCAAAATTGTCGGTTTTAAACCTAAAACAGCCAATTAGCATTGAAATCTGCATTGTAAAACGTAAAAGTACATTTTGGCCCTTTAAGGGCCAAAATACCAATTTTTTGAAAATTATTTGTGACGTAATAGGAAGTGATATAGAGGTGGATCAAAATCATGTCTTATATAAAATTTTTAGAGTAATCCACTGGCTTAATCAGATTTTCAATATTTACTTCCGGTCTATAAGATAAAATTTTTAACCAATTTCAAAGGGCTCCCATACAAATACGGTTAAGCTGATGATGCCAGCTAACGAACTTGACCTAGATTTTTAAAAACGAGCTTTCCTGCCAAATTTGGTCAGAATATTTCAAATCTTTCCCAAGTTATGCAACCAACATACCTTTTTTTCCGAGTGAATTTTTGTCAATCATAAGGACTCACTTCGTTCATCCAATTATATATTTAAAATCAATGTATTTCGGTTATTTAAGGCAGAGTTGTCGTTTTTACAGCTAAATCAGCTGATTAGCATTGAAATCCATATTTTCTTATGAAAAAGTACATTTTGGCCCTTTAAGGGCCAAAATACATATATTTTGAAAATTATTTGGGACGTAATAGGAAGGGATATAAAGGTGGTTCAAATTTTTTTTCTTGTGTAAAATTTTGCAAGGAATCCACTGGATTAATCAGATTTCCAAAATCACTTCCGGTTTCGGAGATATAATTTTCACCGATTTCAAAGGGCTCACAAACAAACATGGTTAAGGCGAGGTTGCCAGGTAAAGAACTTGACTTAGAGTTTAAAAAAATGAGCCTCCCTGCTAAATTTGGTCAATATATCTAAATTAGTCTTCGAGCAATGCAAGTGACAGACATTTTTTCCGAGTGCATTTTTCTTATCCATAAGGCCTTATTTTGCAAATCTATTTAAATATTTAAAATCAATGTATTTCGATGATATAAATCAAAATTGTCGGTTTTAAACCTAAAACAGCCAATTAGCATTGAAATCTGCATTGTAAAACGTAAAATACCAATTTTTTGAAAATTATTTGTGACGTAATAGGAAGTGATATAGAGGTGGATCAAAATCTTGTCTTATGTAAAATTTTTCGAGGAATCCACTGGTTTAATCAGATTTCAATATTTACTTCCGGTCTATAAGATAAAATTTTTTCACCAATTTCAAAGGGCTCCCATACAAATACGGTTTAAGGTGATGATGCCAGCTAACGAACTTGACCTAGATTTTTTAAAACGAGCTTTCCTGCCAAATTTGGTCAGAATATTTCAAATCTTTCCCGAGTTATGCGACCAACATACATTTTTTTCCGAAGTGAATTTTTGTCAATCATAAGGACTCACTTCGTTCATCCAATTATATATTTAAAATCAATGTATTTCGGTTATTTAAGGCAGAGTTGTCGTTTTTACAGCTAAATCAGCTGATTAGCATTGAAATCCATATTTTCTTATGAAAAAGTACATTTTGGCCCTTTAAGGGCCAAAATACATATATTTTGAAAATTATTTGGGACGTAATAGGAAGTGATATAAAGGTGGTTCAAAATCTTTTCTTGTGTAAAATTTGCAAGGAATCCACTGGATTAATCAGATTTCCAAAATCACTTCGGTTTCGGAGATATAATTTTTCACCGATTTCAAAGGGCTCACAAACAAACATGGTTAAGGCGAGGTTGCCAGGTAAAGAACTTGACTTAGAGTTTAAAAAAATGAGCCTCCCTGCCAAATTTGGTCAATATATCTAAATTAGTCTTCGAGCAATGCAAGTGACAGACATTTTTTCCGAGTGCATTTTTTCTTATCCATAAGGCCTTATTTTGCAAATCTATTTAAATATTTAAAATCAATGTATTTCGATGATATAAATCAAAATTGTCGGTTTTAAACCTAAAACAGCCAATTAGCATTGAAATCTGCATTCTAAAACGTAAAAGTACATTTTGGCCCTTTAAGGGCCAAAATACCAATTTTTTGAAATTATTTGTGACGTAATAGGAAGTGATATAAAGGTGGATCAAAATCTTGTCTTATGTAAAATTTTTCGAGGAATCCACTGGTTTAATCAGATTTTCAATATTTACTTCCGATCTATAAGATAAAATTTTTCACCAATTTCAAAGGGCTCCCATACAAATACGGTTAAGGTGATGATGCCAGCTAACGAACTTGACCTAGATTTTTTAAAAACGAGCTTTCCTGCCAAATTTGGTCAGAATATTTCAAATCTTTCGCGAGTTATGCGACCAACATACATTTTTTTCCGAGTGAATTTTTGTCAATCATAAGGACTCACTTCGTTCATCCAATTATATATTTAAAATCAATGTATTTCGGTTATTTAAGGCAGAGTTGTCGTTTTTACAGCTAAATCAGCTGATTAGCATTGAAATCCATATTTTCTATGAAAAAGTACATTTTGGCCCTTTAAGGGCCAAAATACATATATTTTGAAAATTATTTGGGACGTAATAGGAAGGGATATAAAGGTGGTTCAAAATTTTTTCTCGTGTAAAATTTTGCAAGGAATCCACTGGATTAATCAGATTTCCAAAATCACTTCCGGTTTCGGAGATATAATTTTTCACCGATTTCAAAGGGCTCACAAACAAACATGGTTAAGGCGAGGTTGCCAGGTAAAGAACTTGACTTAGAGTTTAAAAAAATGAGCCTCCCTGCCAAATTTGGTCAATATATCTAAATTAGTCTTCGAGCAATGCAAGTGACAGACATTTTTTCCGAGTGCATTTTTCTTATCCATAAGGCCTTATTTTGCAAATCTATTTAAATATTTAAAATCAATGTATTTCGATGATATAAATCAAAATTGTCGGTTTTAAACCTAAAACAGCCAATTAGCATTGAAATCTGCATTGTAAAACGTAAAAGTACATTTTGGCCCTTTAAGGGCCAAAATACCAATTTTTTGAAAATTATTTGTGACGTAATAGGAAGTGATATAGAGGTGGATCAAAATCTTGTCTTATGTAAAATTTTTCGAGGAATCCACTGGTTTAATCAGATTTTCAATATTTACTTCCGGTCTATAAGATAAAATTTTTCACCAATTTCAAAGGGCTCCCATACAAATACGGTTAAGGTGATGATGCCAGCTAACGAACTTGACCTAGATTTTTTAAAAACGAGCTTTCCTGCCAAATTTGGTCAGAATATTTCAAATCTTTCCCGAGTTATGCGACCAACATACATTTTTTTCCGAGTGAATTTTTGTCAATCATAAGGACTCACTTCGTTCATCCAATATATATTTAAAATCAATGTATTTCGGTTATTTAAGGCAGAGTTGTCGTTTTTTACAGCTAAATCAGCTGATTAGCATTGAAATCCATATTTTCTTATGAAAAAGTACATTTTGGCCCTTTAAGGGCCAAAATACATATATTTTGAAAATTATTTGGGACGTAATAGGAAGGGATATAAAGGTGGTTCAAAATTTTTTCTTGTGTAAAATTTTGCAAGGAATCCACTGGATTAATCAGATTTCCAAAATCACTTCGGTTTCGGAGATATAATTTTTCACCGATTTCAAAGGGCTCACAAACAAACATGGTTAAGGCGAGGTTGCCAGGTAAAGAACTTGACTTAGAGTTTAAAAAAATGAGCCTCCCTGCCAAATTTGGTCAATATATCTAAATTAGTCTTCGAGCAATGCAAGTGACAGACATTTTTTCCGAGTGCATTTTTCTTATCCATAAGGCCTTATTTTGCAAATCTATTTAAATATTTAAAATCAATGTATTTCGATGATATAAATCAAAATTGTCGGTTTTTAAACCTAAAACAGCCAATTAGCATTGAAATCTGCATTGTAAAACGTAAAAGTACATTTTGGCCCTTTAAGGGCCAAAATACCAATTTTTTGAAAATTATTTGTGACGTAATAGGAAGTGATATAGAGGTGGATCAAAATCTTGTCTTATGTAAAATTTTTCGAGGAATCCACTGGTTTAATCAGATTTTCAATATTTACTTCCGGTCTATAAGATAAAATTTTTCACCAATTTCAAAGGGCTCCCATACAAATACGGTTAAGGTGATGATGCCAGCTAACGAACTTGACCTAGATTTTTAAAAACGAGCTTTCCTGCCAAATTTGGTCAGAATATTTCAATCTTTCCCGAGTTATGCGACCAACATACATTTTTTTCCGAGTGAATTTTTGTCAATCATAAGGACTCACTTCGTTCATCCAATTATATATTTAAAATCAATGTATTTCGGTTATTTAAGGCAGAGTTGTCGTTTTTACAGCTAAATCAGCTGATTAGCATTGAAATCCATATTTTCTTATGAAAAAGTACATTTTGGCCCTTTAAGGGCCAAAATACATATATTTTGAAAATTATTTGGGACGTAATAGGAAGGGATATAAAGGTGGTTCAAAATTTTTTTCTTGTGTAAAATTTTGCGAGGAATCCACTGGATTAATCAGATTTCCAAAATCACTTCCGGTTTCGGAGATATAATTTTTCACCGATTTCAAAGGGCTCACAAACAAACATGGTTAAGGCGAGGTTGCCAGGTAAAGAACTTGACTTAGAGTTTAAAAAAATGAGCCTCCCTGCCAAATTTGGTCAATATATCTAAATTAGTCTTCGAGCAATGCAAGTGACAGACATTTTTTCCGAGTGCATTTTTCTTATCCATAAGGCCTTATTTTGCAAATCTATTTAAATATTTAAAATCAATGTATTTCGATGATATAAATCAAAATTGTCGGTTTTAAACCTAAAACAGCCAATTAGCATTGAAATCTGCATTCTAAAACGTAAAAGTACATTTTGGCCCTTTAAGGGCCAAAATACCAATTTTTTGAAAATTATTTGTGACGTAATAGGAAGTGATATAAAGGTGGATCAAAATCTTGTCTTATGTAAAATTTTTCGAGGAATCCACTGGTTTAATCAGATTTTCAATATTTACTTCCGGTCTATAAGATAAAATTTTTCACCAATTTCAAAGGGCTCCCATACAAATACGGTTAAGGTGATGATGCCAGCTAACGAACTTGACCTAGATTTTTTTTAAACGAGCTTTCCTGCCCAATTTGGTCAGAATATTTCAAATCTTTCGCGAGTTACGCGACCAACATACATTTTTTTCCGAGTGAATTTTTGTCAATCATAAGGACTCACTTCGTTCATCCAATTATATATTTAAAATCAATGTATTTCGGTTATTTAAGGCAGAGTTGTCGTTTTTACAGCTAAATCAGCTGATTAGCATTGAAATCCATATTTTCTTATGAAAAAGTACATTTTGGCCCTTTAAGGGCCAAAATACATATATTTTGAAAATTATTTGGGACGTAATAGGAAGTGATATAAAGGTGGTTCAAAATCTTTTCTTGTGTAAAATTTTGCAAGGAATCCACTGGATTAATCAGATTTCCAAAATCACTTCCGGTTTCGGAGATATAATTTTTCACCGATTTCAAAGGGCTCACATACAAACATGGTTAAGGCGAGGTTGCCAGGTAAAGAACTTGACTTAGAGTTTAAAAAAATGAGCCTCCCTGCCAAATTTGGTCAATATATCTAAATTAGTCTTCGAGCAATGCAAGTAACAGACATTTTTTCTGAGTGCATTTTTCTTATCCATAAGGCCTTATTTTGCAAATCTATTTAAATATTTAAAATCAATGTATTTCGATGATATAAATCAAAATTGTCGGTTTTAAACCTAAAACAGCCAATTAGCATTGAAATCTGCATTGTAAAACGTAAAAGTACATTTTGGCCCTTTAAGGGCCAAAATACCAATTTTTTGAAAATTATTTGTGACGTAATAGGAAGTGATATAGAGGTGGATCAAAATCTTGTCTTATGTAAAATTTTTCGAGGAATCTACTGGTTTAATCAGATTTTCAATATTTACTTCCGGTCTATAAGATAAAATTTTTCACCAATTTCAAAGGGCTCCCATACAAATACGGTTAAGGTGATGATGCCAGCTAACGAACTTGACCTAGATTTTTTAAAAACGAGCTTTCCTGCCCAATTTGGTCAGAATATTTCAAATCTTTCGCGAGTTATGCGACCACATACATTTTTTTCCGAGTGAATTTTTGTCAATCATAAGGACTCACTTCGTTTATCCAATTATATATTTAAAATCAATGTATTTCGGTTATTTAAGGCAGAGTTGTCGTTTTTACAGCTAAATCAGCTGATTAGCATTGAAATCCATATTTTCTTATAAAAAAGTACATTTTGGCCCTTTAAGGGCCAAAATACATATATTTTGAAAATTATTTGGGACGTAATAGGAAGTGATATAAAGGTGGTTCAAAATCTTTTCTTGTGTAAAATTTTGCAAGGAATCCACTGGATTAATCAGATTTCCAAAATCACTTCCGGTTTCGGAGATATAATTTTTCACCGATTTCAAAGGGCTCACAAACAAACATGGTTAAGGCGAGGTTGCCAGGTAAAGAACTTGACTTAGAGTTTAAAAAAATGAGCCTCCCTGCCAAATTTGGTCAATATATCTAAATTAGTCTTCGAGCAATGCAAGTGACAGACATTTTTTCCGAGTGCATTTTTCTTATCCATAAGGCCTTATTTTGCAAATCTATTTAAATATTTAAAATCAATGTATTTCGATGATATAAATCAAAATTGTCGGTTTTAAACCTAAAACAGCCAATTAGCATTGAAATCTGCATTGTAAAACGTAAAAGTACATTTTGGCCCTTTAAGGGCCAAAATACCAATTTTTTGAAAATTATTTGTGACGTAATAGGAAGTGATATAGGGGTGGATCAAAATCTTGTCTTATATAAAATTTTTAGAGGAATCCACTGGTTTAATCAGATTTTCAATATTTACTTCCTGTCTATAAGATAAAAGTTTTCACCAATTTCAAAGGGCTCCCATACAAATACGGTTAAGGTGATGATGCCAGCTAACGAACTTGACCTAGATTTTTTTAAAACGAGCTTTCCTGCCAAATTTGGTCAGAATATTTCAAATCTTTCCCGAGTTATGCGACCAACATACATTTTTTTCCGAGTGATTTTTGTCAATCATAAGGACTCACTTCGTTCATCCAATTATATATTTAAAATCAATGTATTTCGGTTATTTAAGGCAGAGTTGTCGTTTTTACAGCTAAATCAGCTGATTAGCATTGAAATCCATATTTTCTTATGAAAAAGTACATTTTGGCCCTTTAAGGGCCAAAATACATATATTTTGAAAATTATTTGGGACGTAATAGGAAGTGATATAAAGGTGGTTCAAAATCTTTTCTTGTGTAAAATTTTGAAGGAATCCACTGGATTAATCAGATTTCCAAAATCACTTCCGGTTTCGGAGATATAATTTTTCACCGATTTCAAAGGGCTCACAAACAAACATGGTTAAGGCGAGGTTGCCAGGTAAAGAACTTGACTTAGAGTTTTAAAAAATGAGCCTCCCTGCCAAATTTGGTCAATATATCTAAATTAGTCTTCGAGCAATGCAAGTGACAGACATTTTTTCCGAGTGCATTTTTCTTATCCATAAGGCCTTATTTTGCAAATCTATTTAAATATTTAAAATCAATGTATTTCGATGATATAAATCAAAATTGTCGGTTTTAAACCTAAAACAGCCAATTAGCATTGAAATCTGCATTGTAAAACGTAAAAGTACATTTTGGCCCTTTAAGGGCCAAAATACCAATTTTTTGAAAATTATTTGTGACGTAATAGGAAGTGATATAGAGGTGGATCAAAATCTTGTCTTATGTAAAATTTTTCGAGGAATCCACTGGTTTAATCAGATTTTCAATATTTACTTCCGGTCTATAAGATAAAATTTTTCACCAATTTCAAAGGGCTCCCATACAAATACGGTTAAGGTGATGATGCCAGCTAACGAACTTGACCTAGATTTTTTAAAAACGAGCTTTCCTGCCCAATTTGGTCAGAATATTTCAAATCTTTCGCGAGTTATGCGACCAACATACATTTTTTTCCGAGTGAATTTTTGTCAATCATAAGGTCTCATTTCGTTCATCTAATTATATATTTAAAATCAATGTATTTCGGTTATTTAAGGCAGAGTTGTCGTTTTTACAGCTAAATCAGCTGATTAGCATTGAAATCCATATTTTCTTATGAAAAAGTACATTTTGGCCCTTTAAGGGCCAAAATACATATATTTTGAAAATTATTTGGGACGTAATAGGAAGTGATATAAAGGTGGTTCAAAATCTTTTCTTATGTAAAATTTTGCAAGGAATCCACTGGATTAATCAGATTTCCAAAATCACTTCCGGTTTCGGAGATATAATTTTTCACCGATTTCAAAGGGCTCACAAACAAACATGGTTAAGGCGAGGTTGCCAGGTAAAGAACTTGACTTAGAGTTTAAAAAAATGAGCCTCCCTGCCAAATTTGGTCAATATATCTAAATTAGTCTTCGAGCAATGCAAGTGACAGACATTTTTTCCGAGTGCATTTTTCTTATCCATAAGGCCTTATTTTGCAAATCTATTTAAATATTTAAAATCAATGTATTTCGATGATATAAATCAAAATTGTCGGTTTTAAACCTAAAACAGCCAATTAGCATTGAAATCTGCATTGTAAAACGTAAAAGTACATTTTGGCCCTTTAAGGGCCAAAATACCAATTTTTTGAAAATTATTTGTGACGTAATAGGAAGTGATATAGGGGTGGATCAAAATCTTGTCTTATATAAAATTTTTAGAGGAATCCACTGGTTTAATCAGATTTTCAATATTTACTTCCGGTCTATAAGATAAAATTTTTCACCAATTTCAAAGGGCTCCCATACAAATACGGTTAAGGTGATGATGCCAGCTAACGAACTTGACCTAGATTTTTTTAAAACGAGCTTTCCTGCCAAATTTGGTCAGAATATTTCAAATCTTTCCCGAGTTATGCGACCAACATACATTTTTTTCCGAGTGATTTTTGTCAATCATAAGGACTCACTTCGTTCATCCAATTATATATTTAAAATCAATGTATTTCGGTTATTTAAGGCAGAGTTGTCGTTTTTACAGCTAAATCAGCTGATTAGCATTGAAATCCATATTTTCTTATGAAAAAGTACATTTTGGCCCTTTAAGGGCCAAAATACATATATTTTGAAAATTATTTGGGACGTAATAGGAAGTGATATAAAGGTGGTTCAAAATCTTTTCTTGTGTAAAATTTTGAAGGAATCCACTGGATTAATCAGATTTCCAAAATCACTTCCGGTTTCGGAGATATAATTTTTCACCGATTTCAAAGGGCTCACAAACAAACATGGTTAAGGCGAGGTTGCCAGGTAAAGAACTTGACTTAGAGTTTTAAAAAATGAGCCTCCCTGCCAAATTTGGTCAATATATCTAAATTAGTCTTCGAGCAATGCAAGTGACAGACATTTTTTCCGAGTGCATTTTTCTTATCCATAAGGCCTTATTTTGCAAATCTATTTAAATATTTAATACCCCCGTTGCAGCAGACCTGCATACTCAGCGAATTTCAAATGCAAAACAATATATTATAATCTAACATAGCGAGATTTGACATGTTTTTGTAAGCTCCATAAGATTAACATGGGGAATGAGTATTCAGGTTTGCTGCTACAGGTATGTTTAAACTTGTTGGTTTTGATTCAATATTTAGTAGATCTGAACTAGAAGGAGCCATTTACCAAGTTTTGTCAAGATATGTCAAGAAATAAACGAGATATAGAATTTTACTTATTTCCCATAAGGTTAACATTGGGACAACGTACTGTGTTTACCACTTTCAATATCTCGGTAACCAATGGACATAGAGCAGTGATTCAAAGTACTAAATTGTTTGTTTTTTTGAGCTGAATTCAATGGTGCAAATAAAAATTCGATAAATTTTATTTTTCTATGTAAAAAGATCAAAAAACCCATTTTTGGGGGGGTTTATCCCCCTTTACCCCCCCTTCCGGTGGTCTGATCGGGCTGGTTCACGAACTCGTCCAATCGATTACCACTTTACATGTCTGTACCAAATTTCATCAAGATCGGACCATTTTTACGGCCGCTATCGTGCTAACAGACACATATATATATATAGATATATAGATATATATATATATATCTAAAAATTCGAACGAATGGTGTTTTTTGCTTCTGGGGGTTACAAAACGAAAAGTTATCATGGTCTGGGGCCTAGGTCTTACCATGAGACCTACGGTAATAGCTTCTTCCCTATAGGGGAAATTCGCTAAAATCAATGTATTTCGATGATATAAATCAAAATTGTCGGTTTTAAACCTAAAACAGCCAATTAGCATTGAAATCTGCATTGTAAAACGTAAAAGTACATTTTGGCCCTTTAAGGGCCAAAATACCAATTTTTTGAAAATTATTTGTGACGTAATAGGAAGTGATATAAAGGTGGATCAAAATCTTGTCTTATGTAAAATTTTTCGAGGAATCCACTGGTTTAATCAGATTTTCAATATTTACTTCCGGTCTATAAGATAAAATTTTTCACCAATTTCAAAGGGCTCCCATACAAATACGGTTAAGGTGATGATGCCAGCTAACGAACTTGACCTAGATTTTTTAAAAACGAGCTTTCCTGCCCAATTTGGTCAGAATATTTCAAATCTTTCGCGAGTTATGCGACCAACATACATTTTTTTCCGAGTGAATTTTTGTCAATCATAAGGTCTCATTTCGTTCATCCAATTATATATTTAAAATCAATGTATTTCGGTTATTTAAGGCAGAGTTGTCGTTTTTACAGCTAAATCAGCTGATTAGCATTGAAATCCATATTTTCTTATGAAAAAGTACATTTTGGCCCTTTAAGGGCCAAAATACATATATTTTGAAAATTATTTGGGACGTAATAGGAAGTGATATAAAGGTGGTTCAAAATCTTTTCTTATGTAAAATTTTGCAAGGAATCCACTGGATTAATCAGATCTCCAAAATCACTTCCGGTTTCGGAGATATAATTTTTCACCGATTTCAAAGGGCTCACAAACAAACATGGTTAAGGCGAGGTTGCCAGGTAAAGAACTTGACTTAGAGTTTAAAAAAATGAGCCTCCCTGCCAAATTTGGTCAATATATCTAAATTAGTCTTCGAGCAATGCAAGTGACAGACATTTTTTCCGAGTGCATTTTTCTTATCCATAAGGCCTTATTTTGCAAATCTATTTAAATATTTAAAATCAATGTATTTCGATGATATAAATCAAAATTGTCGGTTTTAAACCTAAAACAGCCAATTAGCATTGAAATCTGCATTGTAAAACGTAAAAGTACATTTTGGCCCTTTAAGGGCCAAAATACCAATTTTTTGAAAATTATTTGTGACGTAATAGGAAGTGATATAGGGGTGGATCAAAATCTTGTCTTATATAAAATTTTTAGAGGAATCCACTGGTTTAATCAGATTTTCAATATTTACTTCCGGTCTATAAGATAAAATTTTTCACCAATTTCAAAGGGCTCCCATACAAATACGGTTAAGGTGATGATGCCAGCTAACGAACTTGACCTAGATTTTTTTTAAACGAGCTTTCCTGCCAAATTTGGTCAGAATATTTCAAATCTTTCCCGAGTTATGCGACCAACATACATTTTTTTCCGAGTGATTTTTGTCAATCATAAGGACTCACTTCGTTCATCCAATTATATATTTAAAATCAATGTATTTCGGTTATTTAAGGCAGAGTTGTCGTTTTTACAGCTAAATCAGCTGATTAGCATTGAAATCCATATTTTCTTATGAAAAAGTACATTTTGGCCCTTTAAGGGCCAAAATACATATATTTTGAAAATTATTTGGGACGTAATAGGAAGTGATATAAAGGTGGTTCAAAATCTTTTCTTGTGTAAAATTTTGAAGGAATCCACTGGATTAATCAGATTTCCAAAATCACTTCCGGTTTCGGAGATATAATTTTTCACCGATTTCAAAGGGCTCACAAACAAACATGGTTAAGGCGAGGTTGCCAGGTAAAGAACTTGACTTAGAGTTTTAAAAAATGAGCCTCCCTGCCAAATTTGGTCAATATATCTAAATTAGTCTTCGAGCAATGCAAGTGACAGACATTTTTTCCGAGTGCATTTTTCTTATCCATAAGGCCTTATTTTGCAAATCTATTTAAATATTTAAAATCAATGTATTTCGATGATATAAATCAAAATTGTCGGTTTTAAACCTAAAACAGCCAATTAGCATTGAAATCTGCATTGTAAAACGTAAAAGTACATTTTGGCCCTTTAAGGGCCAAAATACCAATTTTTTGAAAATTATTTGTGACGTAATAGGAAGTGATATAGAGGTGGATCAAAATCTTGTCTTATGTAAAATTTTTCGAGGAATCCACTGGTTTAATCAGATTTTCAATATTTACTTCCGGTCTATAAGATAAAATTTTTCGCCAATTTCAAAGGGCTCCCATACAAATACGGTTAAGGTGATGATGCCAGCTAACGAACTTGACCTAGATTTTTTTAAAACGAGCTTTCCTGCCCAATTTGGTCAGAATATTTCAAATCTTACGCGAGTTATGCGACCAACATACATTTTTTTCCGAGTGAATTTTTGTCAATCATAAGGTCTCATTTCGTTCATCCAATTATATATTTAAAATCAATGTATTTCGGTTATTTAAGGCAGAGTTGTCGTTTTTACAGCTAAATCAGCTGATTAGCATTGAAATCCATATTTTCTTATGAAAAAGTACATTTTGGCCCTTTAAGGGCCAAAATACATATATTTTGAAAATTATTTGGGACGTAATAGGAAGTGATATAAAGGTGGTTCAAAATCTTTTCTTATGTAAAATTTTGCAAGGAATCCACTGGATTAATCAGATTTCCAAAATCACTTCCGGTTTCGGAGATATAATTTTTCACCGATTTCAAAGGGCTCACAAACAAACATGGTTAAGACGAGGTTGCCAGGTAAAGAACTTGACTTAGAGTTTAAAAAAATGAGCCTCCCTGCCAAATTTGGTCAATATATCTAAATTAGTCTTCGAGCAATGCAAGTGACAGACATTTTTTCCGAGTGCATTTTTCTTATCCATAAGGCCTTATTTTGCAAATCTATTTAAATATTTAAAATCAATGTATTTCGATGATATAAATCAAAATTGTCGGTTTTAAACCTAAAACAGCCAATTAGCATTGAAATCTGCATTGTAAAACGTAAGAGTACATTTTGGCCCTTTAAGGGCCAAAATACCAATTTTTTGAAAATTATTTGTGACGTAATAGGAAGTGATATAGAGGTGGATCAAAATCTTGTCTTATGTAAAATTTTTTGAGGAATCCACTGGTTTAATCAGATTTTCAATATTTACTTTCGGTCTATAAGATAAAATTTTTCACCAATTTCAAAGGGCTCCCATACAAATACGGTTAAGGTGATGATGCCAGCTAACGAACTTGACCTAGATTTTTTAAAAACGAGCTTTCCTGCCCAATTTGGTCAGAATATTTCAAATCTTTCTCGAGTTATGCGACCAACATACATTTTTGCCGAGTGAATTTTTGTCAATCATAAGGACTCACTTCGTTCATCCAATTATATATTTAAAATCAATGTATTTCGGTTATTTAAGGCAGAGTTGTCGTTTTTACAGCTAAATCAGCTGATTAGCATTGAAATCCATATTTTCTTATGAAAAAGTACATTTTGGCCCTTTAAGGGCCAAAATACATATATTTTGAAAATTATTTGGGACGTAATAGGAAGTGATATAAATGTGTTTCAAAATTTTTTCTTGTGTAAAATTTTGCAAGGAATCCACTGGATTAATCAGATTTCCAAAATCACTTCCGGTTTCGGAGATATAATTTTTCACCGATTTCAAAGGGCTCACAAACAAACATGGTTAAGGCGAGGTTGCCAGGTAAAGAACTTGACTTAGAGTTTAAAAAAATGAGCCTCCCTGCCAAATTTGGTCAATATATCTAAATTAGTCTTCGAGCAATGCAAGTGACAGACATTTTTTCCGAGTGCATTTTTCTTATCCATAAGGCCTTATTTTGCAAATCTATTTAAATATTTAAAATCAATGTATTTCGATGATATAAATCAAAATTGTCGGTTTTAAACCTAAAACAGCCAATTAGCATTGAAATCTGCATTGTAAAACGTAAAAAAACATTTTGGCCCTTTAAGGGCCAAAATACCAATTTTTTGAAAATTATTTGTGACGTAATAGGAAGTGATATAGAGGTGAATCAAAATCTTGTCTTATGTAAAATTTTTCGAGGAATCCACTGGTTTAATCAGATTTTCAATATTTACTTCCGGTCTATAAGATAAAATTTTTCACCAATTTCAAAGGGCTCCCATACAAATACGGTTAAGGTGATGATGCCAGCTAACGAACTTGACCTAGATTTTTTAAAAACGAGCTTTCCTGCCCAATTTGGTCAGAATATTTCAAATCTTTCGCGAGTTATGCGACCAACATACATTTTTTTCCGAGTGAATTTTTGTCAATCATAAGGACTCACTTCGTTCATCCAATTATATATTTAAAATCAATGTATTTCGGTTATTTAAGGCAGAGTTGTCGTTTTTACAGCTAATTCAGCTGATTAGCATTGAAATCCATATTTTCTTATAAAAAAGTACATTTTGGCCCTTTAAGGGCCAAAATACATATATTTTGAAAATTATTTGGGACGTAATAGGAAGTGATATAAAGGTGGTTCAAAATCTTTTCTTGTGTAAAATTTTGCAAGGAATCCACTGGATTAATCAGATTTCCAAAATCACTTCCGGTTTCGGAGATATAATTTTTCACCGATTTCAAAGGGCTCACAAACAAACATGGTTAAGGCGAGGTTGCCAGGTAAAGAACTTGACTTAGAGTTTAAAAAAATGAGCCTCCCTGCCAAATTTGGTCAATATATCTAAATTAGTCTTCGAGCAATGCAAGTGACAGACATTTTTTCCGAGTGCATTTTTCTTATCCATAAGGCCTTTTTTTGCAAATCTATTTAAATATTTAAAATCAATGTATTTCGATGATATAAATCAAAATTGTCGGTTTTAAACCTAAAACAGCCAATTAGCATTGAAATCTGCATTGTAAAACGTAAAAGTACATTTTTTGAAAATTATTTGTGACGTAATAGGAAGTGATATAGAGGTGGATCAAAATCTTGTCTTATATAAAATTTTTCGAGGAATCCACTGGTTTAATCAGATTTTCAATATTTACTTCCGGTCTATAAGATAAAGTTTTTCACCAATTTCAAAGGGCTCCCATACAAATACGGTTAAGGTGATGATGCCAGCTAACGAACTTGACCTAGATTTTTTTAAAACGAGCTTTCCTGCCAAATTTGGTCAGAATATTTCAAATCTTTCGCGAGCTATGCGACCAACATACATTTTTTTCCGAGTGAATTTTTGTCAATCATAAGAACTCACTTCGTTCATCCAATTATATATTTAAAATCAATGTATTTCGGTTATTTAAGGCAGAGTTGTCGTTTTTACAGCTAAATCAGCTGATTAGCATTGAAATCCATATTTTCTTATGAAAAAGTACATTTTGGCCCTTTAAGGGCCAAAATACATATATTTCGAAAATTATTTGGGACGTAATAGGAAGTGATATAAAGGTGGTTCAAAAATCTTTTTTTGTGTAAAATTTTGCAAGGAATCCACTGGATTAATCAGATTTCCAAAATCACTTCCGGTTTCGGAGATATAATTTTTCACCGATTTCAAAGGGCTCACAAACAAACATGGTTAAGGCGAGGTTGCCCAGGTAAAGAACTTGACTTAGAGTTTAAAAAAATGAGCCTCCCTGCCAAATTTGGTCAATATATCTAAATTAGTCTTCGAGCAATGCAAGTGACAGACATTTTTCCGAGTGCATTTTTCTTATCCATAAGGCCTTATTTTGCAATTATATTTAAATATTAAAATCAATGTATTTCGATGATATAAATCAAAATTGTCGGTTTTAAACCTAAAACAGCCAATAGCATTGAAATCTGCATTGTAAAACGTAAAATACCAATTTTTTGAAATTATTTGTGACGTAATAGGAAGTGATATAGAGGTGATCAAAATCTTGTCTTATGTAAAATTTTCGAGGAATCCACTGGTTTAATCAGATTTTTCAATATTTACTTCCGGTCTATAAGATAAAATTTTTCACCAATTTCAAGGGCTCCATACAAATACGGTAAGGTGATGATGCCAGCTAACGAAACTTGACCTAGATTTTTAAAAACGAGCTTTCCTGCCAATTTGGTCAGAATATTTCAAATCTTTCGCGAGTTATGCGACCAAACATACATTTTTTTCCGAGTGAATTTTTGTCAATCATAAGGACTCACTTCGTTCATCCAACTATTTATTTTGGTTTTTTTTTTTTAATCGTGGCCTGGGATGATTATTTCAACTAATAATGCATTTATGTATGACAAAGATACCTTGGTGAACTAGACTGAGTATACAATTTGATTGGTTTATGGTGAATTTCATTGTGAAGTGTTTGTGAGCAATTACCTTAAAATGGAAATGTAAGTTTTTAATCAAACTAGCCTTTTTTAATTTTGTTCAACTGTGACGCGCTAGAAACGAACAAATGATACGAACATGCCAATAATATAAATTAAACTATTCTTTTTGTGTTAAGTGATGTTTGTAATAAAAAGAACCCAGTTTCCAGTAATTCTAGCACTCGCTATGACTAGACTAGGTGTTAATAAAACTCAAGGTCAGTCCACTGCAAAAGTTGGAATTTATCTTCCCCACCCGGTACTTTCTCATAGACAACTGTATGTGGCGGCAAGTCGAGCCAACTTTTTTGAGGGGCTCATATTTAGCCCCTTCTACATGATATTTAAAGAAAAGTCTAAAGAACAAGGACATCTCTTGAAAGATGATCGAGTTTTCACAAGAAATAAAGTTTATAAAGAGCTTTTGCAAAAAATCTCCGTTAATAGGAAGTTGAACCACATCGTTAATAAAATAGCTCTAGAATACTGTACTAAGATTATTTTTATGTAGAAGTCAATACAAAAAAATGGTTCAATTTCGAGCAACAGGTTTAATAGTATAAAAAAAGAGCCAAACAGCCAATACATTTTTTTATTTACAAATAATTATTTACTTTTCCCAACGAAGCGGACGGAACATTATTTTTTTCGTAGTCCGATTCATTTTCATGAAGACTAATCTTTCTTTAACATCTTTCTTAACTCTTCATTTTAACCAGTTAAAAGCTGTAATATATGAGATGTATTATAAAAAAAAGATGAGCTTATTTCCTCGTGTGACGTCAATAACATTTGTGTCATGTTTACCTTCACTGAAAGGTAAAATGCAAGTAATTATTCTTTCAACAGGAAAAATACTAACTTAATCCCACAATAAGTAATTTTGGGCTTCTTCCTAGAAATTTCTCTTAGTATTTAAATTCCCCAGTTTATTTCTGCAGTTGTTTCAGTTTTATTTGCATCCAAACGACAATTTAATGAAGAGGTAATTTTCATTCATAGGCATTATGTTTGCAATCGCTGCAACTAGAATATCTTCGGTTCTCTGTTCAGTGATTACAGTGGAACGCTGTATTTACAATTTAAATGAAATTAGCAAAGGGCGGCTGAGCGGTGAAAACAAGCTTCCCATGGCTACATGAATAATACGTAAATATGTATACGTTCCACAGACAAATCTCAAAACATAGTAAAATTTACAGTTTTTTAATGAGAAGTGGTCTGTTCTCACTCAATTTCCAGAGAAATATTTATATATGCATTAATTAAGGAAGTAAATTACATAAATACTTTGTTAGGGAAATGGTTGTCGGCAATTCTCGGGAAACAACCTACTTAACTACTGTAAAACACGCATTTTTCCTCCATGCGTGTTTAAATGTTCCACATCACATGCTCCACAACATGTTTAAATGTTGTATGACTCTCTCCCTCAGCTGCCAGACGTTATCTGTTTGCAAGAGACATGGACCGATGAGAATAGTGAAGTCCTTATGAATATATTTTAGGGGTATAAGGTTGCTTCTTGTTTTTCACGTTCCTCGAAAGACGGAGGAGGTACTGCAATTCTTGTAAAAGAAAATCTTCTTTTTATAACCATTGATTACAGCGGGAAAATCCCGTTAGTTAGGTGCTTATGTGAATATACTGCAGCTGAGATATCGATTGGTGAAAACTCTTTTCTAATCGTCTCGCTTTACAGCAATCCTGACAGCAATAAATCAAGCTTTATAAAACATCTCGATAGTCTCATGGATCACATCACAAAAAAGAGCCCTGGGAAAACTGTTCTTATAGCAGGTGATTTTAATATTAACCTTCTTTCCGATGACAATGATGCCTAAGATCTCTTGACTTCTCTTGACTTCTATCACTTCAAATGGCCAAATTGCTAATTTCAAACAGCCAACGCGCATCGTAAAATCTTCAGCCACATACATTGATAACATAAAACAGTATACTCACTTCCCATATTATTCTTAATGGGAATATATTTGTATGCTTATTGAAGGACGCGCGTTGGCGTCCTTAAATTATTTATTCAAACATTTGAAATTCGCTGAGAATGCAGGTCTGCTGCAACGGGGGTATTTCATTTGAATACTGCATAACAAAACTTCAACACCTTGACTTCCAGGTGTCAGATCCAACGACATCGAGGAAAAGCCGCTTTACATCTTCGGAATCGTTTTCATCGCCTTCACTTCAATCATTATCGGCTCGTGGAAAATCTACATCGCCGGCCACGACCAGCGACTGCAGTTCGATTATGCTTTCGAACTGAATCGTATTTCTGCCTACTTTCTAATCCTCAATGCCCTCTTTTTCAGAAGAAAAAGCACCTTAAAATGTGTCTACCGCGCGGCCAAACTTTACTGCAAGTGCCAGCCATCCCTGAGACCTTGCTGGTTCATCCTGTTCTCTGCATTTCTGCATTGCATTCTCCTTATTGCCATCCATGCTATATTCTATGACATTTTTGTCCCAGTGTTAGCATTTAAGACCTTGATACTCGAACTCATTCTGTTTCCCGCGTACGCCTCTGTGCTCCTTATCTGCTGCTTGTGTCTCGTCGCCGAGAGGTCCTACATCGACATCAACCGCAAGTTGGAAGAGTTACGAACGGTCGAGCCTTCTGACGAGACTCGGGAACAGGTGAAAATTATGATGTATTACCACGAGTCGACCACGGACATGATGGATGATGTGGGGGACGCCTTCGGCTACGACCTGGTCGTGCACCTCGCAGACTTCACCATCCAACTCATCTTTTCCTCGTACACCATCACCCGCAACACGATGACTGGCGACTTCGCGCTGGTCCGTGTGGTCGCCCTGGACGTCATCAAGCTCATCTTGCGACTCTACAAGTTCTTCATGATTTGTTACAGCAGTCAGCAGATTCGTAAACAGGTGAGATTTCATTAGTTTTGGGATTTTAATCGTTCAGCTGGTTTTTTCTGGTATATGAGCCTTGCTCAGTGTTATTTCATGTTTACAAGTTTATCCAATTACTATAAAAGTAGCAGCCCGCGTCACTTCGTGACTTCTTGGTAAAATAGGCTTTAGTTTCATGTTGATTATGTATGGAGTTTTGCAGCGCAAAATACCTTTCAAAGAGGAAGTGTGTGAATTTTTTTGATTTTGTATAGACCGATTCCTTGTGTCATAGCACTGAAATAATGTTGCCAGTAATTGAACTTCTCGACCTTAGACTTTAAACCTCAATATGGGTAAGAAATTCCTCACAGAATTTGAGAAGTTCATTAATTGTATCTGCTTTAAAAGTGTCTATGTATAAGTTCTACCCTTTAAAATTTCAATAGTGCAACAACGTTCATTTTGCACAAAATGGGGGTTAGTTTACATATGGATCTTCATTGCTTGGTGCATCTTCAGGTCTCTGTTTTAGAAATTTCTTGAGTATTGAATCTTTATGTTAATTCTACACAACATCAACGCGTCAGTTTCTTATAACCATCTTTGTTAGGTATTAACAACAAATGGTAAGAAGATGTACAAACTACTGATCTGTCGATGAACTGATCTCTAAATAACATTTATAAAACAGCCATTCGCTGTAAAAACAAATAATTCAACGCTCAAAACGGCCAAGGAATTAATTTTTTTTTATTGGTCCTCTTCTTTGTTTCACATCTTAAATAAATGTTTGGCAAATTTGTACCCAAGTAAATAACATAACTTTCAATGAAACACTTTCATTAAATAGGCATGTTGTTATTGGTACATTTAAAAATCAAACGAAATAGACAGGCTAACCATTAACACTTCAATATCCTTCACATTCCATGTAAATTTACAAAATACAGGTTTTAGCGTTATAAAACTTTATTTTTTAGGTTAATATTTTACTAATATTGCTATTTTAAAACTCTAAACGTTGAACATTCATCAATGTGTTGAAACATTACATGTATCAATATGTATTCACTGCCAATAGGTTGTTAGAAAATCCCATCTCCAGAGCACCTCCTGAGTTACTTTTGTTCCTTTTTAAGTTCCCTTTTTGAGAAAATAGATACAGTAAATTTAGGTGATTACAGACTGGTGGTTTTAGTTTCAATAGGGCAAATACTCTTCCTTATTTTCCGTAGTCTTAAAAAACATCAATATTTTAAGAAATCAAAATCGGATGAATGTTGACTGACTTTTGCTCGACCTGCATTCTGGGGTATATCTCTGGAACTATTTCAAATCCTGATCATCTGTTTTGTTACAAACAAATGTGAACTGGAAAAAGTTCACAGGTTCTAAAACAGATAGTAGCACTTTCGCTGGAATTTCAAAAGCCTCCTGTGCAAAGGCTTTTCATGGGATGTTTTCCAAACTCGCAAAAGGAACATCTAGAGAGTAATAGCTTCAATTTGATACCAAATATGTGTAGAAAAATTAATTTCTAGAGGTCGATTTGCTCTGTACAAAATCCCAGAAATTCTTTTAATAATACAGATATTTCAATGTCATCAAATTAATAAATAGAAACCCTTTTTATTGCTCCATGATCGCTGATTCCACTCGCTGTATTTTTCTTTGATGACAGTAGATTCCAAACAGCTGTTACAGTATAATTAACAGGCATTTGTTTACTCTTTCCTTGTTTATTTCATTGCTATCATGGCAGCTCATAAGACCAACGTTAAAATGTTACTACTTTAAAATTCGTTTTATTATGTTATTAGGTTTTCTCTGGCCAAAAAATCTGCATAAAACACGTTTTGGAGTCATAAATTACTTATTTCCAGACTTTGAAGGAAATCCTCAGAGCCGTTTTTGAGATAATTGCGCAAACAAGCAAGCAAGCAAGCAAACACGCACACGCACACAAGATAACGTTTCGCATATAACAGTATAGGATTCATACTAATGAACTACTAAAATACAACGTACCTTTTCCATATCTAAGTTCAGGATTATACCATTGATTATTAAGTCAGTGGTTATACCATCGATTATAAAGTCAAAGTTTATACCATTATAATAAAGAAGTTACACTGTTCCTCCAAATCCGTCAGGTCACACATAGTTATTGTTCAAGAAACAGTGGCTTATCATCTTGACCTCATTGTAGTATTGTGTAGCTTTTATTTTCCGATCGGAGGCAGGTGACCATGTTGAAATGTTGTGCATCTGTGATGAAACTTACATGAAAATAATTTAGAGCTGACTTCTTTTTTCCTTGGAGGAACACTAAATTCTATGATGAATCAGAACTAGAAACATTCTATAATTTCTGAAATTTTTAAGAAGATTTAATTGACAATGTGTTGGCGGTATAACCATTAAAGACAGGTTGAAAGATGCCTTCAAGTTAAGTTATAGGTAAATAAATTACTGTTTTTCACGTTACAGTGGCAGAAAAAATGTATCAACAAAATTCTTGAAACTGATTTAAACAGTTTTAAGTATTTTAACCTATACTTTTCCTGAGCGCTGTTGATGCAAAATGTTTTTGTTTTTTAGGTAGATATGTTACGAATCAACATTCATAGCGTCAAAGTCCATTGGCTAATGTTCTTCTGTCCCGACCAAGCAACATTGGTAAATAGTTTTTTCGCCATAATTTTTTACGTATATACTAGGAACCAATTATTTTTATAGTTTAAATTTTTATTATTAATTTTATTTCGAAAGGGAAATTAATAAATTAAATTTTCTCTTTTTTAAGCAGTTTGAACATGGGCTAATAAAGGGTTTTTCGAACCCTATACTTTTTCAAGAATAAAATAAGTCGAAACTCGATTGTTGCAAAAAAACACAATATCTATACAACGTAACCTTTACCGGAATAGGATATTGGTAGGCAGTATATACATAGGATTCTTGAAGTTGTATTGATTGTTGTGATTGTTGCCTTTTCCAGCTCACGGACTTCTCGGACGTGGTCGAGGTCCGGCCAGTGGTCCTTAGCGCGGCTGGCTTTACTGAGATCGACTTATTTCTTATTTTCAAAGTAAGCTCTTGGAAGGTTCATCTGTTTTAGCGAATTTCCCCCATAGGGAAGAAGCTATTACCGTAGGTCTCATGATAAGACCTAAGCCCGAGACCATGATAACTTTTCGTTTTGGGGCCACCAGAAGAAAAAAACACCATTCGTTCGAATTTATATGAATCTATCTATCTATCTATCCATCTATCTATCTATATATATATATATATATATACTAGAAGAACCCGTGGCTTCGCTCACGATTAAAATTCAACATTCACTATCACCCATGAATTATATAGTTTTGCTTTCCCATTTATTTTTCTTGTTGTAAAATCTAATGTATCTACTTCTTTGAACATATCAAATGTACTTCCATAAAGCAAAAGTTTTTAGAAATTCGCTCTTAGTACGCAGGTCTGCTACGACGGGGGTATTCTATTCCTGCATAAAGTGCCTGTACATTAAAAATGTGACCATATCCAACGCCCCGCCGACAAAGCCCCAAATGGTGTTGCTGCCCTAGGTAGGCTCATGCCCAATATCGGCGGTTCTTCCTCTTGCAAGTGCGTTTTGCTTGTGTCGGCTGTCCAGTCGATCGTGCTATCAGGTGAAGAGAATTGCGCTCACACACTCAAGAGGCCAATTTACAGAGACGAACGCCGAGAAGCATTTATGGTCGTTTCCACGGTACCTGAGTTTGCCCTGATGATGATCATGGGGCACAATATAAGGAACGGCACCCTTGGCTTTTTCGACGGCACTTTGAATCTGCTCGCATATGTTACCCTTGATTAAAACTTTATTATGCACCCCCGTCGCAGCAGACCTGCGTATTAGAAATCCTATTTCTTTCCTTCACGAAGGCATACGTGTTAGAGGAACCAAAGAAGATAGCTTGAAATTTAATTCACTGTAAAAGATCATTTTCTTAAGGTTTTAGGGTCTACCTTGAACAAAAAATTACAATGCCACTCCAGCAATTATTAAAAAGGCTGTCTTACGTTTTTAGACTCTATATTGAGCAAAACGTTTGAATGAGCCGTCCCGGCAATTTTTTTAAAGTGCTGTAGATAAAATTAATTATTTACAGTAGCTCACTTTTCCTCTTTAAATAGCAGTTTGTTGTCATAAAAAAAGTCCTTCAAGTATAAGTGATCAGTGATCACTGGAGTCCTTCAGTAATCAGTTATTTATTTTATGTTTATCAGCATTTTATATAGTGTATTGCACTTTGAAAAACTGCAAAAGTCTAATTCATTGACCTCCTGGCACCAAGTAACAAATCTACATTTTAACAAATACAGTTAAATAGCAGAAAGGAATACCATTAATTTACATCACCTGTTTTAAATTTTACTTTCATATGTTTTGTTAGTAAACAAATCTAACTCAAATTCTTTCAAAACCCTGACATGGGTACCTTTAAGACGGTCCCAGGGCTAAGCCCTGAAAGTTATCACGAAATTGAAGGTGTATAAACCTACTCCATGAAATTCTACATGTATGTACCAAGTTTCGTGGCCATCGGTCCAGCGGTTTCTGAGTTTATCCGTGCCAACTAAATATATATATATATATATATATATATATGTATATATATATATATATATATAGATCGCACTATCATTGTGACGACTTTTCACAACACCTACAATATGGCAACCGCCACAAAGAGTTACGTATATTTATGTTTTCATATGGAAATATGCTAACTTGCACTCAAGAAACAACATTATCAACTCACATTATGAGTTTTTTTGTTATTTGTAAGCAAACCATAGAGACATCATTGTGGCAACCTTACATGCAACAAACAATATGGCATCCAGTAATATACATTACTTTAAACTATCATTGTGAACCCCATTCAAAATATTTACCATCATTATGGCAACATACAGCGTTGCCAATTTTCACTCTTGCATTTATACATGAATAAATTGTTCATCCAGGCAAAGTGACGACCTGCCATACCACTATCACTAACACAACCTATTTTTTTAATAATTAAGTAAAAGGGGATTCTTTTGTTTAGTCTTCACAAATTCCTATTTTCGATAATCTTGAAATGTTTAGCATTAAATTTTATATTTCATCATGCGTCATGAAGGTGACTTATTTCGGGACAAAATGATGGAGGTTAACATGGAAACAGTAAATCTCAAGGCCCGAAATGGTACTTTGGTGACGAATCGTGATCAAAAAACCAACCCGTGGGAACAGCTTATGCTTTGCTGACAGTTAAAGGTTATAAGGTTAGGCTACGTTCACACGAGCGATATTTTACTGCTGCGACAGGTGGCCGCCTTCGCTGTTTACGCCACCAGCTGTAAGTTCTTGAGTTTTCCACTATTTCTGCGGTGTCGCTGGGATGTTAGATTTGATTAGGGGGCTTGTTTGAAATAGTTCCCACTTTCGCCACGGAATTTCTACGTCAAGGAGACGTTATAAGTTACATTTCTATTACAGAGTAACCAAGTAAAATAAATTTATGGCCAAGGACTTTAAAAATTATAATTCAGATATACTAGTTCAAAAAACTGATGATATGTAAATGAAGAAAAATTGATCGAAATCTTGAAAATTGATCGAAATCTGGAAAAATTGAATAAACAAAATAGTATGTACCGCAAATAAATATTTACATTCTAGTTATTTACAGTGACACGACAGAAAATTGTTTTGTTTGCATGGATGGGGGAGGGTACAAAAGTCATCGTGCCTTGGATCGTAGTTTGCTATCCATTAATACAGGCAACTTGAAAAAAATAATAAAAAGGCTACAACCATTTTCAAAGACTTCAATATTTTGTTGGGAGCTGTCGATTCTACAGATCCCCCCTTTATACGTCCGTGATTCCGTCTTGAAATTTTGATCTAAATGTTATTATTTTGATGTTGAACGCTATTCTTACGGTGTTGGGGAGTAGCGTGCTACAAGTAGCGCCGCTTTCAATTGCGTAGCTTGTAGCTGTAGCGAGCTACTGTACTGAGTAGCGAGTAGCGGAATTTGACGCTACTTTTGCAATACAAACATTTATATTTTTCTCGGACCGGTATTTTAACACTTCAACCCATACAGAGATTCTGAGTAAATCGAGATGTTCTTTGTTACTATAATAGTTGGTAATTGTAAATGATTTTGTAGTTCCTCTAATCAATTGCCTTTAACCACAGACAAAGGCAACTTTGATTGTGGGAGTTCACTATCGTCGTCCAAGGGCGAAACTGACTTGCCCAAATATTCGGCCATCTATTTACAACATGAGGCCTTGTGAGAACGACATAGAACAAACAAGTCATGCGAACGCATCTGTAAATTTTGCATTGGCCTGTATTTGCTCATTCCGCTTGAGCCTTTGATCGACGTTAGTGAACTTACACCGCAATAGATAAAAACAACGCTAACCACCATTGTGGCTAAAGCCTCCGATACGGCGTCGTATGACAAAACAGACGACGATCGACGTGCATCCACATTCGCTATTCGAGCATTATCCGTAAATGAAAGCGTAAAGCAACAGCGTTTGTTTACTTGTTTAATGGACATTCAATAATAAACAATAAAATTATGAGTCAAACCATGGTCAAACTGAAAGGTACTTAGATAATAAAATAAGTAATGTAGTAGGTCTATGTCTATAAAGCCTTCAGAAGTCTAGCCTAAATATTGAAATGGGAAAATGATTTAGCCTAAGGGTCTTTGGAAACGGGCATGACCAAATCTTAACATGGGAATGTAACACCAAATCTTAGTGCTTATTAGGCCCTACTTGGATGCCTATAATATCATTCAGCACTTAGACAATCTATTTTGAGCAGGCCTACCGTGACTAATAAAAAAAAAACTTTATTGATCTATTGTTTGGTTTATTTATTTATTCATTTATTTACTTGAACTACACTTACTGTTATACGTCTGAAAAGCTAGATGGGTGTTCAGTTGAGTCAATACACCACTGCGAAAGACAGGGAAAAGTTGGCATTATTTCGTGAAAGAAGCTAAAATACCCCCGTCGCAGCAAACCTGCGTACTCAGCAAATTTCTAATTACAAAATAATCCATTAATACGTAATTAATCCATTATTACGTAAAAAAGAAATAAACAAGTGATATATTTGTGTATTAAAATTGTAGCTATTATAGCTTGGTTTCCAAAACCTTTGTAAAAAAATATTGGTAAATGGCTTAGATGAAAAACACAAAGATTTTATATAATGAAGTAGGCAAGAATGTTTATTTTTTAAATGATATTAACATAAAATTGTTTAAAAACCACAATTTTTTTAACATATCGATAAACTGAGAAATTACTCAAAGCGATTCCTTGAAAACCTCAGTAGAGCGTAAATAGGAAATTGACTAAGCCAACATTCTGCTGCCCTGATACTATAAAAACAAGGGAAAAAATGAGAAGGGAAAAAAAGCCGGAGACCAATGGACTTAGAGGAATGATTTAAAATACCAAATTGTTTGTTTTTTCAAGCTAAATCCAATGGTGCAAACAATAATTGGATAAATATAATTTTTCAATTTGAAAAACTCAAAAAACCAATTTTTGGGGGTAAAATGGAGCCTTTACCCCACTTAGGATATGTCGATCTGGCTGGTTTACGAACTCGTCCAAGAGAATCTAGTTTTACATGTCTGTACCAAATTTTGTTGCGATCGGAGGATATTTACGAGAGTTATCGTGCTTACAGACACTCAAAAAATGAAAATTCTATTTCCCTTATAAGCCCATGTTAAATTTTGAAACAAATCGTGACTTTTGCAGGTAAAAATGCGTTTTAACAATAAACTCACTTCATATCCAGAAAGTACACATAAAAAGCTGTCAATTAATATAGGTATTAATATGATTGCTGAGGTTACCCTGAACGGATATTTTTTGTCCATTCTGTTCTGTTAAAACGACGGTAATAGCTTATTTCTAAGGAAATTCGCTAAAAAGTAGCTGTAGCTGTAGCAGGATTTTTGTAGCTGTAGCTAGCTACTTTTTAAAATCTGTAGCTATAGCTGTAGCAAAGCTACTTTTTACAACCTGTAGCTGTAGATGTAGCGAGTTACATTTTAAAAGTAGCTTCCCCAACACTAGTTATTCATTTGTTAAAATATAATACTTGAATAATTCTCATTATATAAAGCAGATTGTTATAACTCAAAGGATTGAAAGCTCTCAGATAGACAGGCCTCAGAATTTTAGGATATCGTACAACCCACTGAAGGGAGGAATTACAGTGAATGGTAAGACATGGGCAGTCAAACCGGGAAATAAACGCGAAAACTAGGACATTTGGTAACCCTAGTTATGGGTTAAGTTTAGGTTAGATTTTTACTTTCACTATCTTCTGGTTTTTGTTGGGATTATTGTGTAGCTAAATATATACCAATCGTGGGTTACGAACAATGTTTTAGGTCGTTAGTGTATCGCGATCAAAGTAATTTAAAAACCACTGATTTAAAACTTCGCGACCCCCGCCATGTTCCCTCTTCGGGGCCTTTTTTTAAGGGGTGCATGGGGCGAGCGCCTGGAGCCCTGGTCCAAAAGGGGCTTTGGGAACCGACTTTATGGGCCTCGCTTCGGGAGCAAAGGAGACCCGGGGAAAAAGGGACGAAAAACCGCTGTCGGGCGAAAAAGAACACAAGGAATTAATTCATCAATTGAATTCCCATACAGTACAGCGATTGCGCTGAACGGTTGGCACCGCGCTTGTCGGCAACCTCAGTACCCAGCGGTGGCGCGACGCGGTGCTGCGAAGTGCCGACTGACCAAGGCGCCAAGCTCCAGATGTACTAGTGACTGAAAAACGTTGATAGGAGATAGAGAAATCAGCACGTAAGTCCGATACAAGAGCCATGCAGACATGTGGCTGCATGGGGCGCCGACGGTAACAGAGCGCCGGTGGGGGGGGGGAGGTTGTTGTGATTCTCCAGCGGCAATAATGAAGCCTTTCAGCGATGCTGAAATTTTAAAACAAATTGGCCGTAAAACGTGGATCTAATGACCATTATTGTTGGTCATATTTTTATGATTAAAATGATGTTTTTACCAATGTTCTATCTTGTACCTTACCAAGATATAGCAGTTTTGACGCAAAGCGCTTTCTGCCATCTTTGCCCCCCTCCCCCCAAGTTGTTGATCACCTGGGAAATAGGTGACATACGTGTTTTATATACCCACTGTCCATATTACAACAACGAACAAACATATTTGGACACACTTGTTTGCGACATTCTCATTTTAATTCTTCCTACGTTAAAACAAATAGTCAAATACCTATTTCCTTATTTTTTTATTTTGGGGGGAATGCGCCGTAAGCCTTGGAGGGATGGGCACCTCTGATAACGAGTCACTCTGCTTCACTAGCTGAACCAAAATTATTGATTTGTTTTTACTTAGTACATTTGTTTTGGAGAGTCAGATTATTGGTTGATACATTTTTAATTTAAAACGCAAAACGGCCACGAGCAGCCGTAGTTTAGCCTACTAGTCAGCATCACGTTATCCTCCTCCAACCACGTGCATCGGTGACCTGATCGCCAGAGGGGGGTTCTCATCATTGCATTCAATTCAAGTCCAAGTCCAGTACAGATAACACCTCTCACTTCCTTTTTTTAAATTCAAAATTCAAAAGGTTAAAATTTTTCAGATCTATTTAATTCTATAGTTTTCTTTTATTACTACAAGTTAATAAACAGTTATTTAATATCCAACCAATATTTATAATTATTTCCATTTCCATCATCCCTACACAAACTAAGCTAAGATCGAAAAATAAATATGACAATAACTTCAACTGAAACCAATTTATTTTACAACTTATTTCATAACTCGTTTACTGTTCAATATACGACCCCGGGCCTAACAACTGTTATTGGTGTCCAAATTTGTATTATTAAAACGACGTTTTAATCGAATCATTTACTGCTTTCAAGAGTTCCGCATTTTAACTCATAACATTACCCGCTATATCCCCCCCCCCTTCGTTGTCGACCACCCGGAAAATAGCCGGGCGACAAGCATATTTTGTATTACCACAGTCCTTTTCATAATAATCTGCAAAAATGCTTCGTACATGTAGGCTCGAAACCCTCAGCTCCTTTACTCGAGGAATATACGCGCCTGAGAGAACCAGTGTTGCCAAGTCGTCCGGTCGCAGTATTACGCCAAATGCCGTATATTGAAATATACACTCAGCGACACTAGCGCACCCACGGTCATTACATGAACTAATAATATTCGTTTCAGGTGCAATATGACGACCAAAATCAATTTTTAAAGTCCTCACTATATGTATCTACAGGGCAAAAGGAGATGAAATAACCCAAGTGTGCATATGACGACCATATACGGACGTCATAAGCACCGGTCGCCACTTTACATACACTTTTCCTTATGTACGGTTGCCACAATGATAGTTGGGTGAACATATATATATATATATATATGTATATATATATATATATATACCAACATCCGCTTTTATACTTATAGATATACCAACATCCTCTTTTATACTTATAGATGTGTGTCTGTGAGCACGATAGCGGCCGTAAATATGGTCCGATCTTAATTAAATTTGGTACAGACGACATGTAAAGTGGTATCGATTGGACAAGTTCGTAAACCAGCCCAATCGGACCATCGGAAGGGGGGGGTAAAGGGGGAATAACCCCCCCAAAAATGGGTTTTTTTGGGGTTTTTACATAGAAAAATAAAATTAATCAAAAAAACAAACAATTTGGTATTTTGAATCATTGCTCTATGTCCATTGGTTACCGAGATATTGAAAGTGGTAAACACAGTACGTTGTCCGAATGTTAACCTTATGGGGAATAAGTAAAATTCTATATCTCGCTCATTTCTCAACATATCTTAATTAAACTTGGTTTGTGGCTTCATCTAGATGAAATCTAATGTATTTTAGTCTAAAATCCCCAAAATTTCCATTTTTGTGGCAGCAAACCTGCATACCAATGTTATCCTTATGGGAAATTAAAAAATTCTATATCTGCCTTATTTTTGAACATATCATAATAAAACTTGGTATATGGCTTCTTCTAGTTAAGATATACTAAATAATGAATTAAAACTAACCAGTTTTAACATGCCTGTTGCAGCAAACCTGCATACTCATTCTACATGCTAACCGTATGGGTAATAAAACAAGTTGTGTAGTTCGCTCATTTCTCAAAATATACTGATAAGAAATGGCATGAGGCTTCATACAGTTAATATCTACTTGATTATGGCTTAAAATATCCAAATCATCAAATTACTGAGGCAGCAAACCTGTGTACTCTCTTTCCCAATGATAACCTTATGAGAGGTAAATACAATTGGATAGCTTTCTTATTCCTCAGCATATATCTTGATAAAACACGTTATGTGGCTTCATATAGTTTAGATATATTGGATTGTAGCCTATAATACCTCATTTTCAAATTTCTGTGGCAGCAAACCTGCATTTTTCCATACTAATCTTATGGAGGATAATTTATTTTTGAATAGCAATTGTGGGCATTTGGCAAATCACAGGATGAGGGAACAGGCTAAAATTAAATGTTTTAATGTCAGGGACTCAGGAAAAGCACTGTAATTTCTTAAAGTTTGCTAGAAAACAAAAAATAACATAAAATAACTGCCATTTAAGTAGCATTGGGAAGTAGCATTGGGATCTAAAACCTCTGCTTTGTTTACATTAAAACATGTGAGCTGATGTTTGATTCAAAGCCTCATGGTGGATACAGACATATGGCTTACTTAAAGGCCAGATAACTAAATATGTCAAATAAATGTACTATAGCGAATACAGATTTTTACTGATGATGTTTATGAAATTTTTTACTCAAACTTAAACAGCTGGTCATTTCCCCATACGATTAAATTGGAAAAGCCAGCTGTTTTGAAGTATTGAACATTGCATTTTCGTGCCAAGTATAGGCTATTATTTTTTATAGCCTTTTGATCTTAAAAGCCACTAGGAGAGTATTTTTGCACGCCTTCGTTGGAATGTATATTGATTTTACTTGATGCGAGACTTCATTTAAATTATTTATTTATGCACTTGAAATTCGCTGAGTATGCAGGACTGCTGCAACGGGGGTATTTAATAGATATATTTGATTTAGTTGACCTAATTTTAAGTTGAATCCACTCTAAAAATCTCAGTTTCATAAAAAATAACAGGAAGTTTCTTTAATTTCCAGGCAAACGTCTGATAAAAGACGTCTGAAAAAAATACATATATTTTAAAGAACAAAACTGTTTAAACAAGAATCAGTTTGTGTATTTTTAAAAGTGCAAATTTTGACAAAACCAATGAATACACTCAAAACTCAGTATCTTCATTTAACATATCAACTGTATTTTGTTTTGCACCCATATGTACAAACGTTATATTTAGTCATACGTATGAGCTAAACATATTATGTATGTATATATACAATTTTCAAAAGATTTCAAAACTCAGTATCTTTCTAAAGATACCTGAGTTTTGTAAAAATTCATTGATTTCAAATAGCTCTAGTAAGGAAGATACTGTATTTATGTTAGATGAGACTTCATTAATCTGGCTTGCCTGAGTTATTATGTATATAACTCAAAATTTACAATTATTTTAAAGATACTGAGTTTTGTTAAAACACCTCTCATATGCTCTAGAGTAGAATGCACGAAATAGGGCGGGCGGCAGAATATTAAACTTGTCGAATTGTATGCTAAACCTCAGCTTAAATGACTAAATTACATGTTTTTATTGACCTTTTACATGGAAATTTGTGTTTACTATAACAATATGATCGTATATAAGTCGATTAACTACACAAAATAATAACAAACATTTTGCCCGCCCTAATTGGTGCCATCGGTGGTTATAAGCAAAGCCACTGTTATGTTGACCTTTTTGAAAATAAATTAACATAAAGCCTTTTTGTGCACAATTAACCACTAATGTTCTAGCTTACTATATTTATCATTCTTTTGAACGGTTTGTGTAGCTGAGGAGCTACAATTTGGCGTCAGTAAAGGGTGTCCCATAAGTAAAGTGCCAAACTTCGGCAATAGGTTATATAGGTCAAAATAAAGATAAAATGTGGAATAATTTTTTTCCAAAAACGCTTTGTTTACCAGATATCCGCCATTTTGTATTTTTAACAAAATATGTTTTATCTCCCAATTTTTTTAATCGATTTTTTGAAACATGGTATGCACCTGTATCTAGTCAAGGTTAGTTTATGAAAAAATAATCAGCATGATCGAATCGTAAATTTCAAAATGGCGGCCGTTTAAAATCTTCAAATTGAAATACCGAAAAATGGTACGTTTTACAAAAAATATGAAGAACAATAATCTTTAGAAAATTTTATTTCCATCCCAATGATATCAAAATAATGAAAATCGGTTAACAAACAACTGAGTTATGGTTGAATTAGCGCATGGCTCAGCGCAACAATGGACCATCTTGCTTCAAAAAATGCTGCCTCGCTAGCTAAATACGATCATAACTCAGTTGTTCATTAACCGATTTTCATAAATTTGGTGTCATTATATGGGAAATAAAATTTTCTAAAAGTTATTGTTCTTTGTATTTTTTAATGTACCATTTTTTCAGTATTTCAATTTAAAGATTTTAAACGGCCGCCATTTTGAAATTTACGGTTCGATCATGCTGATTAGTTTTTTTATAAACTAACCTTGACTAGATACAGGTGCATATCGCGTTTCAAAAAACAAAACACTAGATAACACGTAGCTCGAAATCGAGCAAAAATCATGTGGTAAAATAATGAAAAATAACTAGCCTACTTACATACTTTTAAAGTTTAATGAAAGGGCTAACTTCACTAACAAAATTATGGCTTAACTACTGAAACTATTAAAGTTAATTTGATCTAAGTTTCTGGTAAACGATTTTTTGGGAAACACATTCATTTTCCCTTAATCTCTTGTTTCTGAAATGTATATTTTAATACCGGTAAAAGTTTGAGCTCTGCTCACAGCAACATGTAGCTGCGGCCGTGGCGAATTACCTCATTTGTTTAGAGACTGTCCCTGCAAATTATTGATAATTATCGCCAAAACAGATATTGTAGGGAAGGGCTGTCTTTATAGGTAAAATTTCCTTTGTGGTAAAAACGCGTAAATGACCCATTACTCTACCAGTCTTTTCATTCTTGAAATGCAACCCACCGCAATAAACACATTTTTAGTTCATGGGTCTGAGGTTGGAAGGAGCATAAAATGTTATATCGGGAGGTGATGCCAGTGATTGCGATCGTGTTCTTTCCGACTCCTCCGACCGGTCTATGTTCGTCTTCTTCTTATCGGTGGCATTATAAATGCACCGAATCCAAAAATAGATTTGCTCAGTTTGATATAACTTCAAAAAACACTATGATATATCGTAAATTACATTGGAAAACTGGTAACTGCAATGTTTAAAAGCTTTAAAAACTTCATAACATAACCTAAATTACATAATAAATCTTAAAAAAGAAAACTGTTGAAAACAAAGCCAAACCATATGTAAAAATAAAAACTGCTCTTTTCGAAAAAATAATTGTAAATCATTGCTGCTATCTGTGGTTTACCTATAGAACTATTTCAGAGCTTGGCCATATGTTCAGTTTGTGAACAAAGTAAACTGAGCTTTCTCAAATGTCGATGAATAGTGCCACTGTTCCGAAACTTCAGCCCTTTACTGTACTTTATTGACGCCCTTTTTTAAAATTCTGAGACTTGTTGACAAATCTACATAAAATTCCCTTTAATTTGATACCTCAAACGTTAAAATCCGTCCAGCCGTTACTGCGGTTGGACTGTGAAAAGAAAACCGCTTGCGTATTAACATTGACTATGAATCTCTTGAATCTTTGAAGAGATTCAAAGTCAATGGTATTAATATATAGATAACTATTATGAGTCCGTGCGCGAACTATAGTTATTAAATGTTAAAAATCAAACCCGGTAATTATTATAAGTAAGATAATTGAGAATATAATCATTTATCATTTCCCTTAAATTTGTACAGTAAAAACCACCTTAAAATGCCTATGTTTATAAATCTTTTTAACATGTAGGCTTAATACGTCAGGGGACGTCATACATGATAATTAATTTTTCTCCGAAATGTTCCAGCTTACAGGGACTGCGATAATGTACGCCTCTGCGGCTCTTCAGTACTACTGGCAAGACGGCTCTACCAAAAACTGAATTTCAGTTACACTCAACTCGCTAGCCGTCTCGCTAATTATCTAACTGTGATGGATGGGATAGTATAATCAACACACTTACGGAGCCGTTGACATGAGTGAACGAATTTCAATTTGTAGGATTATGCCCATTTTAGAATCATAAGTATAAATTAATGGAGATAGGAGGGTTTCAATATATAATATTGACCCAACTTACTGGCTGAATAAAATCATAGAATAATATATCTGCCGAATTGAAAGGATATGGGGGAATAATTGTGGCCGCTATAGTGCAAAATTGTCTTAAGAAAATGTACTAAGATTATTTAATTCATTTTCGTTTACAAATCAGCTATTTTTCGTTCTATAACTTTGAGGAACAGAACTTACAATAATTAACATTTTAATTTTTTTTATTAAAAATATATGAAATTTACATTTGTTACTTCAATTACCTTTTTGGGACCCAAACCCCTAAATTTGGGGTATTTAGGCCTATACCTCCAAAAGTGGGGCAAAAGTGGGGTTTGGTGGTCCAATTTTCTTGGCATTCGAATTTGTTCAATATATCATAGTACCAAATTGGAAGAAAATCTGAAAAAATGCGACTGCTATAATAGTGCCGACACGCACACACACACACACACACACACACACACACACACACACACACACACACACACACACACACATACACACACACACACATTGTATTGTATAACCTTTAAGCGGTTGAGGGATTTGGTGTATGGGGGCCCGAAACAAAAACGGTTATCATGGTCCTATGCCTCCTAGACACCTTGCGGTTCATTCTAAATATAACTTTACTCTACAACTGCCATGAAATATAGTTTTACAAATGAAGAACTATAACATCTGCTTTATAGACTATTTGCCAATTGCTGACACATGTAAATACAAAATCATTACAAACACAATTTTCAAAAAAAAATTTAAGTTTAAATGTTGCGATACTGTTCCTTTTCAAATATAGGCTACTTTATTTCGGGCATGTAATATACCTTAGTTTTATGCAGCTCAAGTGTGTTGAACACTTGCTGTAAAAGCGTAGAATTAAGTTAACGTCGGTTGCTCTCAATGAAAGGATTATTTTCTAACAATCTACTCATGCAGTTTTTTTTTTGCTGATTGATTAATTTCCCTCCGGTAATCTTATGTACTTTCACATTAAATCAATACAAAATACTAAATGAATAGTTAAGAAATATGTCGGCCTTAGTCAGTAACAAGACTACAAGATCGCGCCACAATCATCCTTCACTCATTTGTCATTCATACTTGGCTTAAAATACCTACCTGGGTAGGTTGTCATTTCAAGCAATGTAATTTAATGTATTGAAATGTAATGTAATGTAATAATAAAAACTTTGACAATAATAGGTAACGAAAATATAAACAAAAAAACTGTAAAAGCTGTATGCAAAAGTAGCCATCTGTCAGTATAGTCTGGCATGTCGCAATGGCCCTTATACTATCGGATTAGGTGAACCTTCGCCAACGCACGCACACTCACCAGCAGAATGGAAGATAACTGCCTACACTCCTCTCCTGGATGAACGGGACAATCCCGTCGAAATGGCGGTTGAGTCTTAATTGCGAACAGTCATGATTGCGAACAAGGGTAAAATCGTCCTGATTGCGGACACTCAAAAATGCCGAGGGCTACCGGAACATGAGTCGTCCTGATTGCGAACACACTTTTGAAATCTGTAAAAATGATTGAGTCACTGCCGCTGAACAGGAGCGGCGGGCGGATGACGCATGCTCCAGGGATGACACCTGTAGGTGTTAGTGACCTGGAAACCCCCTCCCCGCACCTTCACAAAACTGAGGGTGAATTTTTGTGATTTTTTTTCTAGACTAATTTTTGTGTCATATCACTATGGAATAAATTGCCAGTAATTGAACTTCTCATCGGGGAAAACTTTTCACAATAACTTATTGGGCCTACTTTAGACTTAAAACTTCAATATGGGTAAAAAATTCCTCACAGAATTTGAGAAGTTTATTTTAATCATCTGTTTTATAAGTGCCTATGCATATGCTTTACACTTTGAAATTTCGACAGTGCAACGACATTCATTTTGCATAAAATGGGGAATAGTTTCATGACTACTTGGTGCATCTTCATGGCTCTGTTTTAGAGTTGTATTTTCAAAAGTATTAATTCTTTATTTTAATTCTATGCAACATCTACGCGTCAGTCTCTTGCATTCATTTTTGTTAGGTTATAACTACACGCGGTAAAAAAATGGGCAAACCACTGATCTACTGATGAACTATCTCTAAATAACATAAATAAAATACACCCGTTGCAGCAGACCTGCATACTCAGCGAATTTCAAATGCAGAAGAACATAATTCAATGCAACATAGCGAAATTTGACATGTTTTTGTAATCTCCATAAGAATAACATGGGGAATGAGTATGCAGGTTTGCTGCAACAGGTATGTTAAAACGGTTGGTTTTAATTCATTATTTAGTAGATCTTGACTAGAAGAAGCCATACCAAGTTTTATCAAGAAATGTTAAAAAATAAGGAAGACATAGAATTTTTTTATTTCCCATAAGGATAACATGGGGAATGATTATGCAGGTTTGCTGCCACAAAAATGGAAATTTCGTGGGTTTTAGACTAAAATACATTAGACCTCATCTAGATGAAGCCACAAACCAAGTTTTATTAAGATATGTTGAGAAATAAGCAAGATATAGAATTTTACTTATTCCCCATAAGGTTAACATAGGGACAACGTACTGTGTTTACCACTTTCAATATCTCGGTAACCAATGGACATAGAGCAGTGTTTCAAAATACTAAATTGTTTGTTTTTTTGAGCTGAATTCAATGGTGCCCATAAAATTTCGATAAATTTTATTTTTCTATGTAAAAAACTCAAAAAACCCATTTTTGGGGGGGTTTATCCCCCTTTACCCCCCCTTCCGGTGGTCCGATCGGGCTGGTTCACGAACTCGTCCAATTGATTACCACTTTACATGTCCGTACCAAATTTCATAAAGATCGGATCATTTTTGCGGCCGCTATCGTGCTTACAGACACATATATATATATAGATATATATATATAGATATATATATATATATATATATATACAAATTCGAACGAATAGTGTTTTTTGCTTCTGGGGGCCCCAAAACGAAAAGTTATAGTGGTCCCGAGCTTAGGTCTTACCATGAGACCTACGGTAATAGCTTCTTCCCTATAGGGGAAATTCGCTAATAGCCATTTGCCATAAAAACTAATTATTCAACGCTCATAACGGCCAAGGAATGAAATTTTCAAATTAACCAGTTTTTTTGTTTCGCATCTTAAAAACATGTTTACAACATTTTTACCTAAGAAAATAACATAAGTTTCTATAAAATGTCTTAATTAAATATAGGCATCTTGGCATTGATACATTGAAAAATCGAGTAAATTAGGAAGTTTAGCCATTAAAACTTCGCATTCCAAAAATACATTTACAAAATAAGGGTTTTAAATTCATAATGCGTTTTAAAACTTGAATTTTTCAGGGTAATATTAGAGTAATATTGATATTTTAAAAATGTAAACGTTGAATCATGCATCAGTGTGTTAAAACATGTATCTGTGTGTGTTCACTGTCACTAGTTTGTTAGGAAATTTCAAAAACCTCCTATGTGAGGGCTTTTCATGGGATATTTTACAAACCCGCAAAAGGCACATCTAGAGAGAAATAGCTTTAATCTGATATACCCTAAAAACTAATTTATAGGGGTTCATTTGCTCTGTACAAAATCCCAGAAATTCTTTTAATAATATAGAGGGTAGATAAACTAAACGTATGGTAATTAATTTCAAATAAACGGCTTCTTTAAATATTATTAGAGCGGATTTGTGAGTCTGAAAGAATGTGTCTGGATATAAAAAAGCGGCTTGAGTACTACGTCTCATGAGGACATCGTTCTTTATGAATATCAGTCTTGATTCATGATTCTTGCCAAATCATTCTGTTTATATTATATAATAACGGCCTGGGATTCTACGAATGGGTTAAAAACCCCGACCTCTCAAAATGTGTTCGCAATCAGGAATCCTCCCCACCCCCCAGACGACCCCCTCCCCCTCGTAAACCCAAACATGTTCGCAATCGGGACTGTTCGCAATTAAGACTGTTCGCAATCAGGAAGACACCGAAATGGCGACCTACCCAGGTAGCTATTTTAAGCCAAGTATGAATGCCAAATGAGTGAAGGATGATTGTGGCGCGATCTTGTAGTCTTGTTACTGACTAAGGCCGACATACTTATAGTTTATTTACCAAAATATGTTTAGCCTATCTTTTTAATTACATACTAGAGGACCCACGCTGCTCCGCAGCAGTAAATTTTTGTATCAAGACACAAAATCAACTCAAATCAAATAATTCTTCATTCACAAAATAAATGTTACATGCAATGCAGCTTCAAAACTTCAATGAGACTTGCCCAACACTTGCCTAAGTTGAAAAAGAGGTGTATGTAGCTGGGCCCGGTGATGTTGGAATTTCAGAGAACCAATTATACCACGAATTATTACCAAATTGGAGATTATTTGTTTCACGAAGGAAAAAGTAGGAATTTAATGAGATATTCTGTACTTAAGTTTTCGGGACAGCGACGTGTCAGCCCGGCCGGCACATACGACTTTTCAAACTAACCATTACCATGGTAAAATACCCCCGTTGCAGAGCTGCATACTCAGGAAAATGCAAAAGAACATGGTTCAAGCCAACATAGCGAGATTTGACGTGTTTTTGTAATCTCCATAAAAATAACATGGGAAATGAGTATGCAGGTTTGCTACCACGAAAATGGAAATATCGGGGATTTCAAACTATAATTCATTAGATCTCATCTAGGTAAAGCCACAAACCAAGTTTTATCGAGATATGTTAAAAAAAGCGAGATGTAGAATTTTACTTATTTCCCTTAAGGTTAACATTGGGATAACGTACTGTGTTTACCACTTTCAATATCTCGGTAACCAATGGACATGGACCAGTGATTCAAAATCCCAAATCGTTTGTTTTTTTAGCGGAATTCAATGGTGCCAACAAAAATAGGATAAATTTTGTTTTTCTATGTAAAAATAAAAAAAAACAGTTTTGGGGAGGTTTATTCCCCTTTGCCCCCATTCGGGTGGTCCGATCGGGCTTGTTCACGAATTCGGCCGTTTGATTACCACTTTACTCGTCTGTACCAAAATTTCATTAAGATCAGATCATAAACGTACTCGGAAAAGAAAAACCTAATTTTTATATGTAAGATTTGTGTTGTTCGGAATTCAGCAGAGTGCTTCAGGTACATTCAGTCATAATAATCAATAGCTCAAATGAGAGCTGGTATTTCACTGAAGGTTCTTAGACTAAAACATGCAGAATAACTTAATTAGAACAGCGCATTCCTCCAAGCAGATGAATGCGCCCGTGAATCTGCTTGGAGGAAACTCTTGCTATGGGTTGTGCGTCCTGTTCCCCACCTGTAGCTAGGAGGCGTGCTGTATATTTTTTGGAATTGCTGTACTTGTGCCCATATAGGTGCCTGGAGGAAACACACAGCCGATGCCTGAGTCATGTTCCCGAGATTTACCATGGAGGCGGGTCTTAGACCGCTGACGTCAACTTGTGCCCGTGGTGGGGGTAGGGCCGCTCCCCCTCCACTTGCTCTCACAGATGCTCTTCATTCGAGTTGCGTATGTGAGTGTGAGTGGACGTGTGTGCGTGTCGTGCCACTGCCAGCTTGGAGGTATTGCCGGCAGTAAGGTATATGTTTTTGTTTTAATTTTCTGTGCCCTTTATCATGTAATATGTTTTAGTTTTAATTTTCTTTCTGTATTAAGTATGTTTAATGTGTTTTGTATGAAATTTTGTGTGAGTGAGATTTCTGTTGAATGTTGGATGAATGTAATTGTATGTCAAAAAAACAAAAAACCCAAAAAAAGTAGGTTAAATAAACATAAGTAGGTTAATGTAACTTTAAGTAGGGTCACTTGAAAACGAGAGGAGTTTCAATACCTCTCGAAACGTAGTGTAGTTTAAACACTAGAAGCGATAGGAAAAGTCCAACAAATTAAATAATAATTACAAATCCTTCGCTATTATGAATTTTAAAAATATTTTTTCATTTTGAGGTCCCTAGACCCCAAAAACACCGTTCGTTCATTTTCATATATATGTATAGTTTATATATATATATAGTATATAGTTTATGAGTATATAGTTTATATATTATAGTTTATATGTATATATATATACCTGTCCGTAGGTGCGATAACTTTTGTAAAAAAGGTCCGATCTTGATGAAATTTGGAACAAACGTGTAAAGCGTCATTCATGACTTCGAGTTCGAAAACCAGCAAGATTGATTTACTCTAAGACGGTTTTTTCACAAAATCAAATTTATTTTCAATATTTAGCACCTGTTTACTAATCCTTTTTAACTTAATTGTCAAAATTGAATTCAGCTTAAAAAAACAAACAATTTAGCATTTTGAATTATTATTCTACGTCAATCCGTTGCTTAGATATTGGATAATATTGGATGTGCTAAACACAGTACGTTGTCCAATATTGTTTTTAATTTTTCCCTCCAAAAAGTAAGTATAGTCCCTGATTTGAGATGTTTTTAAAAAAAATACAATTCTGAACATATGATTAAATTTGCAGGTGTTGAATATTTTATTTGTGTTTATTTTGAATAGTTAGAGTTCATTGATTAAGATTTTGCAGAAAATATATACTATATCAAAAAATACAAATTATTTTTAAATTTAATAAAGAAAGTAAGAGCATTTGGAGGGGGGATGTCTTGGTCTAAACTGGCTGAAAATGTAGCATTATATATGGTATCTTTACAATTATGAGGATTGATAATATGTTTTATTGAAATTGGCTGGAGATGTAGGTCTGTTGCAACGGGGATGTTTTAATTACTATAAAACTGACTGATGATTGAATTTAATTTTTTCATGAGATTAAATTATTTGTTTGTTTTGAGTGTTTTGAGTTCATTGGTTATATGTTTGTTGACATTTATATGCTATAACAAGATTACAGTTATTAAAAATTAAAAGACTTTAAGAATTATATAAAATACAAAAGTGTATGTATTACTAATGAAAACCAATATGGTCTCTTTGTTAATTTTCCTCATGTTTAAAGCTCATGAATGATTAAATATGCATTTTTAGTATCTATATACTTAATACAATAAGGTTTTTTTTCTGTTAGATCCCTTTTTCAGCCATCCTACTTAACCGATTTTGACGATTGAGGTGTCATTTTAAAGCTTATAATGTAGCGCACCGGCGACTGATAATTAAAATTGGCATTTCTTTTACGGCTTCGACCCCCAAGCCTTTGATTTATTTCTAGAGGGCGCTTTCAACGCTCCAGTGCTGAGCAACTTGCGTTAACATGGTTTTAAAATGTGATTGTAATTTAACAGCTGATTACCTTTAGATCGATTTTTAACCTAAGTCAGATTGTAAACAAAAATAGAAAGTCTACAAGATTTGATTCATTTGATGAAAACTAATTCTTAAATGGGACACTCTTTTGACAATTGTAGACTAATTGAGGTAGGAAAATCATTCTTAATGGTGCAGAAAGAAGTGGAAGGCAAGAGAAAACCGAGTCGATGAGATTAGCGAAAAACATACGTAACCTTTGTCAAGAACACAGAGAACTGCCGAGAGACAAAGACTGATAGAACATCAGAGGGACACTGCACCACCTATCTACTTGAAGCAACTTAAAGAAGATGTTAGGGCATGAATACGCGAACAAAAACTTCCAGTATACTACTGTTGAGCCAGAAGACAAATTAAAATACCTAATGCTAAGGTGATGAACAATGTGAGTGTGTTTTTCAGCTAAGATTTTATTTGTTTATGTCAGACCTTTAAATTACACTTGAAAGGTTAACTTGAGTAATAACGGCGAGTTCAAAGCTTTAACGCGCAGAAAACTTGAAAAACTAAAAACACATATGAAAGGACCTTTAAACAGGAGAGTTTTTGCAAGCTTTGAAGTGAGTTTTGGTATTTAAGTTTTAATATCCATCATAGTGTTCGCCTGTTTAGTAAATATTTCTCCTACTTCTTCTTATCGTAGGCGAGTTTCTCAAGAAACAAAAATAATAATTTTAAAATGCGCAATTTGCGCATGGGGCTCCTAGTATTATTTACTTGACGTATTCAAATGATACTTTCCTTCAAACAAGTTGAATGCTCATTGTTGAATGCTGCTTGCTCATTGAATGCTCCATGTATATGTATACAAAATAAATCCTATGGAAATTCGCTGAGTACGCAGGTCTGCTGCGACGGGGGTATTTTATTGTGACCAGCATTTTCGTCATTTTTGTCAAAACCTTTGTTGAATTTTTTTAACTTAATTCACATGACTGCTACTGTTAATTTATTTATATATTTTGTCCATTCTTTTCCTTGACATTTTTATTTATTATTAGTAAATTTTTTGTCATGATAGCTGTTTTAGCGAATTTCCCCTATAGGGAAGAAGCTATTACCGTAGGTCTCATGGTAAGACCTAAGCCAAAGACCATGATAACTTTTCGTTTTGGGGCCCCCAGAAGCAAAAAACACCATTCGTTCAAATTTGTAGAGATATATATATATATATATATATATATATATATATATATATATATATATATGTGTGTGTGTGTGTATGTGTGTGTGTCTGTAAGCACGATAGCGCTCGCAAAAATGGTCCGATTGGAATGAAATTTGGCACAGGGGTGTAAAGTAGTAATTATTCGGATGAGTTCGAAAACCAGCCCGATCGGACCACTGGAAGGGGGGGTAAAGGGGGATAAACCTCCCCAAAAATGCGTTTTTTGGGGTTTTCACATAGAAAATAAAAGTAATCCAATTTTGATTAGCACCATTGAATTCAGCTCGAAAAAAACAAACAATTTAGTAATTTGAATCGTTGCTCTATGTCCATTAGTTATAGAGATATTGAAAGTGGTAAACACAGTACGTTGTTTCTATGTTAACCTTATGGGAAATAAGTAAAATTCTATACCTCGCTTGTTTCTCAACATATCTTAATAAAACTTGGTTTGTGCCTTCATCTAGATGAGATTTGATGTATTTTAGTCTAAAACCACGGAAATTTCCATTTTTGTGGCAGCAAACCTGCATACTCTTTCCCCATGTTATCCTTATGGGCAATAAAAAATTCTATATCTTTATTATTTCTAAATATATCTTGATACAACTTGGTATATTGCTTATTCTTGATAAGATCTACTAAATATTGAAATTAAACCACCAGTTTAAACACGCCTGTAGCTGCAAACCTGCATACTCATTATCCATGTTATTCCTATGGAGATTAGAAAACGTGTCATGTCTCACTACATTGGTTGGAAGTATATTTTGGCATTTGAAATTCGCTGAGTATGCAGGTCTGCTGCAACAGAGGTATTAGGATTATCCTGTATAGCTGTCTTTTTATTTCGAATTGATATGAAATTATTGTAATGGATGCGTTTATTGAAGTAATAAATAAATAAATAAATATTGTCTGGAATACGACCCGTCTGTTTTATACTTATGGTTGAACAAATTAAAAACCATGCATTCCACTATTTTTTATTACTTAACAAAAACAGTTCACAGTTTTCTAAACAAAGCCTAGAATACTATGTATTACAGAATTATAAATTAGTATGAATATACGATAAACTATATCATCTTCAGATTTTGTTTATCAAATGAAAAAATCATATATTTTTTTTAAACGTAGGTCCGAAAATCTCTTCTCCCCAGTTGAAATCAATTATGGCTTTAACTGAAGTAAAAGTTCCAATAGTCAAAACCGTAAGTCCAAGTAAAATCCCAATGATATCCTTGATCATAACATATTTGAGACAACCGTAATCCCCGTACCGTGTGCAGAGCTCGAAAAGAAAAGGTATTACCAAACTGACAATGGAGAGACAGAAAGATCCGACCAGAGAGATAACCAGATCTATTTGAGGAGCTATCATGGCGAGAAAAAATGTAAAAACCACGACGGCTGTCCGCAGTATATATTCTAGAAGCCACTCGATGTCTCTGTTCTTCACGTAGTGTGTGAGGTAGTTTCCCCAAATAATTTCGAGGCCGACGTACAACTGGATGGGATAAGAACCGAAGATCCCGAGAGCGACCAAGGCCTGACACGCGACCGACATCCACTCCCCGTCCGGGAGCGAGCTGACCATCGTGGGTCCGGTTTCTTTTCCGTATTTAAGGTAGGTGCAGAGTCCGACGGCCACGTACAAGGTCGTGATACACGCCATGGACCAAGGGAATATCCCCCACCTCCCCAGGAAGTGAGAGGGCTGCTTCATGTTGTGCTCCAGGGTTATCATCACTCCGACGGCGTCGATGGCGAAGATGGTGATGGACGCGAAGAAGGGCCAGGAGTGCACGGGGGCCACGGCGGCGATTTGTCCGGGCGTGCTCACCGCCCACGGGCCGACCGCGAAGATGTAGTAGAAACACAGACCTATGGCCGCGAACATCAAGAAGTTCGCGATCCCGGAAACAAACGACAACTTCTTCAGGTTACGGATGTAATTTACTAGGAGCGTGGGCAAAAACAACGCGCACAAGTAGATGCGGATATTCAAATCCTTAAACACGCTCGGCTCCAAGATCCTTTTGAACGAAGACGCGATGAAAAGTACGTAGCACGTGCAGAGTCCGATTTGGTTGGCCGCTAGGAAGAAGTCGGCGATGAAAGGAGCGCTCCACGCCAGATGAGGGAAAGGAGGGGGGCCGTTGAGGAAGGCCACTTTGAGAGCCCTCGGGAGCGCCAGGAACGGGACCTTCAGCCACTTGCATTGAAGGTACTTCATCTTCAGCATGATGTGGATGCCGTAGCCCAACAACCAACCCAAGAAGAACGTCCCTATGGTGCCCAATACCGATCCGGCGCAGAGGAATCCTCTAGGCATCGCTAGGAGACCTGCGCCGATGCAACCCTTCGCCAAATGGGAGAGCGTTTCTAAATCAGTTATCGGCTTTCTGAGTTGCCGTTCTGCATAAGGGTCGTATTCGTTGTTTATTTTATCGTTTGAATTGTATATTTCCCTTTCGAGTTTTGCGAAGTCGACGAAACTGCTTGAAGGGCTGATAAATGGCTTCCGCTCTTTCTTTTTCTTTCCCTGAGGTTGAGGTTCAGTTGAGGTTTGAGGTTCACTCGGTTCTTCCATTTAAAATTTGATCGTTTATCTTTCAAAAAATAATTGTCTACTTGCCTCTTTTTATTTATTTTTATTTTATTTCTCTTCAAAAGGTAGTAAACATTTCAAGATCGTTTTATTAAAATTCCCAGCAGTAAAATGATTAATTATGAAAACTAAACAAAATATATAATTATTCAGCTGTAATTTATAAACAAAAACTGGAGAGTAGTCCAGGCAACGAAAAGGTATAGAGGGAATTTATGGAACACAATTTTTTACTTTGCAGCTTTGTTTGGACTAGTCAGGAGGTGACCATATCAAATGAAGTCCCCGTCTCTAGTCCTTGAGCGGGGGTAGGGAGGGGGGTCTAAAGGTACATTTTTTTGTTTTCCCTAAATATCTTTAAAACGATCAACTTTTAGTATTCCCTATTAAATTTAAAAATTAAAGAAAATTAAATATTCTTTAAGGAAAGTATGCAATATGTCTACTTTGGTCCAACCGTTTGCAAGGAAAGCACTAATTTTATTAATATTTAAAATAATATTCCTTCCATAAGAAAAACATGTAAATTTGTGGGTTACATAGACGCTCAATTGGGCAACGCTCTTTTCACCTAAAGGAAAATGAACAGCATTCAGGAAATATTGACAAAATTTCCAGTAATTTGACACCCTAATCATAAAAATTGGTCCAAAATAAAAGGGGTTGGCGAGCTCACAAAAAAACATTACTTTCAAGAAATTATTACAATTTGTTGTTTACTTGAAAAATAACTTTTTTTTGTGAGCTCGCCAACCCCTTTATTTTAGACCATGAACATTTAATGTTTTCACTTAATCGCTGTAAAAGACAAGCAAAAAAGTGTGTAAAACGTTTGCCAAGGTTTGGCAACGTTGCAAGATGAGTCACACTTCCGCTCGTTGTAAATTGTGGCTGCCAAATACGGCCGCCATAACACCATAACAATTCCTCTTCTCTCTCCGCATATTACATCTAGATATTATTGTGAAGTAAATTTATAAGCTTACAAACATTATATTTGCGGCCGAGCAGTGGAGGAAAATTAATCCATCCAAAAAAATTTACTTTATGATTCTATACTGAATTTATTTGTACTCTTGGCACATTTTAGTTTTTTTTACACTGGTTCATGACCGCCATGAGGATATTGGGTGCCTAGGGCAAAATTCCTTCTGGGCCCCCATAGGCATAACTCTATGATCTTTCGGTTGGTATGGGGGGGGGTGTTACAACCATACTGCGTGGACTAACCCCCCGCCCCTCCCTTAGGAAGAAGGTCCGGGGGTCTTCTTCCAGAACTGATTAAAGAAAATATAACAACAAAGTGTTTAGGCAAACAAAAGGGATAAAAACATGCAATCGAACTTCCCAACTAATTGAGGCCGACTCAAAATCGGGGTCAACGTAATTTGGGTTATTCTTGCAAAATGGTAAGTGCAATTTACTTAACGCTAACACTTTAATACCTTTAATAACACAACAAAATAAGTTGGATATGAACATTTCGCAACGCGCCGGAACGCCGTTCCGGCACTGGTTTTCAAGGTTTTCTGCAAACGCCTATTTTTGAAGTTCCCGATATTAAGAAATTGACAGGAAATCTTTTTAAAGTTGAGTACAACTATATAATTGAAAAGATCAAATTCCATGCTTTCTTTTCAATAAAACATTGTGTACTTATTATGTATATCCTGATACTTTCCCTGGGAAATGTTTCTCAAAAAAATTGATATCTTACGTGTGATTGCAGTTGACGTTTCGTCGGCTGTCAGCATGCTTTTTTAAATAAACTATTCTGGATCAACATACAATGTTTTACACATAAATAAGTAAAAGTACAGTTATTAAAAATAAGTAACGTACTGAGTTGCATATCGGGGTCGATCCGTTAGGAGACTCCCTTAACTTGAGAATCGTTTCTAAAATTTAATAGTGAACTTTGATAAGTGTCAATGAATTATATCTTGAAAAAGTCTTGGCTTCAGTCTCCTATTTTGCAGAGGCTGGCTGATTCCAAAATGCTCAGCACCAGGAACATTTTCCAGACGAAGGGAGAACTTCTGTGTTGATGTATTAACGTATTCTGGGACAGTATACGTCCCATAAGTCCGACTTCACGATGTAGTTGTGAATTTCGAACGAACCACGGAGAATTTAGAGTTATTCGTAATACTTTATTTTGGAAAGCTTGAATTTTCAACATCTTGCTGGATGAAATTAAGAGTCCCCACACTGGACAGGCGTATAAAATAAGAGGCCTAAGAATGGTTTTATAAAGTAAAATTGCATAAGATGACCGAAGTGTTGAATTTCTGTTGAGGAGTGGATAAAGAATAGAAAGCCGAAGGTATGCTTGACTTAATTTGGAATTTATGTGAAGATTGACATTTAGTTTTGTATCCAACAGAATTCCCAAATACTTCACACCTGGACTAGGTGGATTCCAATTAACGATTGAATTGTTAATAACGATTTCAGGTGGAATTTGTGGTCTCCGTAAGGTAAAAACCTTTGCTTCAGTTTTATTTGCGTTTAAGCGAGACTCCACTTATAGCCATTGTAGAAAAAAAAGCTGGAGGCATTTCAGTTGACGGAAGATGTAAATAAACTACTATCCTATTACATGACTTAAGGTCAGAATTCAGTTTTAAAAACATTCGAATCACATGTATGAAGATCTTAATATTCACATATGTTTATATCCCAAAGACAAACGCTAAAAGAAAATATAAATTCCAAGATACTGTAAAAATTTGATACTTAAATGTAAAATAATCAGAAAAAACTATTTTTTAAATTGTTTCAAAACTGTAAACGTCTTTAGTTTTCTAGCTTCTTAAAAAATAGGTTCTTTAATTTACTTGTAAACCCAATTATTCCACAGAAATATTATTTTAAAATTGCTTTCCTGATTAACATGAAGTATAAAGCATTCGTGACCTTAGAAGAAAGTAAAATTGAAATTGCTTGACAATCGAGAATAGGGTGATAAAAAAACTTCAGGATATTCTTGCTGCAACTGCAACCAACCAAAATATGAAGCAAATTCCCAAATGAAATGCACGGCAAGTATCCCTCAACCATACTTTAATAAAAACTACCAAAAGAGATTGCCTGCACTTTTGGTGTGCTAAACAACCCAAAATTTGACTTGTTGGGCCAAAAACGGGTCTCAAGCCTTTAAAGTCGTCCCCTAACCTCAGCGTGCTTTGTGTGCGAACTCCTGTATTGACATGAATATTAGTCCCTAACGTTAATGATTGATATTTGATTTTTAACATTATAAAGCCTTGGAATTGCCATCCAGCCACATCTAATTATGGGATATTCTGCTGGTAAGGAAGGAGACGATTTCCAGGAAAAAGGTATGACACGGTCAGTCGTCCTCGCCCCTCTAGAAAGAGAGATGCGTACTAAACTATCTTCCTCGCTCTGGACCACCGAGACAAAGCCCTTAAACGAGTGACCTCACAGACAGACACGAACGCCAGTTTTCCATATTTTAGAGGGTACTATCCCTGGCATTTTGCCTTCGAAAACTACAATTCTTTGGAGTTTGTCAGATAATGATATCTCATACCCTCCAAGATGGGGAAGCCGTCCTCTACTCTCTCCAAGACTCGGATTCGAATGGGTTCCTAATCTCCGAAAAAGACGATCTCGCATATTTATCCAAATTTTTCTTAGTTCGAGAAATTGTTAGAATTGCCTTTTGATTGGTCCGAATTTCTGGAGTTCTCTTGAATGTTGTTATGCCTCTGGACTGCCTAAAACTTGAATTTACATTTCCTGGGGGAGGGCCCCCGGACCCCTTCAGCTAGGGGATGCCTCCCTTCAGGCCCCCCGGTCTCATGGCTCAATCTCAGGAGTCCGGGGACACACACGATATTTATAGACTTAGAGCCTAGTTTGGTTGTCGGCGACCCTGTATATTTAATAGGCCTTAGCAGAATGAACACATAAATGACAACACTTGCATAGCAGGAAAAAGTTTTATTGCTACAAAGATGGAGCTTTTTTATCAATCAATCACCATCGTTATCCGTATCATCAGAACTGTCGACAGAGTCTGTTGTGGATTCAGTAATAACAAACCTACCAATAAAATTTTTCAAGCATGTGCTCTTCTTAAATTTTACCTTTCTTCTTGTCTTTCGGCATGATCACAAAACTTTTTCCACTAATGTGTTGTCACTTCAGTTATCGCCTGTTCTGCTAGTCTTACCGCGTCTTCCATTTTAAAGGAAGTGTTAATAGCTGGGACGTTTCCTGAAGTAAATCATATAAGCAGTCTTTAAGCAGGGGAAAATTACCCTGCTTATTGATTGGCGAAAGAAAAAAAAATCGGCGTAGCGAAGCGACTACGAGGAAATAAAAACTTGTTACTTCATACCGCTGTAAAAATGTATAACACTGTTGTAACATTCACTGTAAACTCTGTTCCAATAACGAATCGTTTTCGGTCGTAGCACAACTTTCAAACAATCTTTTAACTTATTCCGCATAGTTTATATTGTGGGTTTTATTTTCAAAACTCATTACTTAAAAACAAAATAATAACGGGGTAAATACACACTACGGTAAGTAAAATGCAATAAGAATAGTAATGGCCTAAAAGAAATAATGAAAAATAACCACTTCCACTAAAACTAGAAGCACTCGATCGCTTAAAAACTTTAAACCAAAAGTCATTAATAAATCTAACATAACCAATTAACCAAAACATTGTTTGGTATTTGCCTACAGATGTGTCAAAATATAAACAGATGTTTTTATTTTGATTGATACTAGAATTTTGTATGAAATGAATAGTAATTGTTTGATTTTATCTTCCGCCAACTAAGCTGCCCCCAACTCTTCTACTACTTCATCCGTTGCATTTTGAAGATTTTGACGAGCAACTAGAATGTCATAGCTTTGGTGGATGATCGTAGTATCGTCAGCATATAAAGCCAGAGTTGAATTTTGAGGAACAGGGACGTCATACATGTAGATATTGAATAGTATAGGAGTATAGGACCCAAAATTGATCCTTGCGGCACTCCAGCGGAAATAGGCCGGTAATAAGATGACGATGAATTAACTTTCACACAAAAATGTCTGTTTGATAGAAAGGATTCTATTAAATTTTTCAGATAGAGTGGAAAACCAAGATGATCAGTTTTATAAATCAGTCCCTCGTGCCACACCTTATCAAAGGCATGTGAAACGTCGAGGAAAACTACAGCAGAGTGCTCCTTCTTTCAAATCCTTTTACTACGGATTCAACAATGCGTTGGATTTGGTGAGTGGTGGAATGTTTGGGTCTAAATCCAAACTGGTGAGGAAGAATAGCACCCGAGTCTTCAAGGAAAGAGTTCACTCTTTTTTGGATGACCTTCTCGAATAGTTTTGATAAGCATGACAAAAGACTTATAGGTCTGTAACTTGAAACAGGAAATTTAGGTTTGTTAGGTTTATGAAAAACTAGCAGAACCCGTGACTTCGCTCACGATAAAAATATCGTCTAACCTTGATATGAAGAATCTAGAGGACTGAATAGAAACTATTTATATCAAGGAATATGTCATGTAGAGATATGTTTGTTTTATGGCGGAATGTAGGATAAAATGTAGATACCACAGTAGATAGTGAAGGTTTTCTTTTCACCGTTATAACTCGAATACGGCCGGACCGATTTTAACACCAAATGTGTCGATTTTAAGGTACTTCTTTGTAGATTTACCATTACGTCCCTGGATTGCCTAGTAGGGCATCAATTAAGAACAGTAAAGGGCTGAATGTTCGAAACAGTTATGGTGCTATCCGTGGGCAGTATTTCAAACTCGATTTACTTATTTTTTAATTTAAAATATGGGCGGGTAGTAATAATTTAAGATCAACCACTGATTGCAGCATATTTTCCGTGAAAAGCCGGGACACCGTCGTATTAGATGAAAAAGGAATAAAGCCAAATTATTGTAACTGGCATGATTGTAATTAAAAACATAAAGGCCGGCCTAAGGAAATAACTATAGCTCCCGCTGCTTAAAAAGATGGTACCACATAATGAGCTTATGATTGAACGTATAAGGTACGAAACTAAACCAAATGTAACTTTAATATAGTACGAATAACCTAATAAAATCATCAAAACAACCATAAAACCATGATAAAAGGAATCAAATTATAAATCAGCTTTAACAACGTATTCGTTTGTTAAGCTAATATGCTTGATTTAATAAAATTTGAAATTTAAACAAAAGATCATCCATTACATTAACATGGGGCATTTTCAAAGCTTCAGCTCCACCAAAAACCTCTAAAAACCTCGAATTAAAAAAATCCGTTCTTGGTGAATGCCAACACTCTGTAAGGAACGTCCATGCAAATTTTCAAGGTTCTAGGTTAAGTAGTTTTGGCTGTACAATGATAGGTCAGTGGTATTTGACAAAAAAATAGTAGAAAAGATAGTATAAATATAACTTACAATCAGGGATTTGAATAATTTATCAATTTTTACAAAAATAGATCAAAGAATCATATCATTTCAGCACATTCTGTTTGATAATGTGCTTTTCTCTTTCCATCTTACCGGGATTTAGTCTCAAGACTCAGCCACAAAAGGCAGTATGCTCTTTACGTTTAAAACTGCGTACGTCCTTTACGAAACACCAAATCATCGGACAGGCATAGATGTAATAAAAAAATATTACGAACGCCTCCAGGAAAAACGATAACTCCCGCTACCGAAATATAGATGGTGCCACTTAACTAATTAATGGTGGATTTTATCTAAACTAAATGTAACCTTTATATAGTACATAATTATGTCCTTGAAACAAATCAACAAAAATCAATGAAGCCATGATCAAAGAAATCAAATTTATTATCATCTGTATCAACGTATACATTTCCGAAGCAAACTACCAGCTGATGGTTTTATGAACATTAAAAATGTAAACAAAAATCGTCCAACATACTTTTAAATGGGAAAATTTGAAAACTTCGGCCTCGCCAAAAACCCTTTTATACTACGAATTTTGTAAAATCCGTTCTTAGCGGATGCCTACGCCCTAGGAGGAACATCCATGCAAAGTTTCAAGGTTCTAGGTCAAGTAGTTTGGGCTGTACGATGTTTCCACTGAGTGGTATTTGACAAATATATTGTAGATTATGACTTCCGCCTTTTTCCAAACATCAGGAAAGTAATTTTGGAAAATACAGGAATTAAAAATTGAAGTCAAAACGGAAAGACTCTTGGTGGTACGATTTTTGATAACAATATTTGGAATAAGATCTGGACCAGGGGATTTACGGAGAGGAAGCTTCTTTATCTTTATCAGTTCTTTAATTTCACCTGGGGAAGCATAATTAATTGGAAGCTCAACTGTCGAGGTTGCATGTGTCATGGCAGGGCCGGCCCCAGGGGTGGGCGGACCGGGCGGCCGCCCAGGGCGGCAGATTTTTGGGGGCGGCAAATTTTGGGGAACGGAAAATTTTAAAATATGAATAAAATAATAAATTCATGATATGAATGTTAGGAGTGAAATTTTATGTATCACATTTTACCTAAAGAACACGCCTAAGGCCAGAGACACACGGGGCGTTTTTATCGCGGCGGCGAAACTACCGCTGCCGCCGTTTTCGCAATAGTGTACAGATTTAAATGGACGCTTACACGAACGGGGCGGAAGAAATACCGCGCGATAATATTGCCGCTGACGGTCGTTTTGCAGCCGCTCGAAAGCGGATTTTTTCCGCTTTTGTCATCACAGTGACGTATGCAATTAAATGGGCGTTTACACATTTGGCGGATTTTCTACCGCCGCCATGGTCAGATGGCGGTAAGTCACGCTAAACATTGTTCCGTGTTGATGACGTCAGGAGTTCTGTAATCGGCATATGGTAAAATGCATTTGGACAACACCCACAGACGTCTCTCAAAATTAAAATGGTACCTTGATTGGCGATATTTTTTCCGTCGCGGTATTTTTACCGCCACGTTTGTACAGACATTGAATATATACCTATATGGTATGTATTCTATGGTAAAGAACACCGATTTCTTCGGCGGCGGCGGCGAAATTATCTCAGCGATAAAAGACGCATAGTGTGTCTCCGGCCTAAGAACATATAATACCCCCGTTGCAGCAGACCTGCATACTCAGCGAAATTTAAGTGCCAAACAACATATTTCAATCCAACATAGCGTGATTTGACATGTTTTTGTAAGGTCCATAAGAATAACATGGGGAGTATGCAGGTTTGCTGCTACAGGTATGTTTAAACTGGTTGGTTTTAATTCAATATTTAGTAGATCTGAACTAGAAGAAGCCATTTACCAAGTTTTATCAAGATATGTTGAAAAATAAGCGAAATATAGAATTTTACTTATTTCCCATAAGGTTAACATTGAGACAACGTACTGTGTTTACCACTTTCAATATCACGGTAACCAATGGACATAGAGCAGTAATTCAGAATACTAAATTATTTGTTTTTTTGAGCTGAATTCAATGGTGCCAACAAAAATTTGATAAATTTTATTTTTCTATGTGAGAAACTCAAAAAACCCATTTTTGGGGGGGTTTATCCCCATTTACCCCCCCTTCCGGTGGTCCGATTGGGCTGGTTCACGAACCCGTCCGAGTGATTACGACTTTATACGTCTGTACCAAATTTAATTAAGATCGGACCAGATTTACGGCCGCTATCGTGTTAACAGACATATATATATATATATATATATATATATATATATATAAATTCGAACGAATGGTGTTTTTTGCTTCTGGGGACCCCAAAATGAAAAGTTAACATGGTCTCGGACTTAGGTCTTACCATGAGTACTACCATAATAGCTTATTCCTTTAAGGAAATTCGCTAAAAATGCAAGCATCGATTTAAAATTATAATTCAAGTCCAAACATAAAAACAAACCACTCGGCTTGGCTTGTATCGCACAACCGTCGTCGCCGCCGCGCTGCGCAGAACAGTGACACTGTCAAACACCTACAAATTCCATAAGGGGTTTTCCTGTTACGTCCCTTTTCTTCCGACCTATACTCAACTGATTTTTACGATTGAGGTGTCATTTTAAAGCTTATGATCTAGCGCACGGCGGATGGGTAATTAGAGTAGGATTCACCTAAGTGGGCCAAAGCATGTACTAATCATATCATCGAAAATTTGTTATACAGGTCTCATTGAAAACATTGTTGGTTACACATGGTGTCTGTTTACAATTTTCACAGAACTGTCAAATCGCAGAACATTGTTGCGTTTGTTTACAATGTTTTTTATAGGTTATATAACGTTTAAAATATCGCCTATTTTTAGAATTTTCTATTTTCGTTCAACCTTTTTATATAGCGGCCAGGTTTAATTTTATTCTATTTCTTGATTTACTTGCTTTTTTAGTTTGTTTGCTTATTTTTTCTGGGCTAAATTTAATAAGTTTTTACCTCAATATGAAACAATCTCTCTTTTTAGATGCTGACTTGCAGCAAGTAGTAATGGCTATTCAAAAACTTGCCTATTTTTCTTTGTAAATATTATTTTATAAGAAAATCTAAGACTATTAATCATGCCGCGTTTGTTTACTTTCGTTTTGGCCAAATTAGGTGACTCCTACTCTAAAAAGATATTTCGTTAAGGCCCCATAGCCTTTGGTTTATTTCTAGAGGGGCGCTTTAAAATGTTGACCAAGTTTCATTATAATAGTTTTAAGTGTCAATTGAAACTTAACAGCTGATTACCTTCGGGTAAATTTTAAAGTCAGGTTATAAACAAACAAAAAATAGATCTCTTCAACTCTATAAACATGAACTAGCTTATGAAATGAAAATAATTTTAAAATGCGCAAATTAAACTTGGGACCCCTATTACATAATTAGGGAGACATTGTGGTATCGCATCACAGTGGAGACACTGTAGTTCGATCGCTCAAGGAAGGGGTGGAGGCCGGGAGAAAACAATTAGACGGGATGTATGGTGGGAGGGGGGGCGGCGCCGCAGCGGTCGCCGATCTCGCCCAGGGCGGCAAAGTGCCTAAGGCCGTGCCTGTGTCATGGTGTAGTTGACAAGGCTAGCAGTGTCTTCATCTGTCACTTTGTTAGGTGAGAATGCTTCCTCAAAAAAGTCAGCAAGAATATTACACTTATCGAGATCACTTTCAAAGGCATGATCACCATGATTTAGAGGTGGGATTACAGTTGGAGTGCGTAAGATCCGTTTGGTTGCCTGCCAAAGGCTAGAGTCATTTGGTTTTACACCGCTCAGATAAGCTTTGTAAGACATGATTTTGTACCCATCGATTTCCGTTTTCACTTGTCGTATAAGTCGATTGAGCCTTCTACGAGTTTGAGGGTGTCTATGTCGAATCCTCTGACGTCGAGCCTCCTGCTTAGCTTTAATCAAATTAAGGATTCGTAAGGGAGGATTAAGGAAGCTATTAGTCCTAACGGGAAATTGTCTGTAAGTTGCGGATTTAATAGCTTTACAGAGGCAGCCTGTCAAAGTTTCAATGGCCCTGTTGATTCCATCATTAGAGTTTAAGTTTTTTGGTGACTCAAGAAGTTCATCTAATTTTACGCTAAAGACAACCCAGTTAACTTTCCCAGTTATTAGTCTTTGAGGAGGTGAATTGTGGTCGGGTTGGAGGAAGAAACTGATTACAACAGGGAGATGGTCTGAGTCTAATTCAGGTAAAACAATGTGATGGATAGGAGCTACAAAATGGTAATAAACAATAATATCTAATATATCGGGTTCACAGTTAAATTGAAACGGGTACAGTTCGTGCCAGAAAGGAAAAGAGAGTGTCGGACCGGTCCAGGTAGGCCCGGGTAGCCCTAATCCACTGTTGTCACAACCGTCACAACACCTATTGTTGTGAGGCCGGCCGGCGACGGGGGTGGGCAGCCCCCACGCCTGAGTCATTGACTGCGGGCCGCTTCGAAATTCCTTATACCAGGAATTACTCAAGAAATAACTCGCCGGCCGGCCTCACGACAATAGGTGTTGTGACAACAGTGGATTAGGGCTGCCCGGGCCTACCTGGACCGGTCCGACACTCTCTTTTCCTTTCTGGCACGAACTGTAAAAGGTAGGTTGTTCAGGCGCAGAGATATTAAAACCTTCGTCCGCGACAAGTTTTAAAAGTCGCACACCATTTGGATTAGAGACTCTGAAGCCCCAGTCCAAGGCCGCACTAGTCCTGATGCTTGCAGTTTAAATCACCGATAATTAAAGTGGGCTGATTTCCTGTGAGTAAGGTAAAGAAGACGTTCAAGTGAAGTCTTCGATTAGGGGATTTATAAGCTGAAATGTTAGTTATAGAAGTACCATCGTTTAAAAATACCTTTATAGCAGTGGCTTCAATAGACACAAGGTGAGGTAAAAACAAAGAATTATGTTGTATAGATTTCTTGATAAAAATGGCCACCCCACCTGAGGCGACAGGAGCAACACGGTCTTCTCTGTAGATGTTGTATCCACTTACCTTAAAATTTTGATTAGGTACAAAATGAGTCTCTGAAACACTATGTCGATGTTATGCCGCACCAAAAAAACAGAAAAAATAGATTTTTGTTTGTTTAATCCATTTGCATTCCAATTAAGGATTTTTAAATTTTGAAATGCAACCCCATTAGGGAGAGGAATTTTTCAGGAAAGAACTTATAACGCTGGTTAGAATTGTTTTAATCATGGGGATAATTGATTTAACTACTTCTACTATTAAAACTTCTACTATCTTTCAAATCAATTTACTTACGTAAATTTATAGCCATAAGGTGTCAATATTTTGTTCCTTCACGCTGGACGCGTTTCAGGCGAATGACCGCCTATCCTCAGCAGTAATGAAGTTCATTAAAATTAGTCCATTGTTACTCCAACGGTTGTCAAAACGCATAAAAAGTACATACACATAATCGATACACACGAACACATACGACACGAACGAAAAACATTAAATAGCGCCATTCCGATGCACCGCGGATCCGCACTAGTTAGCTGATGCAGGCCTACTGCATCCTTATCGATAAAGAAAAACAAGATAAGGTTAGGTATGAGGCCGCAAACAAAATTGAGAAATTCATTAGTAAGTCACAACGGAGAAGGGTGCGTAAAAAACGGTTCTCTAAGAACGAAAAAAGCAGTGTAAATAACATTAAGGATAAACTTGACGAAAATAATGCCCGATTAGTGGAAGCTGACAAATCAAATGCCACAGTAGTTATATCTGAATCAACTTTAGAGGATAAAGTAAATGACTTCTTTCAAAAAAATGGTGTTTTTGAAATAAACGATAAGACAGCTGACTACAATAAAAGCATTAAGGATATAATAAACAACACTTGTGTCATTCACCCTCAAAAACGGAAACAATTATATAATTCAAAAGCTGCCCCGCCAAAATTTAAACCGTTGGTTAAAACCCATAAGGACGACATGCCAATTAGGCCTGTTATCAACTGCATACAAGCACCTGCATACAAACTTAGTAAATACCTAGCTAGTTTAATAAAATCTCGAATAGACATGACATCTAATTACACGTGCCAAAACTCTAAGGAATTTATTGACGCTCTGCATAGCCACAATCTTGACAAAAACAATATCTTGTTATCAGTAGATGTCGATAACATGTATGCCAACATACCTCCAAACGAGGCCATTGATGCCTTAGTCGACCGTTTACGTAAGTCTGATAAGTTTTCAAACGCAGAAATAGAAGATATTAAATTAATGGTTGGGGAGATAACGAGGCAAAATTACTTTGAATGGGGTAATAAAACGTATTGCGTCCCCAAAGGGCTGCCTATGGGAGGACCACTATCTGCCCTACTAGCTGAAATATATTTGCAACAATTCGAAAATAGCAAAATTGTGAATCCAGCAAATCCCCATTTCAGTAAAATCCAGTTTTACCAAAGATATGTCGATGACTCATTTATGATTTTTAAAGGAACTAAAAGACAAGCTAACGTTTTTCTCAGCTACCTCAATAGTGTTCACAATACAATCAAATTCAAAATAGAAATTGAAGACAACAGTTCAATAACCTTTTTATACGTTAGAGTAAAGAGGACATGTGATGGTTTCGAATTCGGTATACACAGAAAGCCCACCCAGACTGATCTTGTGATTCCAATTGACTCAAATCATCCCTATCAATATAAATTATCAGCTTTCCGATCGATGGTTTTCCGCTTATTAACTTACCGGCTATGCACAAAAGAGTATGAGAAAGAAAAGAGTATTATAAAACAGATCGCCTACAACAATGGATACGACCCCAGCCTCATTGACAATTTAATCAGAAAAACGAAATTTAAACTAGCTAATCCAGATGAAAAAGATACAAAAGATAAAAAAATCGTGCCTCTAAATTATGTAAATCAGCATTCTGAAATAGTTGGAAACATATTCAAGAAAAATGGTTTTCACCCTGGATACAAAGTGAATAAAACAATTTTTCGGAAGCCGAGCACTCCCATCGATAAAAAGCATGCTAAAGGGGTTTATTTAATTGATTGTAACGGCGGTGAAAGCTGTGGCAAAAAATATATAGGCTACACCAATAGATCGTTTGGTGAAAGATTTAAAGAACATAATGCCGTCAATCAAAATAATCCGTCCTCTAAGGTTGCTCAGCATTTGAAAGAAAATAAAGACCATAAAATTGATTTTGACAGATCCTTAAAAGTTTTAAAACACTGCAGCAATAAAAATAAAGCCCAAGTATGGGAGGAGCTATTTATTTATCAGAATGTAATAGCCAATGGTAAAGACAGTTTGCTAAATAAAAAAGAAGAGTTCGCCGACAAAATAACATAAGGTAAACCGCCCCAACTCCGGAACCCGCCCAAATCCGGACGAACGCTCTTTTAGGCGAAAAATAAGACTGTCGGCTGAAACGCCGATCGCAGCGGTTTGCGATGGTTATTTATGTATGAAAACCCCCTTACTCCAATTTTGTAAAATGGAAAAAAAATATTTAAGACCGAGGACAGGTCAAATTGCCGAGTTTCACATTTCGGCGTGAAACTCCGCGCGATTTTGACTAAGTAGCAAGGTAATTTAAATAAGGTTTTATTAATATTTTATTATACCTAATTGTGAGTTTTGGAATTCTTAAAATTTCTCAGACATGTTAATCGTTTTCTTATGTATAATAAACATCATTTTTATTATATTTACTACAAATTACAAGGCGTCCGTATTAGGGATGCTTTAAGCACGGCTTGCCCAATACCGAAAAGCCTTAGAATTGAAAAAAAAAATTATTTGATTGATAAAATTATTTTAAAATGTAATAAAAGGTTTAATTCACATAAAATTATACAAAAATCAATACGATCCTTATATCTATAGTTGTTTAAGACTAAAAGAACGACGTTCAGCAAACCTCCATACTCATTCCCCATGTTATTCTTATGGAGCTTACAAAAACATGTCAAATCTCGCTCATGTCAAATCTCGCTATGTTCGATTGAAATATGCTCTTTTGCATTTGAAATTCGCTGAGTATGCAGGTCTGCTGCAACTCAGACTCAGTATTGGATATTTTTACAAACAGAGGCGCCTTTGTGAACTCGATTGAGCATACAATTTTCTTGGAATTTAAGGTGACAGTTAGTGTGACGTTTGTTTGTAAGTAATGATCTAAAAATGAAAATGTAGTAGCCGTATTCAGGCGCTGGATTAAGTTGTATAAAGAAGGCACTGGATTGTTTATAAAGACTTTAGTAAATAATCTCACAATAGTTGCGGGCACCGAATAGGGCGGGCGGCAAAAACTGTAAACTCACCAAATCGTCTGCTATAGCTACCTCAGCTGATGGCTGATATAACCAAATGTAATGATTTTGTTGAACTATCAAAACTTTGTTTACGTTTTTCAGGACTTTTCACGTGTAAACTTGTGTTTACTTTAAAACATGATCATATAGTTGATTAACTACCCAAACAAAAAATAAACAATAATTTCGCCAGAAGCGCACTCACTCACCCGCCCTAGTGTCTGCGACTCTATTACCGGAAGTGGCATTGAAGTTTAGCCATATCATTAATAAAGAAGTTCTAGAATACTGTACCTTATTTAGGGGTAAGTACTGGACAATTGATCGATTCCGAGCAACGGGATTACTAGTTTCTTAACTAAATGGATTACCTTGATTCACGCTCCAGTATTTAACGGGACGTACAGTGTATGATTTCTATCTAATCAAAAAACCAATTGTTTCAAACTTCATTTTAAGGTCATAAAGTGCCGAAAAACATTGCTTTAATGCTGAGAGAAAAGTCTTCCGGTGTTGGGAAGCTATCTTCCGGTGTTGGGACTGTCGCCGTCCGGTTTTGGGCTGTTGTCGTTCAGATCGATCGACACTTAATGTTCATTATTAATTAGTTTTTATCGGTTGAAATGTTTTATTTATGATAAAAATTGTGGAGAAATTGTCGGCGAATCCATTTCTCTCTGTGGATTTTGCCTAGTTCTATCCAATCAGGCGATATTTGACTTTGCAGTAACATTTCCCCTAGCCGTCCGGCATTTAGGCGGTTTACCTATCAGCTGTTCAGTCAACTGGATAACAAGAACAACTAATTATCAGCTGATCCTGTGACGTAGCCTTGACCTCTTCCTCCGACCACCAGTAGGCCTGCATCAGCTAACTAGTGCGGATCCGCGGTGCATCGGAATGGCGCTATTTAATGTTTTTCGTTCGTGTCGTATGTGTTCGTGTGTATCGATTATGTGTATGTACTTTTTATGCGTTTTGACAACCGTTGGAGTAACAATGGACTAATTTTAATGAACTTCATTACTGCTGAGGATAGGCGGTCATTCGCCTGAAACGCGTCCAGCGTGAAGGAACAAAATATTGACACCTTATGGCTATAAATTTACGTAAGTAAATTGATTTGAAAGATAGTAGAAGTTTTAATAGTAGAAGTAGTTAAATCAATTATCCCCATGATTAAAACAATTCTAACCAGCGTTATAAGTTCTTTCCTGAAAAATTCCTCTCCCTAATGGGGTTGCATTTCAAAATTTAAAAATCCTTAATTGGAATGCAAATGGATTAAACAAACAAAAATCTATTTTTTTCTGTTTTTTTGGTGCGGCATAACATCGACATAGTGTTTCAGAGACTCATTTTGTACCTAATCAAAATTTTAAGGTAAGTGGATACAACATCTACAGAGAAGACCGTGTTGCTCCTGTCGCCTCAGGTGGGGTGGCCATTTTTATCAAGAAATCTATACAATATAATTCTTTGTTTTTACCTCACCTTGTATCTATTGAAGCCACTGCTATAAAGGTATTTTTAAACTATGGTACTTCTACAACTAACATTTCAGCTTATAAATCCCCTAATCGAAGACTTCACTTGAACGTCTTCTTTACCTTACTCACAGGAAATCAGCCCACTTTAATTATCGGTGATTTAAACTGCAAGCATACTAGTGCGGCCTTGGACTGGGGCTTCAGAGTCTCTAATCCAAAAAAAAAAAACAAGATAAGGTTAGGTATGAGGCCGCAAACAAAATTGAGAAATTCATTAGTAAGTCACAACGGAGAAGGGTGCGTAAAAAACGGTTCTCTAAGAACGAAAAAAGCAGTGTAAATAACATTAAGGATAAACTTGACGAAAATAATGCCCGATTAGTGGAAGCTGACAAATCAAATGCCACAGTAGTTATATCTGAATCAACTTTAGAGGATAAAGTAAATGACTTCTTTCAAAAAAATGGTGTTTTTGAAATAAACGATAAGACAGCTGACTACAATAAAAGCATTAAGGATATAATAAACAACACTTGTGTCATTCACCCTCAAAAACGGAAACAATTATATAATTCAAAAGCTGCCCCGCCAAAATTTAAACCGTTGGTTAAAACCCATAAGGACGACATGCCAATTAGGCCTGTTATCAACTGCATACAAGCACCTGCATACAAACTTAGTAAATACCTAGCTAGTTTAATAAAATCTCGAATAGACATGACATCTAATTACACGTGCCAAAACTCTAAGGAATTTATTGACGCTCTGCATAGCCACAATCTTGACAAAAACAATATCTTGTTATCAGTAGATGTCGATAACATGTATGCCAACATACCTCCAAACGAGGCCATTGATGCCTTAGTCGACCGTTTACGTAAGTCTGATAAGTTTTCAAACGCAGAAATAGAAGATATTAAATTAATGGTTGGGGAGATAACGAGGCAAAATTACTTTGAATGGGGTAATAAAACGTATTGCGACCCCAAAGGGCTGCCTATGGGAGGACCACTATCTGCCCTACTAGCTGAAATATATTTGCAACAATTCGAAAATAGCAAAATTGTGAATCCAGCAAATCCCCATTTCAGTAAAATCCAGTTTTACCAAAGATATGTCGATGACTCATTTATGATTTTTAAAGGAACTAAAAGACAAGCTAACGTTTTTCTCAGCTACCTCAATAGTGTTCACAATACAATCAAATTCAAAATAGAAATTGAAGACAACAGTTCAATAACCTTTTTAGACGTTAGAGTAAAGAGGACATGTGATGGTTTCGAATTCGGTATACACAGAAAGCCCACCCAGACTGATCTTGTGATTCCAATTGACTCAAATCATCCCTATCAATATAAATTATCAGCTTTCCGATCGATGGTTTTCCGCTTATTAACTTACCGGCTATGCACAAAAGAGTATGAGAAAGAAAAGAGTATTATAAAACAGATCGCCTACAACAATGGATACGACCCCAGCCTCATTGACAATTTAATCAGAAAAACGAAATTTAAACTAGCTAATCCAGATGAAAAAGATACAAAAAATAAAAAATTCGTGCCTCTAAATTATGTAAATCAGCATTCTGAAATAGTTGGAAACACATTCAAGAAAAATGGTTTTCACCCTGGATACAAAGTGAATAAAACAATTTTTCGGAAGCCGAGCACTCCCATCGATAAAAAGCATGCTAAAGGGGTTTATTTAATTGATTGTAACGGCGGTGAAAGCTGTGGCAAAAAATATATAGGCTACACCAATAGATCGTTTGGTGAAAGATTTAAAGAACATAATGCCGTCAGTCAAAATAATCCGTCCTCTAAGGTTGCTCAGCATTTGAAAGAAAATAAAGACCATAAAATTGATTTTGACAGATCCTTAAAAGTTTTAAAACACTGCAGCAATAAAAATAAAGCCCAAGTATGGGAGGAGCTATTTATTTATCAGAATGTAATAGCCAATGGTAAAGACAGTTTGCTAAATAAAAAAGAAGAGTTCGCCGACAAAATAACATATCAGCTGTTCAGTCAACTGGATAACAAGAACAACTAATTATCAGCTGATCCTGTGACGTAGCCTTGACCTCTTCCTCCGACCACCAGTAGGCCTGCATCAGCTAACTAGTGCGGATCCGCGGTGCATCGGAATGGCGCTATTTAATGTTTTTCGTTCGTGTCGTATGTGTTCGTGTGTATCGATTATGTGTATGTACTTTTTATGCGTTTTGACAACCGTTGGAGTAACAATGGACTAATTTTAATGAACTTCATTGCTGCTGAGGATAGGCGGTCATTCGCCTGAAACGCGTCCAGCGTGAAGGAACAAAATATTGACACCTTATGGCTATAAATTTACGTAAGTAAATTGATTTGAAAGATAGTAATCACAGGTGTCAAGGCTGTATATTAGTTAAAACTTCTAAGTTGGTTGAGCTCGATTCATTAGAGGTACACGGCGATTTCGAGGGTTTCTCATGACTTGTTTGGGCTTTAGGGATGGGCCGGGTCGTGGATTTGGAGATGGTTTTTGTAAAGTATGTATACCATTCAAAACATCAGCGTAGGAAATCTCGTGTGTCTGATGCAAGATTTTCGTGGGTATTTGTGGTTGAACTGAAGCTGCAGGTTCCTGGTTAGCAGCCGATAAGAAATCATCGGGATCAGTCTTCTTGGGTTTAGTTTGTTTAAGAGTTTTAGTTCTCGACATCAAGAGATTTTAGTATATGTGGAACAACCCCTAAAATTAGCAGTGTGACCGTCACCACAGTTGACGCATGTTGGCGGGATTTCTTTAGATAATTTGCACTCAGAAAAATGGTGGTCACCTGTGCAGCGAACACACCTTGGATCAAGGCGACAAAAGTTTTTGGTATGACCGTACCTTTGGCAGCGGGTACATTGAGGAATGTTCCTGTTTTTTCGCTTGGATTCAACAGATACAATCGAATGACACAATTTGTTGAGATTAAATATTTCTTGACTAGCATCATTGTTTTCAAGCTCAACAACACACAGAGGGATTATGTATTTCTCTTTGTTAAGACGTCTAGCTACTTTACAAACTGGGAGGTTCATTTCTAAAAGCTCTATTTTTATTTCATCCTCACAGAATGAACAAGGAACATTTATGATCACAACTTCGAGTTTTTTTTATCCTGGATAGATTGAAAAGTATGAAATTTAACATTGCACTGATCGTAAAAGGATGTTAATTTCCTAAAATCTGAAATGTCTGTCAAACTAATTTTAAGGTACTTCCCTTTGAGTGATGTAGTGAATTCATGAGACACGTTATTTTAATGTCTTTTACGATTTCTTAGTGGTTATTTACTTCATGTAGAAATATTGGAGGAATTTTGTCAGGTTTACTTATGGGTTTAATAGCATCATTGGCATTATTGTTGGAAGAGACGTAATTGTGATCGGAAAGGACATTGAATTGTTTACAAAGGACATTGAATTGATTTTGTTTACAGAGTTGGGAAGGGTCTAGCATATACCTTAGATGGGTTGATGGTTGTACTGCTCCTCTGGCCATTTTACGCTTAGGAGATGAGACGAATTGGCCATCTTCTCTTTGTGCGTCCATTTCGCTTGAGGTTTCATCAAATAAGTCGTCAACGCTGACAGGAGCAATCTGTTTAGAGGATGGGGAACAGTTTGGTAAGCCAACTCCTCGGCTGATGTTTGGACGCATACTTATTGCATTGGTTTTTGCTTTAAGGTTAGTTTTATGTTTGAACAAAAAATTCTTGTTAGATAAAGGAGCAATAATTACAAAATACTAGATAACACGTAGCTCGAAATCGAGCAAAAATCATATATTAAAAGAATAAACAGCTTACCTGTATACTTTTAAAATTTGATTGAAGGGCTAATTCAATGACACAATTATGGCTAAGACATTGAAACTCTAAAAGTTCATTTGAATTACCGCAGAAGTTTCCGGTTAACGATTTTTTGGGAAGCATTATCATTTTCCATGTCCTCCTTATTCTGAAATGTATAATTTAATACCGTCAAAAGATCGAGCTCTGCTTTCAACAACATGAAGCTAACCGAGAGCAAACACTTTCACCGTGAGCGAAGACCTCATTTGTTTAGGGACTGCCTCTGCACCTTTTTGATAGTTATCCCCAAAACAGGAATTATAAGGAACGGCTGTCTTTGTAGGGAACCTTTCCTTTGTGTCAACAACGCGTAAATGACGCATTATCTCTACCAGTCATTCGTGAAATACAGCTAGCCCACCACGATGAAAACATAAGTTCATTGGTCTGAGGTTGGAAGGAACATCAAATGTTACATCGGGAGGGTGATTCTAGGCAATGCAATCGTGTTCCCTCCGATCGGTCAATCTTCGCCTTCTAATTGCATTATTACTGCACCAAATCAAAAAATAAATTGGTTCAAGTTAATAAACCTTCAAAAAACTCAATGCTGAAATGTATTTAGATATCGTAAACTATATAATGAAACTGGGAACTGCAATGTTTAAACCCTTTAAAAACACTTCATAACATAACCAAAATTACACAATATATCTTTTTATTGAAAGCCAAAGCAGCTGTAAAAACAAAAAAAAACTGCTCTCTTCAATAAAATAATTATAAGTGCTGCAATCTATGGTTTACCTATAAATCTATTTCAGAGCTTATAACCATATGTTCAGTTGTAAACAAAGTGAACTGAGCTTGCTCAAATGTCGATGAATAGCGCCACTGTTCCGAAACGTCAGCCCTTAATTGTACTTTAGTGACGCCCTTTTTTAAAATTCTGAGACTTGTTGACAAATCTACATAAAATTCCCTTTAATTTGGTACCTCAAACGTTAAAATCCGTCCAGCCGTTATTGCGGTTGGACTGTGAAAAGAAAACCGCTTGCGTATTAATATATAGAAGATAGATATGAATTTAAAAGACCAATATCTAAAAAAGGTCTTTTTGATAAGTTTATAAATCAAATTCACTTTTAAAACGATTAAATATTGGGAAAATTAAGGATTATTAAAAAAGTTAATGTGTAAACAACCACGAATCACAGCTGTCAACTGTCAGCATGCAGTCGGCTGCTGTTGAGGTGTTTTTGGCACTAGCAGATAAGGATGGTACCACTGGATATTTCATTCTATTATCGTCGTGTCGTTCTGTCTACCCTGTTGACAGTTTTGCGCTATCTAGTTAAAGTTTGTTTGCATATTTAGTTTTGTCTCATTTCATAATAATGTATTATGTCGAATATATGGAAATATAAGCGTGTATTGATTTATTAGGCATAACTCATTCTTCCTCTCTCTGCCTCATGTGATAAAATCCTTGCTGAACGATAGGCCAAGTCAAATTCACCCTGATTCGGCGATGGTTAACTTGAGCAATTTGTAGTAAGGTGCTGAATTCATCTAAAGTCCTCTTGGCTCAAGTACGCTCTCGGCGGGTCAGGGCGAATCAACGATGAACATGTTCGCGATTGCAAGAGTAAACATGTTGCGTTCAGCATGACTCGTTCAACTTTGTTCTCATAAGGTGTCGTGTGGGAAATTTTTCACCGAATGTTTAGGGCAAGTCAAACTCGCATTGACAAAAGTGTACTTGATCCATCAATCCTCACTACCCTTAAGTGACGAGATCCTAAATTAAATGCTAAATAAAATGTTTATGCAAGTCTAAATCCTAGCGAAAACATCTTAATACTTACAAGAAAAAACAAATCTATTATTGTTCAATAATTATGATCCTGTGTCAAAATAATTTAATTTTGTAATGGTGGTGAATTTTGCGTTCTTTTTAGCTCAGTCTATGTCTAAATACAGACTGGGCCCTTCAAAAAATGCTTATTGATTGACACTGAAAGACTTTAAAAGAGGGTTTGTACATTAGCATTTCTAATAAAATTAGTTGAACCGGTAATAGATAATATGTTGTTAGAGTCCGGACTGCAACAACCTGTCAGCACGTACAGAAAGGATGGCCCCACGTAGTTTAACTTTTCTTGTCTGTTCTTTTGTGTAGATCTTTAAGAATGTTTTTAATTCATAAAGATAAAAAAATCTTTTGACACAGACTGTTTAGTTTAATATTTTAGAAAAATTTTCATTTAAAATATTTAGAAATGTTTTGTCTAAAATTAGCCTCTAAACCCTCAAAACATCAAAGCGGGCATCTTAATGCAAAATGTTATCCTGCATTTGGGGGGATCCCTAAACCGTACCGGCACTGGAGAATTTACCATGACACCACTGCTCTTCGGAACTTTGGTATTATACGGAGGCAACTTTTTTTAGAGAGATTGTTTTGCTGGGCACCAAACATAACTACATCATTCAGAAGAACGTACTTTAATCGAATTACTGTCCAAATTTGACTTAATTGTGATGAACGGTATTTGTGTTCTGCCTCCCAGAAGGCAGCGATGTCAGCAACGATTGAGTGTTCACGTCGTCACTGCCGCTCTCGTCCACACCCGATCGCCACCCTAGTGCAGCGCGCTGCGGCGGTTATGTTAGGTTAGGTTATCATAAATATGTTAGTAGGACTTTCCTCGTTATTTTACGAATCAAACGATACCAGATGAGTCATACTTTCGCCCACCAAATCCCCTCCAAATAGGCACAAGTTTGGTTGTTGACCGGAGCGCGCGCATCACCTGTCAACGGGTTTTGACGGGCGAAAGTGTGTCTCATTTGGTATCGTTCGATTCGTAACGAAATGAGGAAACTCCTACTAACATATTTATGATAACCTAACTTAACATAACCGCCGCAGCGCGATGTATGAGGGTGGCCTCCGTATAATACCAAAGTACCCTCTCTTCTATTACTACGGTATATATCGGAAATTTTTCAAGATTGTTTATCAAGAGTCTGCCGTTTGCAGTACCTTACGCCATATTGGGTTTTAGTTGCAAAAGAACAATGCTAATTTCTTTAAAACATGCATGTCTTTGAACACAAATAACTCGATTACCGTCCCTTAGATTTTATGAATATGTGATTTTGTATACGTTTGTCTTATTTATTCAATTTTAGCTCAAAATGTACATTTATAAAATGATTAATTTTAAACTTGCATATTGTTAATTTTTTAAGAGTTTTAAAATTCTAATTCCACAAATCACTAGATATTGGTATCCTATTACTTTAAATTGGAAATAAGTACCTGGTGGATTGTTACTATAAAATCTAGTTACTATAAAATATTTCAATGTCATAAAATTGATAAATCGAAACCTTTTTTATTGCTCCATGGACTCTTCATCCCATTTGCTGTATTTTCCCTTGACGGCTGTAGATTCCAAACAGTTGTTATGATTACTTCATTTGTTTACACTTTCCTTGTTTATTTTCGTTGCTATCACGGCAACCCATAAACAACTTTAAAATTCGATTTATTACGCTATTAGATTTTCTCTGGCCAAGTAATCTGCACAAAAGACGTTTTTGTGTCACAAATTACATATTTCTAGACTTTGAAGGAAATCCTCGGAGCCGTTTTAGAGATAATTGTGCAAGCACGCAAGCAAGCAAGCAAGCATACAAGCACGATAACATTACTCATAAAAGAGTACAGGATAAAGTATTTAACAACATGTATATATATTATCTAACTTCACCGAGTGAAAAACGTGACATTATTCAACTCGATCCACTTCAGTTTGTGCTTCAAAATTTTAATGCTTAGAAAATTTATCTTATATTATTTTGTGAAAAAATATTATATAATTTGAATTTTCTGTGAATTATTTAACGAATGGCAGTGTCGAGCAATGTGAAGACACCGTTGATATATACAACGTGCTTCAACAAAGACCGAATAAATTGAATAACTAAACAAAATGGAAATATCTGTAAATCAAACCACATTGTCTTTGTGGGGAGCAATATGAACTTGTATGTTTGAAAATGTAACTATTTTCGCCGAACAAAAGCTCGGTGCAGATATTTATCTTTAAATTAACATCAATTTTCTGGTTTTTGAGCGGTAAATACAGGTGTAACAACTGTTTGAAATTAGAATTGTTCTTATGGGACGAACCTCTGAAAAACGGCAGGTAGCCTACTGCAGACTCTTAAGGCTTTTTCGTGTATTTTGCATACTCTCATCATTGATAAAAAAGGAATTTTCACGGCCGGCCGTCCGAATAATGTGTAAAGTTGTTCCCGTCGTTTTCCCGCACTCGGTAAATTGAAGGGGACCAGATTTTGGAAAAGCCAAAACGAGAAGGTGAACTCCGGGGAGTTTTATGGGATATGGAATTAATAACCCCCACAAAAAGAGGGAGAGCCCTCTCCCAAAAATTTTGGAAAAATTAGGAGCATTTATATATTCTACTTTATTTGTTCTACTAGAGTGTTGCAAAAGACGAAAAACGTATGAGTGACATTATCATGACATTATGTTCTTTATTTTACCATTTATTATACAACTAGCTGACCCGACAGACGTTGTCCTGTCTTCTTTATAATTAATTTGTTTCTTCGGGATGCTACCAATACTGATTGAAATGCATTTAATGACGGCAGAGTGACTATTGTCCAGCATCATACGTCGGAAGTCCGCGACATATGCGCATGAGTACGCTCAGGATGCTAAGTTGGATGTACGTCATTATGGTACACCACATTTGTTTATTACGTTCACATGCAATTCAAATTGGTCAGAAATTCTACAAGAATTATTTCCTGGCCAATCTCCCATTGATAGCCATATTACCACAAGAGTTTTTAAAAGAAAATCAAAGTTACTCATTGATTTTATTGTTAAGCATTGCATGTTCGGCGAGACGCATTGTGGGACATATTCAGTAGAATGACAAAAACGCGGGTTGCAACTTGCACACATCCTTATTTGGTTGGTTGAGAGGATAAAACCGAATGAAATGGATTATGTGATATCAGCTAATACAATGAAGGATATCCATTTAGTCGATTCAGTAAATTATTGTGTAACAGATCATTAACTCACTATGTATTTGTAATGGCACTCAGCTGACGGTGAAAAAATTAATTAACAACATAATTGAGGCAACGATTAAGCAAAAAATACAGAGGTCAACACGTTTTTATCCCACGTATCCAAATGATTCCAAACGATACGCCCTTTAACTTTAAGCGGCAACAATTTCCAGCAGCTTGCAATTGCAATGTCCGAATTAAATGGTCAGCCTTTGAATGTTTGTGGAAACAACCTTGAAAATTTATGATTTTCACATGGCCAATTGTATGTCGCCTGTTCCAGTGTCGGAACACTGAAAATATAATTTTTGCGCCAGAAGACAAAACTAACAATGTTGTATATTAAAAAAGCTTTAGAATAAAAGTTATGTTGTTGATGTGAATATTTTGATATTTATTAAAACTAAAACAAATTATTCATAAAGAAGACAGGACAACGCCTGTCGGGTCATTGGCATATCAGGTTGAACCAGGCAAAACTCCGTTCCGTGGAATACGTACAATTGGTTGGTGTCAATTGTAGTTGGCCACTGGTGCAGTACATTACAGGGGCTTCATTTTTAAACCAAAAATCATTGCAACCGTTGACACACAATGTTCACTGAGCCAATAGTAACTATTGGCAATAAACTGTAATCAATCGTCGCGTTATAATTGAGCGCAGCTCAATGGGGATTGAATGCATAGAGCTATAACTATGGAAGGCGGACTACACTGTCGTAGGGCGGACGAGAACGAGCCGGCAACGAGCTCGCTCCCCCCACCGCTACCAGGAACCGGGTACCGTTCTTTATAACATGAGAGAGATTAGGAAAAGCGCGACGCGCGCTGTTTCGAATTAAAATTGCCGCCAAACTTGGTCACCTATGTGGTTTTCCAGTTGGGTATTTGAAGTACATTAAATTTCCTATCGAATGGTGTTATTTATTTCTACGAATAATATATTTTAATATTTATTAAAGAAGATCAAAGTGGGAATGATTATTTCGGACAATGAACATATGATAACTATAACTACGTTTGTGAACGAAATATGATGTTCTTATCTAAATATACAATTTATTCATGTTCATTATGAGTTTCTCTAACTAAAAATAATATATTAAACCACATTTAATCAGCATATTTGAAATACAAGTATGAAAACTTGATTTAAACTTTTACAAATTTATTAGACGAGCTAAATTATGTTCATATAAAAAAATTAAATGGACAACTAGCCATAATATTAATATTAATATTAATTAATATTAATATTTATATTAATTAAGCTATTAATATTTATTTTGTATTCCTGATATTTTTTAACTTTTAATACCATTTTTCATGTTTTAAGAGATCTGTGTGTTGGGCAGACAATTTAAAATAGGAAAACTCAAGAGAAAATTACAAGACGCGTTCATTTTAATTACACTTATAGCCGTTGTAATGAAATTATTACAGCAATAAAAAGTAAAGGATTTTCTTGCCCATTACATACTCAAACTTTTAATATCATATTAAGTAATATTAATGCTATATATTTAAAAACATAAAAAGCTTGAAGTGATAAATAAAAAACTTACGGTTTTGCTTCCTCTAACGACCTATTCTAAGTTATTTTGACTTATTTCTTATAGATAAACCACTCAATTATGGCTGGTTATAGTTTAAAAAGCTTGAGAATTCTGTTGGCAAGAAATTATTTTACTTTTGTTCGCTATATTTCTGCTACAAGTCTGTAAGGATGATTAATGTGAGCACGGACTATGGTATTTCTTTAGTTTCCCTATCTATATATTATTTATCTACGTAACACATAATTCTTCTAAAACAAGATAAGTTTGAAAAATACAAAAATATAGTAGGAAATACGAATTAAATATTTATTTCGTCCCAAATCAATGCATTTTAGTTAATGTTTGTAGACTTTCCTTAACAACTTTGAGCAAATTATTTATAATTATTATTTTATTACAAATATTTCGAATAACTATTGCTTAATTTATTATTCTTTGTTAGAGAAACTCGTAAGGATCATGAATAAATTGTTTATTTGGATAAGTACAACATACTTTGTTCACAAACGTAATTATAGTAATCACATATTCATAGACTTTAATATACATTCTAACTTGGATCTTCTATGATCATTATTAAACATAACTATTCGTAGAAACAAATCACACCATTCGATAGGAAATTTAATGTACATTAAATACCCAATCGGAAAAACACATAGGTGACCAAGTTTGGTGGTAATTGTAATTCGAAGCAGCGCGCGTCACGTTTTTCCCAGTCGCTCTAATGTTATAAGAACGGCACCCGTTCCTGCTCCTGGTAGTGGTGGGGGAGCGAGTGGCCGCCGGACCGTTCTCGCGGCATTTAGTCGCTGTTCCATGTTTATACTTCTATGATTGAATGCAATATCTCCTCGTTAAATAAAGCACATTCATCTTCATTTCGAGACTCGTTTTGTTTATTATTTTGACTTTCCCGAAAGTGACCTTCACTCAAAGCACTACGTTCTCTACGGCCCGGCCCAGGTTGTTGCGTCGAGGGTAACGTGGCAGTTTCAAGAACCAGAATAATACTGAATCAATGTTATATTAAACTTATAATATAGTCATAATTTTGGTGAACTATGAACTCGAAACACTTCTCAACCTCTCTGGTCAAATAAAAAACTGCAGTTTTTCACACTCTCATATAAGGCTTGCAATATTAATTGTTCTAAAACCAAACAAAACTATGAGGATTTATCTTCATTTCTGAACATCCTAAAAGGTTAGTTAGATAAAAAGGTAGATTCACATGTCATGTAATCAGAATTCTTCAGATACAAAAAGTAACTTTTAATTAGACCTTTTAATTTCACAAAATCCTTCAAATACAAACGTAATTAATCCAAGTGTAAATAAATAAACACATATTTCAAATTCACCTTTGTTTACATGTCAACATATGGTTATGATTTGAATTAATTAGTTCTCCAGTTATTCCAACAGAATGCATACATGGTCAAGTAACTTTAAGGGCCAGTGGGAAAGAGCCCCAGGGTCGAATTTAAAATTTTTCGTCATAGGGCCTACTGCTGCGAAAACGACTGTTTTCAATACATGCGTTGCGTGGCGAAACTAGCCGTTTCCCACCCTAGGGAGGGAAAAAGTCAACTGATGTTGAGCAGGGCATCAGCTGTTCTTTATTACAATGTAGGACAGATGCAACTACGTGCATGTCAATGGAAAGTTGTCGATCGTATCGGAAGTAGTTATCGATTATTATTATCAGTTGCATTTCATTGTTGCACGGTTGCAGGTTTAATAAATTTGTACAACTCGCTCATTCCACCCTCGATTATTAAATGCGTTCGATACATCGATAGTTGTTCATTGTTGTCAATCTAACCTAACACGAAATGAAACAATCAGATGGTTGTTTTAAATAGCAAGAACAAGATGGAAGCATCTATGGGAGATGTCTTTTAAGGTAATAGATTGGTTTTCCTAAGTATTTAGCGTGTTGTATTGAGCCATTGAGCGATATAATGAAAAATATAGTTCATTACACGGGTCAAGAGGCTGAATAAATATTTAATTTTGCCTCAGTGAAAAGATAAGCTGAGCGATAACGATGTTAGCGGTAAGTCTGATTCATGATACGAAACAATAGATTAATATAATCATTGTTGTAATCGATAGTACACAGCTTTCGATATATCAATCGTTATCATCAGCTGACATAACGTCAAAACAATTGACAGATAATCATCAGCTGATTTTAAAATGCAAGAATAAAATGGAAACCACTCTATCGTCTTTAAAACATTTGTTTTTTTAAGTATTTAGCTCAATATTTTATGCAGTATGACGAAAAATATAGTTCATAACACGGGTCTAAAGTGGCTTTTCGTTACTCGCTCAAATTACGACATGTTACGACCTCGCCTGGCGGCTCGGTCGTAAACCTTGAGCTCGTACGAAAACGGTCACTTTCGCCAATTTTAATGAAATATACTATTATTTCACACAAACCTTGTCCTAAAAAATACGAAGAAAACAAAAAAAGAATTATGCAATTTGGTGCACAAATAAAAAGTTGTTGGATTTTGAAAAAATAGAAATGTTTTTATTTATTTAGGTAAGATTAACATTGGAACAACGTACTGTGTTTACCACTCATCGAATTGATTTTTATCTATATAGATTTATATAGATGTACAATGGTTAAGTATAATCAATGATTTTACCGGGTTTCGTGTTAAAACTGGTGGTCAGCTGGTGATACATAGCTCAAGGAGGCAACTGAGTTCTGAGCACCTGTCAAAAAAGACCAAAAGCTAAAGTTTACACATTTTTGACACAAAAAGTGGGTGTATTGTGAGGCAAGTCTGAGTTTGTAATTGTCATTCTTCTACATTTTAATATTATACAATTTTAAAGTGGTTTTCAATTTACTTATATTGAATAACCCTTTTTACTGAAATGTACGGTTTCGCAAAATAAATTTTGGTAGGCCTACTAGAAGGAGACTAGGCCTACTGTTTGCTCAAAGGTTAGTTAGACGATTTGTATAATACATTATGTTATGTAACAGGCTAGTTAGTTTTTTGGTTTAGGTTTAAAAATTAAATATTATTTAATGCAAGCTTCACTGCTTATCGAAGTCTTGATCATTAGATAAAAACTTCCTTTTATTTGGCAGAAAAGTTTGGTCTTGTGTGGTAGCCTAATTTTAACTCAAGGCCAAGGCCACTAAGTAGGCTACCTTCCTGACATAAGCTTAGTAACTTGAGAACTTGTTAGGTCCTGAAAAAGTTTATTAGGCCTAAATCAAATGTCATTGATTTCCATCCCTTATCGGGCTTTTATAGTTCAGTTACCCGTTTTTCCTCAGGCATCCCAACAATCACTTGAGACCGGATATTATTGAGTTTCTTGTACTGTACAGGTACTCCTCTTGAATTGATTTTTTTAATTCAGGAAATTTAGCGCTGACACAGATGAAGAACTATAGGCTATAGATTGGCAACCCAAGGAACTTGGTCGTGCTCGTTTATCCAAGCGGCATCAAGTTATTTTAGGCTGTTTTGTCGCCCATATTGTATTGGTATCAAAAATGATTTCATCAATATATAATATTTAAGACTCAAAGAACTGATATAGCCTAGCTAATTATAATTTTGATACCAGTCCAATTTGGGTGGCATAACAGCTCAACAAACTTTAATCCGCTAGAAACGGGCATGAAAAAAATGCATTAGGTTGCCAATCTGTATAATTCTTCTTCTGTGGCGCTGATTCAGAAAATTATAAATTTTGTGAGAAATGTTTAGGCCTATAAAACCCTGGGGAATAACTTATTGAAAAACGGACAGGCCTAGTAAGTACTTTAAATTTTTTTGTCTTTCTGAAGTAATGGGATATTCTAATAAATTCATGGAGAGAGCAAGTGGGAATAAAATAGGCCTCTGCAAGAACTTTTAACACCTATACCGAAACCCTTAGCCTACTGTGAAACATTACATAACCGAAACCCTTGGACTGTGAGACTCCCATATAAAACAATGGACGTCAAATAAATAGGCCTAATCAGTAACCGAAACCCTCGGTCTGTGAGACTCCTGCATAAGAAACAATCGACTAATGGGAACCAAAACCCAAGGTCTCTGAGACCGGCATGTAATTGAAAATCGGGAAGTCGAGTACGGAAGAACCGCTCCAACTGAAAAAAACTGCAAAGGGGAAGGGAAGGGGGAAGGTAAGTTATTGGGAGGGGCAGCGCCAGCAATCTAGCAGTGTTGCCGATATCGAGTGAAATTTCCCAGGGGTTTCGTTAGGGCCTTTAGGTGCTAACATCTGATGAATAATAACGGAGTTACGGCTGGAAAAACGTTTGAAAACATGGGGAAAATTCCATTAGGCTTATTTAGATTTTACTATCTGAGGTACCTAGTCAAAATTATGGTAAACTTAGGCCTAGTTAAGTTAATGTTGGGCCGAGATAGATTAGGGTCATTCCATATCGAATCAACACACGTTGATTTAACAATTATCTTGACCATCTCAAATGTTAATGAAATTTGGCACTGAGATAAAGTTCAAGTAGGCTAGATAAAAAAATATAGTTTTAATTTTTATGTCCCACCTGTTTTTAAGTTGTGGCCATTTAAAGTTTCCAAAATTTACCCAAAATAAGACGGTGGGCATTCACTAAATGGTAATTTTGTTTTTCCTCATTGAGCTGGAGATTTAGGAGTGGTAGGCCTTATCATTTTATTCTAATTTGAATCTCCTTTAAGTTCTTTGATAAGTTATGCAACAGAGAATTTTTTTTTGGAAAATTGCTACAAAATATTGAATTTGTAGGCATATTCCAAAAAACTCACATGATAAATAAAATTCAAAAAATCCCAAAAGCAGTTCATTTTATGACTAAGCAATGTGCAAAGTTTCAAAACGGAGTGATAAACGAGTTTTAGTCAAAGTCATTTCCAAACTATCGTGAACTAGAAGAAAAAGAATTACAGCCGTACACTGCACTTTGGAATTAATCATAATTTAGGTTCAATGCAACACCCCGCAAAAGTAATCAAATTATTATTGTTAATTATAATATATGAAATTGTATACAGTAGACCCCCTTTTAACCAACCCTAACGGGACCGGACCTAGGTCGAATAACTTAAAAGGTAGGATAAAACGGATAATCCTCTAAACAATTAAAAATAAAAGCGCTTTATTTATTTAGGGTTCTATTATTCAAAAGCTGTTAGTGGATTATTTAGAAAATATACAATTTTTAGAGTATTTTCCTAAATAATTATGTAGAAATCTTATAAATAACTACAAACAAAACATTTCAATAAACTAAACATAAGAAAAATATTCAAAATATTTTAACCTGCAACAAACTGAATAGACGAGCGTAACATTTCCATCGCTGGGTATGGGAACGGAAATGCTGCAATTGCTAGAAAAGGGCGATTAAACCGAACTGTCCCCAAAACAGGGTTGGTTGAAACGATCTTTAATATTTGACCAACAAGGGCGGATAATCCGATCGTCGGTTAAAATGAGGTCGGTTAAGAGGGGGTCTACTGTATGTATAAATTAGTTAAGAAAAATATTTTTTATTATTAATAGAGCCTATCTTTTTTTCAATGATTTCCAAATATTGAAATTAAGTTAGTACAGATCTTATATAAGTAAATCAAAAATACCCCCGTTGCAGCAGACCTGCATGCTCAGTGAATTTCAAATGCAAAAGAACGTATAGTTCAAGCCAACATACTATATAGTTCAAGCCAAAATGACTATATAGTTCAAGCGAGATTTGACATGTTTTTGTAAGCTCCATAAGATACATTAGATACATTAGCTGAAATGGCAACCTACCCAGGTAGGTATTTTAAGCCAAGTATGAATGACAGATGAGTGAAGGATGATTGTGGCGCGATCTTGTAGTCTTGTTACTGACTAAGGCCGACATATTCCTTAGACAGGACCGTTAATTAATAGCCCAACAGCCAATGGCAACTAAGGGACCTACATTTTAACGTGGGATCCGAACCACGATTTCGCCTCAATATGAAGCCACAAACCAAGTTTTATCCAGATAGGCTTATTGAGAAATAAGCGAGATATAGAATTTTACTTATTTCCCATAAGGTTAACATAGGGACAACATACTGTGTTTACCACTTTCAATATCTCGGTAACCAATGGACATAGAGCAATGATTCAAGATACCAAATTGTTTGTTTTTTTTTGAGCTGATTTCAATGGTGCCAACAAAAATTTGATAAATAAAATTTTTCTATGTAAAAAACTCAAAAAACCTATTTTTGGGGGGTTTATCCCCTTTTACCCCCCCTTCCGGTGGTCCGATCGGGCTGGTCTTCAAATTCGTCCGAGAGATTGCCACTCAACACGTCTGTACCAAATTTCATTAAGATCGGACCTTTTTTACGTGAATAATCGTGCTTAAAGACACATATTTATATATATATATATATATATATATACTAGTGGCTTGTAGGGGCAAAAGCCCCTATAAATAAAATACAAATGCTTAATAAAATATATATTTAATGTTTCCTTCACACTCACAACTCGGTAACTGTTTGGCGGAATTAAATGTGTAAAGTGAAATGTTAATTATACTTTGACATTTGCTAGTGCGTATCAGAATTTTAAGAAAGGGCATTAGCCTACTTCAGTAGTAAACGGCTAAATTTTTGAAACAATGGCGCTATGGATGTCGTTCTCAAAACAACTCAGTTCACATCGTTTACAATTATTAAAAATATGGACATGGTTTAAAACAATTCTTAAGGTTAACCACAGACTGTGAAACTTAATTTATTTGCCAAAGAAAGTCGTGACATTTAAGTTAACTCAAAAATGTAAACAAATGTCTATAGCCTCCACCTAGTTCAAAAGAATATTATATTGGACAGTTAAAGGGTACTTGTTATGGAATTCTCCGTTTGAGGCTACATTGTACACACTAAGCAAATAAATAAATAAATAAGGATTAAATCCGAAAATGGCCTCCCGTTAACGACTCCACACTCCACCTCTGGTACCCTGCGTTCAACACTTTTTTTATGGTTGCCCGTGAATAAATACTGCTTTGTCTTGGTAGATTCAAGATTGAATATACTTTTGATTGGCCAAATTTAAAGGTGAACCTTTTTGGTGGAATCAAATTTAAAGCTGATGTTACACTCAGCTGATCTACACTGTTAGACGTTTTTGGATTACAATGATTTTAAATGGCAGATATTTAACGTAATATCTTATTTCTTGATCAAATTAAAGACATTTTTGTATTTTTCCTCAGTCCCTGGCACCAAGACCTTCTATTTGAGCCCTTTCCCGTTATCTTGCAAGTGCAAGGCCTGTGACTTGCCAAATGCCCATAATTTCGGCGCAAAAATTTTGCTTACATAATATATTTATATCGATCATTTGGCATTAAATCGGCATCGTTATAACGTAAAAGAAACACTTAACTCTTTATAATTTTATATTGTAAATATATACTCAAACGCGTAATTATAAAGTCTGAAATCTTAAAATTAAAATATTTATTTGTTATAGTAGGCCTACATTGAACATAGTTAGCTGCCTTTTGAAAAAAACCCCATAGTCAACATCTATCATATGGCTTTGAATCAAGCATCAGCACCACATGTTTGAATGTCAACAAAACAGACGTTTTTAGATCCCAATGCTTTTTAAATGGCAGATATTTTACGTTATTTCTCGTTTTCTGGTGAATTTCAAGCAATTTCAGTATTTTTCCCGCCATCTCGGAATAGAGACCTTTAATTTGAGCCCTCTCCCATCTTTCTACGACTTACCAGACGTTCACAATTTTGACGCAAAGAATCGCCTTACGAAATTAAATATATGATACAACTCTGTGGCACAGCTGTTTTAATTTCAAAAGATGTAAACAAATTAAACCCCATGTTGTTTTAATGGGAAAAGTTTTATTCTGTTGCGAATTTATGGTAAAAAAATAAGAAAAATGAATAGTTTTCCCTCAAAATTCACGTCAAGACCTTTAAAATAAGACCCCTCCCATCCTTCTACGGCCATCCAGTCACTCACAATTTCTTTACAAAAATTTGACTTACGGAATTATATTATATATATATATATATATATATATATATAAATTCGAACAAACGGTGTTTTTTGCTTCTGGGGATCCCAAAACAAAAAAATATCATGGTCTGGGTCTTAGGTCTTACCATGAGTACTACGGTAACAGCTTCTTCCCTATAGGAGAAATTCGCTAAAAAGATAAGCGAGTCATTTATTGTAACAAGGTAGGACGTACAAAACAACAAGTGTTTGTTTGTGTTGGTGCTGGAAAGACTGGTACAGACTATCCATAGGCCTATGTATCAAAATTGTTCTAACAAGACTTAACTTCACCTCAATCACTGCAATGAAGCTAGTCAGTCTAGGTCTTATGGTGTTGAGTGAATGATGAAAGTAGTGATACATTTTTTATTTCAAGTTTACTATTTTTGACGGTCTCAGATATTATTGTTAATTTAAGAATTTTTATTAGATCTTGATAAAACTAGGTATATGCTTCTTCTGGTTCAGATCTATTGAATTAAAACCACCCAGTTTCAACATACCTGTTGAGTAAAATTGCATACTCATTCCCCATGTTATTCTTTCGGAGATGATTACAAAAATGTCATGTCTCCTTTTGCTGGATTAAAATGTGTTTTTTCATTTGAAATTCGCTGAGTATGCAGGACTGCTGCAACGGGGGAATTTTTCTTTATCTCCGATGCTGTATGTTAGATCAAAAACATTTCACGTTCAGCTTGTAATTTACATTAATTTAAGTAGGTTCACACATGAATTTTTTTATGAAGTTTTTCTTTCTGGCCATAACAGCGTTATTATGCTTCGTATCTAGCTTAATGATTTTTTCTGAGGTTTTTTTGGCCATTTCTATAAAAAACAATAGTTTCGTGAAATTTCCGACATTTAAAAAAAATGATTCATATTCGAGAGGAGTACAGGGAACTGAATAATCACCTTTGGACCTTTGATTTAAGACCTTAAATTTATAACCAAATATCTCTTGTTTTAAATTGAACAGAAGGATCCAGGTCTAATTTCTGTAAAACAGATATAATTCAATTTAAGTAAATAGATTGTGTTGCCAATGGCACAACTGTTAGAACAATGGACTTCAGAGATAGGTCAGCTTTGTTATTGTTCTGAATTCTTGTGCAGCTGAAAACTTTTAATGATACTGCTGAAGTTTTACTGGATCATTCCTTGCCGCTTAGCCTCAAACATTTCCTTGCACAGATCAAGTCGTCTGTGGATGGGGACAAGGTGTAAAGAGGCTGCCGACCAATTAGAAAATTGAAATAAAATAAAACTTCACAGCAATTTATCCTTCTATTTTTTCAGATTCATTCATCAAAATGAACAACCCTAACCTAATGGGTGGACCAATGCAGAGATCATATGGAGCGATAAGTGAAAGCCTTGTTCCAACCGTCGGTTTCAGTAGTTCTTCTCACCCTGAGCTGCACTCTCTCTGTGAAAGCATCACCACCAATATCTACACTATCACCTCCAGCCTCAAGCTGCTTGATGATACGCTTAAAGCCCTTGGCACCAGAAGAGATAACCAGGGCATCAGGGATAAAGTGTGAGTTAAGTTGTTTGGGTCATAAATTAAAGAGTTAAAAAAAGATTTGTATTCTGGCTCTGGCATTTTCTACTCGTAAAGATGATTCTTTAGATACTTTTTTGTGATCCCAAATATAGGCTATCAAAAGTTTGGAAATTCAGATTCCTTAAGTTTCCCTCAAGTTAATAAAGGGCTTATCTATAAGTATAAAAGAGGTTGTTGGTATGTATATTTGTGTGTATTTTATATATATATACAGTGGCGGCCGGCCCATAAGGACTCTCGGACGCCGCCCCCCCAGAAGATTTTCAAATATACTGAATTAAATTAATTTACATATGTATCCGACAAAGAGTGAAAAACCACTAATTTTCATTATACTGACCATTAATGATGAATTCATTTCAACTATAAGCATCGAAATATTTTGCAAAAGTATTTAGGAGTCAACTGCTGTTGCGCGTTTACCTCGCGGACGCTGCCCGGAGCGTCCCAATCCTAACGCATGCTATCTTATGGCAAATCTAGCAGACAGTGGATAGGGTGCTCTGACGTCATTGCCGTGTTGTGTTATACGCAGCCTGGGGCAGCGTCCGAAGATGCGCGCGCACATCAGTAATCAGTGCAGCCACCACAATCTGTTTAGGGCATTAAGAAGCTGAACCTTTGCTGCCGTTATGATTGCACGATTCATGTTGGTGCAACTGTTGTTTATTCGTTTTAGTAACCATAGCAACCTACCAATCTCTCTAACCTCGTAACCTAAACGTTGAGGGATGGGAGCTAAAGTGAGGTTATTTGTTTACATTCTGTGTTTCATGTGTCTCTATTACTCCAATGAGTCGGTAACCAGGGTTGGTGATAATTGATTGTTATTTTTTTAATAGTGAATTCAGCGGATATTGGTAGACCATGAAATTGTGAATAGCAATCAAAGGTAAGTGTAATACACAAAATCCTTAATGCTCTTTTAGTAGTTAGTAGAAAGTGAGTCCTCCTGTTCATTTAACCCACCAGCCGCCACTGTATATATATATATATATATATACACTTAGCACTGATAAACTCAGAAACCGTTGGACCAATGGCCACAAAACTAGGTACATACATGTAGAATTTCATGGAGTAGGTTTATACACCCATCAATTTCGTGATAACTTTTAAGGCTTAGCCCTGGGACCGTCTTAAAGGTACCCATGTCAGGGATTTTGAAAGAATTTTAGTTAGATTTGTTTACTAACAAAACGTATGAACGTAAAATTTAAAACAGGTGATGTAAATTAATGGTATGTTTTATTCTGCTATTCCATTATATCTGTTTATATGAAGATTTGTTTCTTTGTGCCAGATGGTTAATGAATTAGACTTTTGCATATATTTTAAATGCAATACACTATATAAAATGCTGCAGTACAATTACACATTTTACTTTATGTTTTAATATACATAAAATAAATCACTGACTAGAAATAATTGAAGGACCTGGCCTGTCTTCTTTATAACAGCTGTTGTTGAAAGAGATGGAGTGTGCAACTGTAAACTATTTATTTTATCCACAGCATTTCCAAAAAATTGTCGTGACGTCTTTAACACTTTTTTGTTCAATATAGACCCTAACAGATTTAGTCAGCATTTTCAAAAATTGCTTGGTCGGCATTTGTGATTGATATTTATCAAAGGTAGACCATAAAAACAAGAAAATTATATTTTGACAATGAATATAATTTCTAGGCATGTTCTATGGTTTTACCCACACATATACCTTCATGAAGCAGAAAAACGTTCTTAGAATTCGCTGAGTGCGCAGGTCTGCTAGGATGGGGATAAATAATATTATTCCTTCCTAAGGGCCACTCTATCTATACTACTGATGCGAGCAGTTTCAACGTTTCGCCGAAAAAGCCAATGGTGCCCCCTGATCATCATCAGGGCAAGCTCAGGTCATGCGGTAAGCAGAAATGACCATAAATGCTTCTCGGTGTTTGACTTAGGGTAAGCCAGTCTAAGTAATCTCGCTTCTCAAGTGTGTAGTGCAATCCTCTCCACTTCATAGCAATACCAACTGGGCAGCCGACACAAACAGCACTAGCAAGAGGGAGGGCGCCAATACTGGGCATGAGCCTACTGAGGGCAGCGACACCCTAGGGGCCTTTGTCGGTTGGGGGCTGGATATGGTCGTATTTTTATTAAAGAGAGGCCCTTTAGACAGGGATAGGATACTTCCGTTGCAGCAGACCTGAGTACTAAGCGTATTTTTAAAAACATTTTTCTGTTTCATTAAAGAACATTTAACATGTATAAAGAAATATGTTTTTACAATAAGAAGAATGTATGAAAAAAACAAAACCATATTTTTGAAGAGTGATACCGTATGTTGTATTTTTATCGTGGGCAAAGCCACGGGTCCTGCTAGTGTTTACTATAAGTGTGTAATTTTTAGCATATTTATACAGTATAGTCAGAAACTCGACTCCCAGTAACTAAACACTCTGGATAATTTGACATCTTTTTTTTACAATAAGTACTTAATTTTTAACATTAAGGGTGATGTATTTTGTTTTATATTTCCTCTGTAAGTAATTAAATATAACTGTTTTATGTTTAAGTGAATCTTAATTCTGTCCATAAAAAAATGTTTATGTATAAGCCAGTAACTATTCAATCAAAACCTTTATTGGATTTTCTTCATTCCCCATACTGTAATCTGGAAAACTCGGCATTACCCAAACTTCACAGTCCACTTTGCATAGATTTTGTGGGACTGTATTGTAATAAGAGTTACGTTTAACCAATCATATTGTATTTTTAATCGGTTGAATTGACTCTTGAGACACTTAAAAGTCGATTCCATTAATCAAAATAATAATATGATTGATTAGTTGATTTTTTGTAAGGATTATAATGTTCGGTCATTTGATGTTAGACAACATTCAGTATTTGTTTAGTTAACCTTGTATTGAATACAAAGAAACCATATGCAATTAGTTCAAGGCCTTAGGAGTAGGAAAATACATTTCCCCAAAGTTATTGTACTTAAAGCACCAATGCAGAAAATGTTCACATTTCAAAATTGAAAGTAAATGCTGTGGCTAATTTAAAATTCTGTTCTACCAAGGAATGTGAAATCTAAAAGTTATGTTGAATGCATTGTTAACATTTTGTTCATTTTGTTCATTTTCTTTTCAAATTGTTTTTTATTGCTCTAGTTTGTCCAAGAAATTGGTAGTCCAAATCTTGTGCTGTTTTGACTTTCCCTGCCTTTCTAGCTGAAAAACAGTGGTCTCGTGGCAAATTTTCCAGTGAGGGAATGCTAAAAATATCAAATCTACATTCAGCAATATTGAGATGGTTTTCTTTTTTGAAAAAGGGGAATGTTTTTCCCTGTGTACCCCCTCAATTAAACCACTGTTGAAAAATGTTGTTGCTCATGTTCTTCGTGACATTGGTGCTCAGTAGAAATTTGTATGTAGAATCTTAGTTTTCATGAAAAGCTATGAGAGTGTTATACATTGGGCTTGGTTACTTCATTTCTTTTTTTCCTTCACAGGCATGTTACACAGTTGAGTACGAACCAGATCATTTCCCAAACAACCCAAGACCTTCATAGGCTTACTGATCTAGTCAGAGGGAAAGACAAGCAGTTTAAACTCCAAGTAGAAGCACTAAGAGGGAGGTTTAAAGAAGCAGTGAGCTCTTACAGCACCAAACAGAAAGTAAGTGACTGCTGTGTTTACAGTTCTTATACAATTTCCTGAAGAACCTGTTCGACTCATTATGATAACCTTATTTAGAGGAAAGCCTGAAATGACGCTACTTGAAAGGTAAAAGGGAAGTAGAGATGGATGGATACCCTTGCGTCATATCCTAGAACCGTCAGTTTACTACAATTTTTCCAGTACATTAAACACCACATCCATCCCTCTTGACCAAAAATAATAATATTTTTTTTATTTTTTAGAAAAATTCCGTTTGAGATAGTATTATATTTATAATTTATGGCACTTGATTTACTCCATTTGCCATGTCCAATTTTTAATGTTCTAAAATAATGCTTGATTTTTTTAATTTCTTGTCACTTATGGCAAGTGCTCCCATTTGTCCCTCCCCCCCCTCGCAGTTTTATAACTGATCCTACTGCCAGTATGCCTAGTTATTGATACCGGGTACAGATCAACAGTTGACATTTTTGGATGCAGTTTTGTAACTGTCTTGTGATGAACAAATAAAGCTTCCAGCAGCAGGGAATTTGTCCTATGAGTCGGGTGGGATAGTAATAGGTTGAGGTACTAGTGCCACACTAAACATATTTGCCATATTTGAAATGTGTGGAGCAAATCACAGATGCAGCCCTACCTTCTTAGAATCAGTTAATGTTAAATCATTCACACCAAAGTGGATTCTGTATTCTGCGGTTCTGTTTATTCAAGGTGGACAAAGGTGGATTCTCTGCCCAGCCAGTCAGAAGCTTGGCCAAACTTATACATGCTCCCTTATTAATTTGTTTGCAATATCTTTGTAATACCATTGACAATACACCTTTAGTAGACTGCTAGCCCAATGGACACGAATAGAGGCAAAGTTTTTACGTAGGCCTAGTTCTGACAGTCCTCAATAGATAGTGCCACAGGAAACACATGTATTCAGCGAGGGTGTAGTTAAAATATAACAATACATGGTTACCAAGATCTTAAAATGTACCATATCTAAGTTTCTACCGCGGCTTTGGAAACTAAATCGCACATCCATCTTCCGTTTTTAAGTAGGAATAATTGGATGAGTTGAGCACATTATTTTTTGCGATAACAGTATAGTTGATTCTGTCTGATTCAACCATAGCTCACTGGCGACCAATTGCACAATACTAGCAGCTGTCGCCAGGTAGCTCTGTCATCTTTGCTCACAGGAATCACCATTAGGTTTTACATCTACTAAGAGGATAATCAATGGTATTACGGTTAGAGCCCCTATAGTGGTAAGGGGGAAAGCCTCTCTTCCTCTTTGGTAGTCAGCTTTGCAAAGAACTTCTAAGAGACTGAAGTGTTCTCGGTCACGGACATCCAAGGAGATAAGCTCCTCTATTACAGAAGGTAACGTGCAATAACTTTCTATGGCCCTCTGGTTGTTTTTGGGAGTGATACTAGTGTAATAAGTAATGCAAGTTCTTTGCACCATTGAACTAAAATCGACCAACTCTAATGGGGAGTTATAATTGGGAGTCTAACCATTTGATTGATTGAACATAAAAACAAATTTTGAAAGATTCAACGATTTTATATTTTTAATCGTTTCTCATACTTCAATTTGAAAAGAAATACAGAAAATTATTGAGAATAAATCCAAACAGTATTTCTGCCCTATTTTTAAGAACGGTATTGAATCTCTAGTCTTTCTTTTAAGATTTTAATCGTTTTAAATTGCCATTCAAAGAACAGTAGTTTATTACTAAATTATTTTATTAGGCTAAACTTTCGTCAACCGTTAAAATCGAAGTTAAGATTAGAAAATTTTCGATTTGATATACATAATCAATTTCCCTTAAAAACATAATATGTTTTATTGTCATTAATGTGAAACTTAATTAAAATAAACAATTTAGGATGCTGTATTAACTGTTTATCAGAATGTCGGTTTCAGTTAGTTCTTTTACTTTCCTAACTGACAAACCTTGAGTGAGTCACTCAGTCGTGGATTGCAAAAAATTTGCTTTGTTAACTATTTCAGTTTCATTTGGTATTACGATGGTTCTAGGAATGAAACATGATAGAAGTTATAGATATTTTTGGCAGTGTAATCAAGGTGATTGTAGGTAAATAGGTAAATGGTTCAAAAATTCCAAGGTGTCGTCAAGTAACATTGAAGTTAACTTATATGTAGAGCAAAAAGTTTACTCAATTGCAGGTTAAACCACAAACCTAGCATTTCATCAGCAACATGCGTTGTCTGGTTCAACAATTCCACTTTTTAATTTTTCCTACTAAATAATAGACGGAAGGACGTGTTGGACTCGTACCTAGGCAATCTTATGCGTTGGTAGTACCAAAGTGTCGAGCAACATGTATTTTCACAATGTTTAGAAGGTGCAGTTAAAGTTTATGTACTTACACAGTAATTGTAACCATGTTTTTGTGATCTGTAACGTTTCATTTGGATTAGACCTGTTAGAATTATTGTTTATTTACCAAACAATCATGCAGATAAACATCTATGTTTTAAATTATTGATTCGATGATAATATTGAAATGTTGATTTGTTTAACATAATCGCGATTGTAAATATCGAAAAATATTGATTTTTAAATTCTATTTTAACGGTGGAGACGGATTTAATGTCTCGCCCTTTATTACGCCACCTCATACTGCCAACCTGAAAAAATCAAAGGGCACTTTTTCATCAACAAACAAACGTTACCTCTGATAATAGACACTAAACTCCTTGCAGACATGAACAGAACATATTTACCTACTTGGTTACCTACTATCTTTAAAAAAAAAGTGACCATCTGTGTCTGGCGGCAGCAAGTGGCGGAGAAGATGAAGCAGTGCCTGCTGCCGGCGGAGGTGGCGGCGGCGGAGGACGAGGCGCGGTGCGGGGACGAGACGGAGGACGACCTTCGGCAGCTGCACCAGCAGCGGGCCGCGCAGCAGGAGCTCGAGTTCATGGCCGGGCTGCAGGTACGTGACAGCTCACCACGTTTTGGTGAATTTCAGTGTTGCCAGAAACAAAACCAAAACCCATATTATCGTACCATACCAGGGAAATTATCAGAATCAGAATCAGATTCTGAAAATTTATCAGAATTTAATCAGAATCAGATTATTGTAAAATTACTATAATTATCGTACACTTTCAATTATATTCATAAATTTGGATAATTTGTCCAATTAAATGTAAAAACTATGCACGTAAACCATGTAATACTGTAGAAAAATGTTTTTAACATTAAAATATTACAGTTTTTATATAAAAAAGTGAAAATAAAGTATAATACAAGCTTTAAAATATCATCAATTTATCATACTGGAGAAAATTTGGGTCGTACCACACACAAAATGATCGTATGTCTGGCAATACTGGTGAATTTCAGCATTACAGTTTGCACACGAATATCCCGATCAGCACAAGAATTTTGACCCATTGGGGTGTGGGGTAGGAAGGGAAGTCTACTCCCCTACTTAAGCCCCACACTTTTACTGCTGCTACGTAGCTGTAAATAAGTGAACTAATTTTATTTTTGTAATAAGTGAACTGTAATTAACAAATAATTTTTCTGGAGTAAACAAATAACTGTTTATTTTCTTTGATCAATGACAGCTGTCAATTCGGTTCAGGTTTAAGAGTCGCTATCTAGAGGTAGAGGATAGTAAAAAAACTTCAAGAACAATAAAAAAACATATTGATCGTCCAATAGGAAACCAAATAGGTTCAAATAATACCCCCGTCGCAGCAAACCTGCGTACTCAGCGAGTTTCCAATTACAAAATATCCAGAAGTTAATCCATTATTACGGAAAAAAAGAAAAATAAACAAGTGATATATTTATATATTAAAATTATAGCTTTTATAACTTGTTTTATAAAACCTTTGTAAAAAAAATATTGGTAAATGACTTAAATGAAAAAAACACAAAGATTTCATGTAATGGAGTAGGCAAGAATGTTTATTTTTTAAATTATAATATCATAAAATTGTTTTAAAAAACCAAAATTCTAAACACATTGGTAAACTGAGAAATTACTCAAAGCGATTCCCTGTAAACCTCAGTAAAGAGTAAATAGGAAATTGACTAAGCCAACATTCTGCTGCCCTGATACTATAAAAACAGGGAAAAAATGAGAACCCGGAGACCAATGGACTTAGAGGAATGATTTAAAATACCAAATTGTTTGTTTTTCGAGCTAAATCCAATGGTGCAAACAATAATTGGATAAATATAATTTTTCAATTTGAAAAACTCAAAAAACCCATTTTTTGGGGGTAAAATGGAGCCTTTACCCCATTTAGGATATGTCGATCTGGCTGGTTTACGAACTCGTCCAAGAGAATCTAGTTTTACATGTCTGTACCAAATTTTGTTGCGATCGGAGGATAATTACGAGAGTTATCATGCTTACAGACACTCAAAAAATGAAAATTCTATTTCCCATATAAGCCAATGTTAAATTTTGAAACAAATCGTGATTTTTGCAGGGGAAAAATGCGTTTTAACAATAAACTCACTTCATATCCAGAAAGTGCACATAAAAAGCTGTCAATAAATATAAATATTAATATGATTGCTGAGGTTACCCTGATCGGATATTTTTTGTCCATTCTGTTCAGTTAAAACGACGGTAATAGCTTATTTCTAAGGAAATTTGCTAAAAACCACATTGCTGCAGCCAATGACACGCACATAATTAGGAATCGTCTATCTCTCTCTAAACATTCATAATCCATCTCTCTTGCACACGTTCTTTAAATCGTTCGGGATTTTCATGCGCAAACTAATGAACGACTGTTCCCACTTTTTTTCATTAAAAAGTACTAATAGACTCAAGCTGATCAGCAGCTTTTAAAGATTTTGTTTAGTCTGTTTGTAAATAAATACTTTTATAATCAGCTGTTTCTTGAATTTTGAATGCCCATGTTAAATCTTATGGTCAAGTACAAAACTTTAAGGGCGTCTAAATTCCTTCCTTTTACCCTAACCTTCATAAATTCTATTTTCTGTAAAACTTGATGTCGGGCTAATTCTTATGATAACCATTATGATTCTACTCAGCTTAAAAACCTAAGAATCGTGATAGTGTATGGTAATTGCATTTACTGTACCATTATGGATGGTGGAAGGAAAAACATAGGTGTGATATTGCGCAGGTCATGTGACGTCATTCAGGAAGCAAAGGGGCGATTCTGACAGCCAGCTGACCGTACCTGTCATTTCTATTATTATTTTCATATTTATTGTTTTCTATTTTGTTGTGTTTCGCCGAAACTGTTTTCCAAAAAAATGCCGGGTTGTGCAGTTTTTGGCTGCAAAAACTACAATTGAAAAACTAAACATACTTAAATAAAATATTATAAATTCCCTTTGAACGAAGACTTAAAATCGCAGTGGATACGAGCGTGTAATCGCCAAGAAAATATCAATTTAAACTAAGCATGAATGTGCAGTCAACATTTCAGTGAAGACTAGTTTGCCCGTGTCGAGTCGGCGTCGAGTGACGGCCGGAAGACAAGACGTTTACCGCAACGCGAAGACGGTAGTTAACCGAATCTCAATGTCGATTTGTTTAAAGTGACGTGGCGAGACATTAAGTTAGCCATAACGTAACTACAAATACCCTGACGTGACATTGAGTTCGATTAAGACAAGGATAATTTTCCTAAACCGCGTCAAACGAATTGTGCCGCACCGTAGCGCAATAACTTCAACAAAATCTGTTTCCAGCGTCCAAAGTGGACAATGAGAGGCAAAAGTCATGGGTACGGACAACGTGCTACCAATCCGATGCAAAGCATTTGACGTTTGGCGCTGTCTAGGCAAACCAGCCTTTACTGCAATGCAACAAAGAGTTTTTGTTAACCGTGGGCGCGAGGACGAGTTTGTTACCGCGGCACGACATCGATTTGATTCAACATAATATGACGAAATTACACCATAGACAAAAGAACCAAGTTCATACGATGACGCTTTTCGATCCTCGTTTTAGGCTGCGCCGGACGAAACTGCGGCGCAGCGCCGCTCCGGCTCCAAAAGCCGTGGTGGAGCGCCATGGCTCCGGACCGCTCCGGCTCCACTACACCACTGCCCATTGCTGATATGACACCCCAATGCTGTTGTAATAGTTCACAGTTAACTAAAAGACTAAAAAATACTACCAAATATATTGGCATTTGATGCTATTAAATAGGGGTGTGCGAGTATTCAACCGGTCGAGCTTTTTGGTCGAGCTTTTCAGTATTCGGCTCGGCTCGACTCTTTTCGAAAAAGCTCGACACTCGAGCCGAGCTTTTGATAAGAGAGTTCTTATCAGAAAGATAATTATTGCGTTAAGCCGGAAGAGCGTTTCCCTCGCACGAAAAACAAACAAAAAATATTCCTTAGTGATAAGGAAAGGACATTGACAGGTAACAAGAAATATTATCTCCATTTAGACGGAAATCGGAGCTATATTTAGTTGACCTTGGAGAACACGAAACACGGCATTTAAGTCTATTGTTTTATCAAGGCTTATCTTTTAAATGGTATATCGTACAAGTTTCATTTTGGTCTCATTTCATTTATAAAAAATAAGACAAAAAATATGAGCTTTCATTTATGGTTGTATGATAAGTAGTTTGTATTTTTGCATTTTGTAATTAGGATTCCTTATCTAATAATAAACTCACGCTCTCTGGCATACGCACGCGCACTGAGTCCAATGACAAAAAACAGGGACTTGGAGTAATCAACCTCCACCCCCCCCCCCTCTCCTGGCCACTGATAAGGAGAGTGAGAGAGATAGCTGTTTCTTTCTTTCTCTCTATTCCATCCTTATTTATGATCTTTCTTCTTCCTAATTTTATTAAACTGAGCATTATTTTCTTCACAAAAGCTTTGAAATGCAACTAATTTTTGGATTACAATAAATTATTGTTGTTATTTCATTTCTATATTATACTCTGAAATAATAAGTTTAGCCATGAATATTATGCCACAATTGGGACTGCAATTTAATTTTTAATCATCTTTACTTTGTGAACATAAAAAAATTAATCTTGTGTTTGAATAAGTGTAAATATATAGTTTTTTTACTAGATATAACTATTTTAAAACCTTTCCATCTACTCCTTTCAACTCTTGAAATTAATGTTCTAGTACCCATAGTTGGGAAAGTTAATCAAAAATTGTAACTAGTTAAAAGTTATTAGTTAGTCCCGTAAAAAGTAACTGATAGAAGTTATAAGTTAGTTAGTTAAAAAAGTAACTGATAGAAGTTATTAGATAGTTAAAAACTAACTGATAGAAAATAAAGTTAGTTTTCGGAAAAGTTTGCTGTTGGGCAGTTTTTCTAAAGGATCGTATGAAATGAAATAAGCACACATCTTGGTAACTAATTGTGTTTATTAATAACTAGCGTTACCCGGCGCGCGTTGCTGCGCCCATGATAATTAAATATTTAAATAAAAAATATCATATTGATTAGGAAAAATGAGGAACACATCAAGTCACAGTCTTATATAGAACAGTGTATTGGAGTTTTAAGTATAATCATATGTTTTTTTGTAAACAAACCAAAAGCTCATTTGAATAACATGGTATCTTTAGGAGCCCGTGGGGCAGATCCCTGTGGATGGATTTACACCAAACTTGACAAAAACCATCCTGGGAACATGGTAAACAATCCCTGCAAATTTCATAAAAATCCGTTGGGCAGTTTGGGCGTCTATAGGGACCATACCCACACACACACACACACACACACACACACATACTTCCTCTTTTATAGATATATATTTAACATTGCCATATTCACATTAATGCTGCACATACTGCATATAGTTACTGCATTCACATATTGCACATCGTCACATTACACATTACTTTACTTAAAATACTTGTTAAATTTCAAAAGGAGTTCGCTTTCAAAATTACTGTCAGTAATCCTACCACGTCTGTTGGTTATGGCCAGACTAGCTGCGCTAAAGAGCCGTTCACAATGCGCTGATGAAGGTACGGCTGTGTTATACTTTATGAAAAGCTTTTTACAAAAGTCTGACATTTCTTTTAGATCTGTAGTGTCATGGAGGTACCGTGCCAGCTCGGACTCCGCCTTGGCCCTCTCGATCTGTAAACTGTCGTGATCGCCCTGGCGGTCGCAACGGGCGCCCTTGCTTGACACTTGACAGAGATAAACATCAACTGAAGACAATGTTTTGGGGATGACAAACCACCAAACATTCCCCCTCCCCTTCCCTCGGTGCTTGCAGCCTTGCCATTGGCTGGGGCGGCATACCAAAGCAACTGGACTTTCCCCACCCCCCCGCGTTGTTTGTCATCAAGGGCGCTGACCCCTCGCTAGCATCCGGCACGGCCACTCCAATCCTCTACGGTCGCGTGAAAAACTCGTAGTTAAATTCTTCTGGCCGTTCAAAAACTAACGATTTAAACTCCAAAATTACTAACGAATAGATCAATCTATTCGTTAACTAGATTCTAACTGATTAGAAGTTATTTCCAGTACTTTTTAAAAACTAACGAATAAGTTAGAAGTTAGTTGAAAAAACTAACGATTATCGTTAATCGTTAGAATTTCTAATTGTTATTCCCAAGTATGGTAGTACCTATATATAACTAGTCTAATTATGTAATTTTAACTATTTATTTTAAAGTAAAGTATTGTGGGATTGGGGAATCATATAATAAATGTAGATTTTAAATTTGGTATTTTTCTTCATGAATTATTTTTTGAAACAGTTTTATTAATTGTATGTGACATAATACAAAACATTGATGAACCTATCAGATCATTAACTTGTTTTGGAGATAAGCTTTTTAGTTTTGAGCTGGCGTTCACTTAAGGTATGCAAACATTAGTCTATTGTATCTTTTAAAATTAAAATCAAGCTTCATAATTCCTTTTAATAATTTGGTTATTGTAAAAAAGCTCGGCTCGAAAAAGCTCGAGCTCGAAAACTTTTGAAAAAGCTTGGCTCGGCTCGGCTCGAGTTCAAAAATCACTATTCGCACACCCCTACTATTAAATAAATTAACTTATTAAATAGCATCAAGCTACTGAATAATTTAAATCTCTAGTTTATCTATAAACAATAAAAACTATAAACTAGATACACATAGTTCTAGTGTATCTCTAGATAGATAAACTAGAGATACATTAGTTGATACATTAAAAAAGGGATTTAACAATCATTGTATTTCATTGTGTTTTAGGTTTATTCAACTGTATCGTATTAAAACAGGTAATATGCCTTTTACATTTAAAAAGAAATTTGAATTTTTGAAAGTACAGCTAGTGTTATGATCTCATTAGGATCGGGGTTTGGTCAAATCAATTGTTAAAGTGTTCATTTTAATTTAGAGGATATTATTAGAGTAGTTAAGTGGAAGGAAATGATTACTGCTTTAAATACTGGACAGCATTGAATTTCGTGGTTAAATGTTAAACGAACGCAGTGAAATGAAGCAAATTTGTATTTCATAATCAACGTTTTCTGTCAGAGAGTGTGAATGCTCTTATTGCGATAGTTCAGAAGCGGTTGCACTGATCATTTTAAAATAGTTCACAAACGTTTAATATTTCATGAACAATAGTTGGTAAACTATGAAGCGAATCCCCTGAACAGTTTTTTGCAGTTACAAAAATCCCCAAAATTAACGTTGGAGGAAAATGCTTTTATCAAATTACTTGTATCAAACTTACAATAATCCGTACTTGTAAAATATGCAACAGGTATATTGTTTTGAAAATTTAAATACTACTGTAACTAAACAATTGTTCATTCCATTTGAAAAATTGTACTAGAATAAATGGGGGAAAAAACTGTAACGTAATAAGAGGCAACGTTCTCTCGTGGTCTTATCTTTAATGATTCATAAATTTGCCGCAAGAGAGCATCATGTGATGAGTTGTTTTGCTTCCTGGATGACGTGTAGATGCGCAGTAGGTGTCCATTTTGAACTGTCGGAGTAGCACACCTATGTTTTTCCTTCCACCATGACCATTATGCTTATTGAATTTGACTCTTAAGCTCTTCCTCAAATACAACCTTGAGCTACACTGGATATAATTCATGATTAAGATGAAGTTTGTTAGTCTATTTCAAATAAATCAACCATAAATGTACTTAAAAGTACAATAGATTAGTTAAATTAAACTAGTTAATTTACAACTGTTCTTTAAAAATTATTTCTGGATACACTTTAAAGGTATTCAATAAATGGATTGTCTTGTTTATCACATTATGTTACAGCAGTATTTTTTCTACAAGTCATTGTGGATAGATGACACCATTCCTGCTGTACGTTGTAAAACATTTCTCGATTAAGTTAATTTTCACCACAGGTGGAGCGGCTGCAGCGAGTCAAGCAGATCGAGGAGGACGTGCTGGACGTGAACGAGGTGATGCGCGAGCTGGCGGCCATGGTGGTGGAGCAGGAGCAGTCCGTCAGTGAGTGTCGCTAACTCTCCGTTGTTTGGGAGTATCATTTCCTTGGGGTTCTCAACTGGGTACGAGTTTCATATCTGATCTTCTGCCGTTTCTAAGCAGACAATACAACATCTGATTTCAAAGAAAATAAAATCGAAGGATCTACTATTGGACGAACTTTGATGTAAGTTTGTTGGGTAGAACTCGACAACCGATTCAATTGTATTTATTGCCAATTGCAGGGGTCCTGCCAGTAACGTAAGCGACATAGAGTAAATTTTTCAGGAAATGGAAAAAAAAATTGGGAATGTAATGATGTAAACATGTTTTATTTGTTGTATATAATTATAATATCATAAAACTAGCCACACTATAAAGTATTACAATATTATCGCACGTAATAAAAAAGTTATTACAAAAAAAGTTATTTTAAAATTGCAATAACGTTGTAAATGACACTCGTTTGCAACGTTGTTGCCGGCTTTGGCGCTTGCAACGTTTCTTTTGGTTTCTTCTTTTTATTTATGTACGGTTCCCCAGCATTTCTCCTTTGCTTATGTACATTTCTGGTCCAACTTTCAAACTTAACAGGGCGTTTTTTACTACGGACGGTGACAGAATGGTGCGCGGTGATGTTGCCATTTTTGGCGGTTACAACGTTGCTGCAACTGCGGGACCAACAGCGCTTGGTTTTCAACCTGTGGTAGTGCTGCCAACACAAGAGATATCAATGAAAAAAATACCCTGCACTGATGCAGGATGTCGTTTACAACCTTAATGCTTAGAAATCTCAATTTTGAAAAAGTTGTCGTTTACAACGTTACTGGCGGGACCCCATCAGTTGTTTTTTTTACTCAATGGAAATTTACTATAGACAGTATCTGCATAAGATGGCACATGATAAGAAATAAGGTTAATTGTTCAGTCAGTTTATTTTAGTTGAATTTTAATTTACATTTTTGCCAAGCTTTATCATCTTAAATCTAGTGTTAAAAAGTTTGATTATATTTAGGTTGGGTATGTTTTATTTAGTGTTAGATAATAGAATATTTGACAATAGTTTCAGTTATTGTTATTGGTTGTTATCGATGTTTCTTTCAATACAAGGAATTTAGTATCTTTAACTTGAATGAATTCTGAATTACTTAAAAAGAGAGTTGGTTGTATTTCAGATCTTGATTGCTTTCTACAAAAAGATATGAAATTTTATTTATTTGAATTGATGGTTGTCGGAACAGTACATCGATTGAGTTAAAAATGATAGGGTGATAGTTGATATCGAATTACCACAATCTAGGCATACGCAAAAACAAAAGTGATCTCCGCCCATGCTAAATTATATTGAGAAGTTCAGTTAATAAACCTGAGTAAAACATATTAGTGAAACTGAATTTAGTGTAAATATAACCTGTGAAGGAAGATCATGTATGAAACTAGTACCCTCAACTGTAGGGTACAATTTTTAAAAAGAGAAACATCATTACTTTCTGGATTTCATAACTCCAAAACTTTCCTTTGTTTGAAGTTCATTGTTAATGATGGTAAGTTTATGTTTTGATTTTGATTTTTACGGACATTTGCCAATATTGATTAGCAAAAACAAGTTTCACCATGTTTCAGGAATCTGATTCTGGATTCTGATTCTGGTGGGCAAAAACTAGAATATAACAAGATTAGTAAAACAGATCGGACATATAAATTTATTAAAATGGATCCAAAACTGTAGAGGTGTTTTTGTCACAGAATAACCTTTGGCGTAGTAAATAAGTAAAATATAGACAGCTTAAAGCTAAATGAATAAATTATTGACCTAGTGATTGTTGATGAGTTAAAAATAATGCTTGTTAAACTGCTGCAAGAAATGTATGAAATTAAGTTGAATTGCATATCACATTGATGCTCATCAAAAATTAAATGTTAGTTTATTATTATGTTCCTTCTCAATGCAATTGAAAAAAGTCATAGAAAACATTGCAGTTTGAAGGAAAAAATTAGAATGCCATCAGAATAGGGTACCAAGACCTTCCCTGTCCATTTTCTTGATGCTCGTTTCATATTTCAGTATATATTTAGCCTGTTTAAAAATAATTGCAAGATCTGGGTTTATGGCTGGATTTTTATTGAGGTAGAGGGTATTTTTGCGGGTAACAGTTGGTTTGCCAAAATCTCGAGACAAATTTTATGGATTCGTTGACCTCAGTGCTTGAAATTTCTTTTATCACAATATATTTGTTTTACTTTCAGACCTTATTGAAGACAGTGTGGAGAATGTATATCAAAGAGTGGAAGGAGGCAGGGAACAGTTAGAAAAAGCTGAACAGTATCAGGTTTGTTGATTTCAATATTGATGTGTAGGCATGAACTTCATTACAAACCTTTTTCCTTACAGATTTATAAATTTTGTTATGGAAATAGCCAAACGACCAATTTTAATTTTTTTTCATTTTGGTGAAGTATGGGCTCTAGGCCTGAGTTTTAAGAAATCGGGGTAGGATAGGGGAATCAGCAGGCTTATCTGGTGGTTAAAACTGCTGAAGCGCACACAAAAAAGCATAAAACACAACAAGCATAATGTGTTTTTTATTTTGTGTTGAAATCAAATCAAATCAGCTTTATTTTGAATAAGATGTATGTACATATTATACAAAAGTAATCTTCAATATAACTAAAATGGCTATAATAATATTGAAATTCCCTCTTACATAGGCTTATTCGGCCCTTGCGTGAGAGTTGCCGTTATCTCTTAGTTTAATAATAATTTTTGTGCTGAGTATTGAAAAAAATGTGATTCTATTCATCAGAAATTTGCTGAACGTGCAGGTCTGCTAAAACGGGGGTATTTCAGTGACACATCCATTGAACCAAGTTATTGTAGAAATTAGTTCACTCACTTGAGACATTTACTTTTTTATTGTTAATTAATCCTTTGTTGGAGGAATAAGAACTAATTTTTTTAACTTTGTATAAGCAATACTACCATCGCATTAAGATATATTAATGGTTTTTTTACTGTTTTTTATTAAATTAAAGTTAATGTCTGATCATTTTCCTGTTACAGACCAGAAGAAGAAACAGGACCATTTTCATGTGCACCTTTGCTGGAGGAATATTTTTAGTCTTCGGAGTTTTGGTTTACTTTACTCTACGGTAGCCATATTTTATTTAAAAGAACTTCCAGTTACCACCTATTGGATGTGGCTTGCCCGTCACATTTCTATTTTGAACTTGTGATTATTATGTTTCTGAACCACGGATCATCATGTTATATTAAGTCCATGTTACTTATCTATAATTTACATTATCTTCAATTATTCTTAGTAGCCTATATATTATTGTTTATTTAAATGAATATATAACTCTTTTTTCTTAGAAACCCATATATTTGTGCCTAAAAATTATATTTTAGAATACATTAATCTAAGTCTAATGCTATTATAGACATTTTGTATACTTTTTGTTTACTAGATCAAGAAGGTTTACTCAACATCCAATTATTTACCGAAGTTACTTTAGGTTTAACTTACAGTACTATAGGTACTGTAATGGATAAGTAATGATTTCCAGAGAAATATCATTCCAATCAGTAATAAGTAAAAAAAAAAAATACTTAACGTGTTTTAAAGTCTCCGAATGAGAGCTCCACACTAAGCGCTGTGTCAAGTCATTCATATTTTTGTCCAAACCCTAAGCTTTTATGATCACTCAGTTAAAGGAGGGTTTCATTTTTCTCTTCCTGAAAATTTAAAATCCTAAATATAGTACCTATTTTGATTATAGTTGAATTTTATGTGCAATCTCAGCTATTTTTTACTTATACTTTGAATATACTGCCATTTTCAAGGATTCTCATCAATATCAGAAGACTCAACAGTTGTATTTCCCCAGTATTATCTGTCATTATCCCTCTATAGTCCAGCAGCTGACAGCACTTCTGTGTGCAAACTTGCGTAGGCTGAATTTTATTGCTGGACTTGTTAGTTTATTACATGGGAAGGTTAAAAAACTTGGGTGGACATCTCCTACCCCCCAGGTTTTCCCAGGATGACGTTTTCAAAATGGCCGCCAATTATCTGTTTTTTACCATTAAATTTATAAAAATCATGACCATCGCCCAATCTGTGGATTTAACATAACAAGAATCGGTGAAAATTACCACTTAGTATATACCTAACGATTAAAATCTCGTTTTCAAAAGTTGCATCACTACATATCCGCCATTTTGGAAATAATCCGCCATTTTGAATTTATGTAAGCTTTTAATTGATCAATCATAGTGAGGCTCAAAACCAACGTAGGATCGTGATTTTTATTTTATTTTAAAGCCAATTAAATTTCCTACAAGAAGATTCCAGGTGGAATACAACCACTCAGTACAACCAATGTGTAATTTTAATGTAAAACAAGTCCCTAAAAAATTGACGATGCAATTTTCGTGTTTTACGGATTATTTTGCTAACAACAGAACCTACGCCTCCACTGAGGAAATAAAGGAACTGGAATGTACTAAACTAATCTCAAGGCATATGAATAACTATCTAAGACAAGATTTCATAATACATTCGCCGCTTGTCGGTCTTTTTGGGAAATAATTCGCTATTTTGAATTTATACTAGTTTTCAATTGCCAAAGCGTTTTCCGGCTAATAGTTGCCGTAAACACTTATATTATCATTTTATTTTACTCTTTGATAATGTTCTTACGAGAAAATGTAAGGTGGAATGCATCAAATAAACATAAACAATACGAAATTGCAATGTAAAAGAAGTATTTTAATGATTTTCTAATAGTAGGGTAAAAAGCAGGCCATAAGGTGTCTTCTTCGTGATTATGTAGGCTATGTTTTGCGACTGGTGGCAACCATGTTTTTTTGTTCCTTTTGACCTATTGAATGTAAACTGTGAGTTTGCAACCTTCAAATTTGGCGCGGGGACCAGGAATCCAAGATGGCGGACAAAATGGCTTATTAATGTTGTATGGAGGCTTAGTTTTTTTTACCTTTCCCTCGCTACATTTGATGACAATTCGGCTGTCTTAACAAAGAAAAGGTTGGGAGAGGGGAAACACTTAATGTTGGTTACATTTTCACATCCGGTCGCCATATTGGATCCGCCATATTGGATATAAGTTATTTTTTGAAATGTAAATATGGGGTTTTGACACATCATTTAAAAGTTTATTTTGTGACAAACTCAACGCTGAAATCCGTTTTTCTAAATCTCTGTCTGTTCTCAGGTTATTAGTAAATTATTTAATAATTATATTCTTATTTTTTCTGTTTCTTTTAGTCCTGTCGCCCAACGATATGACCTTGAATTAAGGTCCAACTCACACTTTGTGATCGATTCTCGTGCTATTTGATAAATTGAACAAGATTATGAGGGGTTCCAGAGTGGCACCCATGGAAAATTTTGAATAACGATGGTCAAAGTTTACAGTGCCGAAAATAAAGAAACAAATATTGAACAAAATTGTATGTATGACATTCATAGGAATATTTTCCAAAATATCGATTTGAAAAAACTACTGTTTCAAATATAGAGTAACTACTGTTTCAAAATACACGATATAGAGCGTATTTTTTGTGAACACTTTTGGGATCTCTTAAACTATAAGAGATACACGGAAGGTTAAAGTAGCTAAGTAATGCGTAATCTAAGAACAAGTAAAACGTTGGTGAGCAATAAAAAATATTCGACTAACTCGTCCTCCACGCTAGAAAAACTATAGTTGCCCATAACTAAATTTGTACTAAATCGCTCACTTTTTAAGATACGAGGCTGTATGAGGGGTCAAATTTACATTAAATTTGTTTTATTTTTTTACGATACTATTTATGGTTTTTTAGAATAATGCCCAAGCAAACAATTTTAAATGCCCAACATGTAAAATTTAAATTTCCATTGGAAACATATTTTTCCCAGAACTATAAGATTTTTATAATCAAATGTGTTTGCAATCAAAGAAAATATTTTTTGTATAAATGATAATGGGTTATAATGTACTGGACTTTTCATTAAAATGAAAAATATGGAAAACCGCTGATTATTACTAAACAGCTGATTGACTGAAAACAGCTGATTGGCAGCGAAAAGCTGCTTTTATGGACAAATACTTTATGCACCTTTACTCAGAACAGCTGATTTGTTTGTAATTTACCTTTTACTAATAATCAGCTGTTTCTAACTAATCAGCTGATGACTTTAAATCAGCTTTTTCCCTTTTCTTTATTTTTATCAGGAACTCAGTACATTATTATAAGGCATAATCATGTACAATAATTAATAGGTAAACATAAATATAAACTTATCTTTAATATTTAATGGATTACTATATTGGATTCATAATAAAAATAAAGAAAAGGGGATTAGCTTATTAATAGTTATCGGATAATTGACTAAAATCATCTGATTGACAGTTAAAAGGTAAATCAAATTAGCTGTTTTAAATGAAGATAAGTATTTGACCGTCAAATAGCTTTTTCGCTGCCAATGTGCTGTTTTCACTCAATCAGCTGCTTAGTACTAATCAGTTTTTTTTTCCATATTTTTAACTTTTATGGAAGTTCCAGTATATTCTAACCAATATGGCGGGTCCAAGATGGTGGCTGAAAACTATTATCCACTTTAATTAAGTATTTACCTTCCGGCAACTATTGGCGGTGTTTTCAAATCGATATTTTGGAAAATATTCCTATGAATGTCATACATACAATTTTGTTCAATATTTGTTTCTTTATTTTCGGCACTGTAAACTTTGACCATCGTTATTCAAAATTTTCCATGGGTGCCACTCTGGAACCCCTCATAATCTTGTTCAATTTATCAAATAGCACGAGAATCGATCACAAAGTGTGAGTTGGACCTTAATTCAAGGTCATATCGTTGGGCGACAGGACTGAAAGAAACAGAAAAAATAAGAATATAATTATTAAATAATTTACTAATAACCTGAGAACAGACAGAGATTTAGAAAAACGGATTTCAGCGTTGAGTTTACCACAAAAAAAGTTTGAAATGATGTGTCAAAACCCCATATTTACATTTCAAAAAAATAACTTATATCCAATATGGCGGATCCAATATGGCGACCGGATGTGAAAATGTAACCAACATTAAGTGTTTCCCCTCTCCCAACCTTTTCTTTGTTAAGACAGCCGAATTGTCATCAAATGTAGCGAGGGAAAGGTAAAAAAAACTAAGCCTCCATACAACATTAACAAGCCATTTTGTCCGCCATCTTAGATTCCTGGTCCCCGCACCAAATTTGAAGGTGGCAAACTCACAGTTTGCATTTAATAGGTCAAATGGAACAAAAACACATGGTTGCCACCAGTCGCAAAACATAGCCTACATAATCACGAAGAAGACACCTTATGGCCTGCTTTTTACCCTACTATTAGAAAATCATTAAAATACTTCTTTTACATTGCAATTTCGTATTGTTTATGTTTATTTGATGCATTCCACCTTACATTTTCTCGTAAGAACTTTATCAAAGAGTAAAATAAAATGATAATATAAGTGTTTACGGCAACTGTTAGCCGGAAAACGCTTTGGCAATTGAAAACTAGTATAAATTCAAAATAGCGAATCATTTCCCAAAAAGACCGACAAGCGGCGAATGTATTATGAAATCTTGTCTTAGATAGTTATTCATATGCCTTGAGATTAGTTTAGTACATTCCAGTTCCTTTATTTCCTCAGTGGAGGCGTAGGATTCGTTGTTAGCAAAATAATCCGTAAAACACGAAAATTACATCGTCAATTTTTTAGGGACTTGTTTTACAATAAAATTACAAATTGGTTATACTGATTGGCTGTATTCCACCTGGAATTTTCTCGTACGAAATTTAATTGGCTTTAAAATAAAATAAAAATCACGATCCTACGTTGGTTTTGAGCCTCACTATGATTGATCAATTAAAAGCTTACATAAATTCAAAATGGCGGATTATTTCCAAAATGGCGGATATGTAGTGATGCAACTTTGGAAAACGAGATTTTAATCGTTAGGTATATACTAAGTGGTAATTTTCACCGATTCTTGTTATGTTAAATCCACAGATTGGGCGATGGTCATGATTTTTATAAATTTAATGGTAAAAAACAGATAATTGGCGGCCATTTTGAAAACGTCATCCTGGGAAAACCTGGGGGGTAGGAGATGTCCACCCAAGTTTTTTAACCTTCCCATGTAATAAACTAACAAGTCCAGCAATAAAATTCAGCCTACGCAAGTTTGCACACAGAAGTGCTGTCAGCTGCAGGACTACTATATCTTTTAAGAATATTATCTATAGGGGTCTGCGGGTCCCCGAGTTTTATGGGTCGGGTCGGGTCAAAGGCCGGCCCGAGACATCGGGTCGGGCCAAAAAATAGTTCGGGCCAAAATCGGGTCGGGCCGCGTCTGATACATTACTCCCACCGTTTACCCGGCGATCAAATTTACGTGCGACTTAAGTGTGTGCGATCGAATTTTACAGCCGATCGCGAGTTACGCTAACCTGCATTATTTCGTTTATTTACGATCGGCAAATACACACGATCGTTTTTCGCGGCCAACCGCGACTTAAGCAAGGCTACAATTGCCGATTATCGGCGATCGGAAAATACACGCGATCGTATTTCGCGGCAGATCGTGAGTTTCGAAAAGCTACATCTGCCTTTCATCCGCGACCGAAAGATATGCGCTTTCGTTTTTCGCAGCCGTCCACGAGTTTTTCATAAAAATAACCTCAAAAATATTTCATTAACTCATAGAAGAAAGGATTTAGACAATTACCTAGAAATACCACCTCTCAGAGACTCAGAATTCGGAAATTGAAAACTTACACCTATATTTAGCTCTGACCTATTACTTTTCAACTTCACATTTTATATTCAAAGTTTATATTGTTTATTGGCGTTATGGTCGTTGTGATAAAGTGTGGCTTTGTAATGATAATAACCATTGATTGTTATGGCTCTCATGGTTTTATGGCTGAATTTGTTCACATATTAGTTTTTTATCTTAATTTCTTGTCGTATGTTAAAATTGAATTATGATATAATTTTAACCTACTAAAAATTATTAGGCCTCGATATATAGTGGTAATTTTCGTCTATTAATTTTGTATTTAATTTCTTGATTTAGCTTCTTTTTAGGTTCTAGTTAATTCATACGAAAGTAATTATTTAAATATTTTTGGCCCGACCCGATTTTGGCCCGAGACCCGAAAGCCAAAATTAAAGGCCCGACCCGACCCGACCCGAACTTAAAAAGTCTGGCCCGCAGACCCCTATATCTATTCATGTAAACGTTAGTTATTTAATTATTACTTATAGACAAATATATCTTAAGTACTTTTGTAATTGTTCGAATTCAGATTGATTGCAACTTGTGAAACCATGTTCATCTTTTGTATAAGGCTCAGTATGATACATTGCAATACTTCAGCGAATTTTCTTTGGAATATTGAGCTATTGCATAACTTGTACAGTGGCAATGAGGCATGGGACAGTAATAACATTTAGTTTCGGGGTCCCAGCGTTTAACAAAAAAAAACATGATCTGTCCAATACATTAATACGTAGGCCTACATCTCATAATTCCAGCCCTCTTGTGGTTTGCAGTTATCGTTCAATTTCTTCGAATTTGGTAGAGATGTTCCTTAATTCCTTTCTGTGGTGTATTGGAAGTTCGGGGGCAAAATCAGTTGGAACATCCCTAACCCTGATTTTGGGGGGTAAATTCCACACTTTAAGTTTTAAGACTCTAAAGGACCTTATAAGCTACAAAATGTAATTTTACTTTATTTGTAATTGAAAAATCAATAAAAACAAAACTTTTAAGCCCTCCCTCAAAATTATATCCCAATAAATAACAAATTTATCAATCAAAGGATTTTACTAGCGGCCACAATTATCATCCGATTCTAATAATTTGGTTGAGATTGTTGAGATATTATTTTCTGTAGTCTGATTGGCAATTTATCTGGGGAGATAAATAGTAGACACCTTTCCCCCTATATTTTGTGTGATTTTAGGGGGGCATGAACCTCAAAATTTAGGGGTTTTAAGTCTGAAATGAGAAATTTTAATGCTTCTGGAAATTTAAATTCATTCCCTCATGTTAGCATGCTGTGTGCTTACTCGTTCAAAATAAGATTTAAACTGGGCCTTTTGCTTTAAAAAAAATCATAAATCATACCAGAAAGATTGAAGAGAGTATACATACAATCAATAGTTAATCAAATTAATTGAATGATGCCAATCAATACTTCAATCATGGGCCTTTGGTACAATGTTGGTTTGATCAATGTGACACTTTTCCAGATACTTTGACCTTGGCTTCCTGCACAAGTGCCATATTTCTCTTATTGCCAAAGACCTTGAAATTCTCTAGGCTGTTTACTGCTCTATCAATAGAATGGCTGCACTTTTCAAAGGTATAACTTAGTCCATTGTGTATTCTTTCTAAGAAACTTTATCCTCTATATTAACTCTCAATATTAATTTTATCATGGTTTTCAAATGATATGTTATTGAATATAAAATATGTATATACATTTGTTTTGTGTTTTAATAAATTTGTATTTATGTTCTGGTTTTGCTAAAACCCTACTTTTTCTCAGAATAACAGGTATTTTTTAACCCTTCCCAGACTGTAGGTGGATATATCTGCTATCGTTTTGACCCAACAGACGGTACCTAAGGGTACTACTTTCAGCTTTCCGGACAATATGTGGATATATCCACCGATTGGCCTAAGAAATTCCAATCCAGTTTCGGGCATTGTAATCACTTTTTACTTGATTGAAAAGAAACTTATGTTTAGTCGGTTGACTATCCTGGTCAATGCATTTTGCAATTTTTTTTTTTTTTTTTTTTTAAGAGGGTGGCGGCCTCTTTTTTTACCTTGCATTTGCCCCCCCACATGGGCCTCAGGTCTGTGCGTGGGAGTTATCAAGCAAACCCAAGGAGTGAGCCGGTACAGTACAAGGATGAACTGTACTGATAAAAGTATGCGGCACCATCGGGACTCGATCCTGCGACGCTGCCGCCACAGAACCGGGGCCGAGTGCGCTACCAACTGCGCCACCGACTCACTACACATTTTCTAATTATTTATATAAAACACACCCTCAAAAAATTTATTTCCTCAGAGTCAGAATGCGGAATCTCCACCCTGGTTGGTCTAAAATAGACATACAGGGTGATTGAAAAGTCTGGGTACGGCTTAATATTTTGAAACATAATAAACGTAGACCTACAAAACTTGGAATCAAGTTATAAGGCATATAAATCTATCTTAACACATATCCAGTGATCCGCTACCTCCTCAGGGGAAGGCCCGCCAGGAGTCAGGAGAAAATCTTAAATGTAAGCATAGGTTGATATGCACATCAAATTAATGGTCTATTTTTGTAGAATACAACGCCGCAGACCGCACTCAAAAAGGTTGACCCAGTACAAAATGGCAGCTGTTCAAAGATTCAAATAAATACCAATTTCTTTGAATACAAACAATTTTTATCATTTTTTATATCATTTTAAAGAGCTTTTTAAGCAAAGAAGAATGCCACAAACCGCATTCAAAAAGGACCATCCATTAAAAAATTACGGTTGTTTAAAGATTTAATAAAAATTGTTTTTTTATTAAATCTTTAAACAACCGTAATTTTTTAACGGATGGTTCTTTTTGAATGCGGTTTGCGGCATTCTTCTTTGCTTAAAAAGCTCTTTAAAATGATATAAAAAATGATAAAAATTAAAAAATTGTTTGTATTCAAAGAAATTGGTATTTATTTGAATCTTTGAACAGCTGCCATTTTGTACTGGGTCAACCTTTTTGAGTGCGGTTTGCGGCGTTGTATTCTACAAAAATAGACCATTAATTTGATGTGCATATCAACCTATGCTTACATTTAAGATTTTCTCCTGACTCCTGGCGGGCCATCCCCCTGAGGAGGTAGTGGATCACTGGATATGTGTTAAGATAGATTTATATGCCTTATAACTTGATTCCAAGTTTTGTAGGTCTACGTTTATTATTTTTCAAAATATTAAGCCGTACCCAGACTTTTCAATCACCCTGTATATCCTTTTCTTAATGGAAATTTAATTTTCAAATTTAATAGGCAGGGCCTGATTAATAGGTGTGGCGCCCCTAGGCTTGAGTTGATTTGGCGCCCCCCTCCCCCCTTCACACCCCCATACCATGCCTATAAGAGGGTTACGTATTGTATATATCATGAAATTACGAAATAATTCCTCCAGTAATACCTTGGAAAACTACAAATAACTTGGAAACTAATTAAACACTTTATTTAAAAACCATGTTCAATGCACACAAAGACATGCACAAAATATTATAGACTATATACGTCTAGTTTAATCAGTTACATGTTTAAGGACAGCCGCCGCTGCATGTGACGCTTATTATCCACCTTACACTCTCGCAACTTAGACACATACAAACACTGCTTTTCTTTTCTGTCAATTTGATTGAGATAGCGAACAATTCATCATAGCAGTCTTCATTAGACTTCTTAGACGTACCTTTAGGTTTAGCAAAAAACGTGTCCCGCATAAGCGTATCCTCATGATCTTTGCGCTCTCGCGCCCTTATGTGGTATTCTGAACCACTAAGTTTCTTATTTTCACTCATAGCTATATCAATTCTACTACTGCAGGCTGCGAGAGACACTGAAGTTTTAGCATTATCAAAGCGCATAATGACAGATAAGAAAACATTCTACTAACCATATAGTAGAAACAGTAGAAAAACAGGCGTGGGAATAAGAAAGGGCTAAGGAACTAAAATGCCCTCCATTTCGAGTTTCGACATTCCAAAACATGGTTCATATCGAGGTTGCAGTTTGCGCCATATTCCCAAACGAGCCAAAACTTCCCAACATGACACAGGTCTTATATCCCCTTATTCAGGGCAGTTAGGTATGTTCATACAAGCATATTATACAGAATACGGAATGGTGGCTACACTGTAGTGTATATTGTTGCCATTGTAAAAAACTTTCCTTCGATTTATCCAACAGGGGAAACTCCGGTACGGTACGCCTGATTGCTCAAACTAGGTATATCCTTTCCATTTGGCAAAATTCGGGCCTGCCACTTCCTATAATGAGCTGCTATCTTTTGTGGTCGCAAGAACTAGGTCCGATAGGGTAAAGCGGTAGTACAAAACCGCACCAACACATAGCTCCAGTGATGCTGCTGATACTATTCGTTTGCTGCTGAAAGAGGACATGGGACTTTCTAGTTTGATTTTTTGAATTCTTAAAAGTATTAATTTACTTTGCGTCACTTGGCGCCCCTGGCTGCAGCCTAGTCAGCCTAGTGGTTAATCAGGCCCTGTTAATAGGTAATACAAAAAGTTGATAGTTTTCAAGATATTTAGGAAAAACTAAAAAATGGTACCTTCATACCCCCCTCACCCTCGCTTAGGGCTATGGACAGAGACTTTTGATATGTTCACCTCCTAACTAGTCCTAACAAAGCTGTAAACTCAACAATTGTGTTCTATGCAATTCCCTCTATACCTTTTTTTGAGCATTCATTGTCTGGACTATTAGATAGTTTCCGTTTCCACAATCAATATTCACTTAAAAAATTACTTCAATACTACTAGATAAATCCGTAATCAATTGGTAATTGAAATAAATTACCAACCTTGCTTGGGCGAGCGCGATCCAGCGAGGTACAGCAACACAGGCCAACAACAACGGAGTACATGCTTCCAACTCACAGCACATGCAGTTCGGAGGAACTGAAAGGTTCCTTATTGTTCAATGTTGGTAAATCGGCATTGTTTAAAAGAGAAAAAATTAAACATGCAGTGGCACACAAATAAAATGGGTCCCCTAGGTCCAAACTGTACTTCAACAGTCATTGTTGCGCTCTGCCTCGCAGGGATACAATCGTTTATATATTAATCTATTATGACAAACCGTTCCAATAAAAACAAAACTGTGACGAAATTAACTTATATCATATCTCATTCAAAGACAGTGTTTACTGAATTTCATTCATCAAAGTAGTTTAATAGCTGAGGTAACAGTACGTTATACATTCATTCATTTATTCATTTCATCTTTATTTACAATCTTCAAGATTACAAATAGTGTCAAATGAACTTAATCTAAATACAATTCAGTTTTGTTCTCCGTTTCTTCTATGCATGTTGTTGTTGTCTCCAGAGGAAGAATTAATTCTGCTAATGTGTAGAAAGGCCGGTCTTGGATCCAAGTTTTTAGTTTTCGGGTGAACTGTTGTTTGTCAGTTCTTTTCAGGTCTTCTGGCAGAGTGTTCCACATCTTGGCCCCCATGTACCTCGTACTTTTTTCAGTTGCGCTCATACTGTACACAGGGAGACAGTAGTCTCCTTGCATGCCTTGTGTTGTAGTCATGTATCTGTGCACTTTTTGTCAGGTGCCTTGACATGGATGTAAACGATGACCTCGAGAATGTACAGGTTTATAACAGTTAAAATTTTTCAGCTGTTTGTAAGTGTCCCTGCATGATTGTCTGGGCTGAAGATTTCCAAGAAGCCTTATGGCTCTTTTTTGGAGAACCAAAACTCTTTGTATGTTCCCAGCGGTAGTACCCCCCATACCACAATTCCATAACGAAGATGAGTCTCAAAAAAAGCATAATATGCGATCTTGGCTGTTGCTATGTCACCTTATGCTCTTCATTCTTCTTATAAATGAAGTAATAACAACCTACCAACCATTAACAAGGTAAGCACTAATTTTAATAATATTTAAACAAATATACGTTCCATAAGAATTACATGTAAATTTGTGGGTAACATACATGCCCAATGGGGCAACGCCTTTTTCACCTAAAGGAAAATGAACGGCATTCATGAAATTACAAATTATTATTACAAATATGTAGAATTCCTTGAAAAGTAACGTTTTGTGTGAGCTCGCCAACACCTTTATTTTCGACAAATTTTTATGATTGAGGTGTCAAATTACTGGAAATTTTATCAATATTTCCTGAATGCCGTTCATTTTTCCTTTAGGTAAAAAAAGTGTTGCCCCATTCGTCATGTATGTTACCCACAAATTTACATGTATTTCTTATGGAAGGGACATTTGTTTAAATATTTAAAAAAATACTACCTTATAAGTGGTTGGACCAAAATACACAAATTATACTTCTCTTACAGGAAATTAAATTTTCTTTAATTTTCAAATTTAATAGGTAATTAAAAAAGTTGATAGTTTTCAGAATATTTAGGAAATACCAAAAAATGGCACCTTCAGACCCCCCTTCTTACCCCCGCTCAAGGGCTTTGGATGGGGACTTTTGATATTCACCTCCTAACTAATTCAAACAAAGCTGCAAAGTCAAAAATTGTGTTCCAAAAAATTCCCTCTATACCCCCATAGCAGAACTACGGGCGACAGTGCGACATTGTCGCAGAAAGAAAACAAGGCCTGCAGAAAGTTCAGCCTAACCGAATTACCAACGCGACACAATGTTATAGTAATAGGTGTAGTAAATCCGAACCCCATTCGATTGTTTGAAAACTAGTATCGATATGCGATCATATTTAACCATTGACAGAATGCGAACTCGAATGCGCCGATGCGCGAAATGCTAATGCTAATGTTTGTTCGGAAAAAACAATCTTAAAAAATCTCAAAACTCATTATTTGAGAAATCATCCGTCATTGCCGGTCAAATACAAATCAGCCTCAAGCGAAAGCATAAGTGGCCGATGCTAATATCCGATCACTAGTATCCCAAAGTGATGTTGTTTACATCACGTTAAGATGTATAAGTTACTAAATTAAATACTTTGTTAAATATTTAATTTTGATTGATGTAGACATTGAATATTTGACTTTTGAAATATTAATATACAAACAAACATAAGTCAGCCTGTGAATAATTTGACATTAGTATCCAAGACCAATTCAACTAGCCTAATAGGAGTAGCCTTCTTGTGATAATTAATATAAAAACAAAGTAGCCTGTGATTAATTTGCCAATAGTAGAAAAAACTTAACTCATTGAAATTAATGAATGATTTTGTTGAGCATACTTGGATTTTTCTATTCTAATTTATTACATCAAAACTATTTTATGTATACATAGAAAAATTAAAATAAAATTAAATGGAATTGTTTGTTTGTTTTTTAATCAAATTTTGTAACAGTTCTATTAAAATTTTTGCAATTTATTGGTGTAGCAAATAAATAAATAAGATATATGATTTTTAGGCCTTCACACTAAGTTTGCTTTTTAGGTTTAAATTATTATTTTTTAACATGCCTTAAATATTAAATTGCTATTGTATTATCAATTTTCTTAGAGGATTTAGTTAGTATTTTGGGCTCTAAGTAATTTAAAGATAATATTGTTGTTTCTCGAATTATTATTACTCTAACATATTTGAAATGTTAAGTTAGGCACTATTGTATTATTAAATTAAATTTAAATATATTACCATTTCTTATTTATTTTCGAATATTAATTTTAAATTATCATGCTCGCGGCCCATATTACACGCAGCTTGAACCGCATCGGGCTGCAGAAAAATTTTGGCTTTTTCAAATCCCGTTGCAGAAAGGTTGAAAACGTTCTGCTTTGGGGCTCTATACCTTTTCGCTGCCTGGACTATCATTATATGAAAATCTCAATTAACAAAAGAGTTAACAGTTCTTTAGAAATAAATTAATAACGACGTAAATATTAATCACAAGAATCTTAAATTTTTATGTATTGTTCCCAAGAAACTCGACTTAAGGTTCTATTCAGAATTTTTTTCCGATGCTTCTAAGCAGAGTTATAATAAATTAAAACACAGAGAATTTACTTTTTTACTTCATAAATCGTATTTTTAGTAATATAACTCATAGTATAAACTTAACGATGTACGTTAAAAATTACTTGAAAACAATGCTGTTAACATAAGTAACTGGTCATCAAAATCAAATGGACTGCAAATTTTTAACAGCGTTTTTTACGTTTCTGGGGCGTTATGAATAAGATTGTTTTCACTGCTCGGTTTTTACCGGGTGCTCGCTCCGCTGTTCACCTTCTTTCGATAATCAATGTATAGCTACTGAATTCAATATTTTTGCATCAGAATGGAACTCCTTCCATTGGTTTTGCATGAGAAGTGGGATTGATGCAAAACTGGGGTGCTATAATTTGAATAACTTTTTCATAACAAAATGTAGTAAACTATTATTTCTTCTGCAGTTGCGTCTTACAGTTAAAGTTTTAATGAACAACGAATTTTGTAGAATTTTTTGTTCTTTAATGTCCTACCAAATAAAAATACCACTGTAGGTCACAGAACCCTCAATGCTGCTAATCAAAGATAGTACGACTGCGTTTAAACTGATGAACAACGCAAAATCGAAGTTAACACCTAAATGTTGCGCTTAATCGCCATCATCGAACTGCATTATATAAAACATGGTGATCAATTCAAGTTCTATTCAAAAGGAGAAATAAACACAAACATTACTCTTATACATTAGCATAAGTTTGATATAATTTTACTCTATAAATTTTACACAACATCAACAAACGCAATAGATTGATAAATACTCATAGTTAAAAAAAGAAGTGAAATAAAGTCAGAAATCTAGGATTTCTGAGGCATTGGAACATCAAGGTGGATACATTATTGTCGTTTACTTGTCCTTGGTCTGCATGTATTTGATGAGGTCAATGACTCTGCTGGAGTACCCAAACTCGTTGTCATACCTGGATAGACAAAACAAAGCATTTTTAGAAAAAAGTTAACCCAGTTTGATTGTTTATGACAGTAACTTTTTGAAGATGGTTAAAGCGCAAAAAATTAAGACAATCTGGAAAAAATCATGTACTGGGCTGATTCTGAGTTTCCAATCACAATAATAATTTGAAATGGCGAGACAATACATTAATACATTCAATAAAAAATTATTAAAACGACTTGTTGTCTTAATAAAAAATTATTTGGAATTGTAAAGAATCTGAATGGAGTAAGAATAAGAAAAAGAAAGACGTCAGTCTTTCTTAAGTATGAAATAAGAACTTAAGAAAGACTGAAATACACAAAACAAAAGATCCTACCGATGACAAATTAACTGTTTTCATCAAAAGAGTTCATATTTGATAATAGCTATATAACACTTGAGTTTGGGTGCGGGTCCAAAAAGAAACAACTTCATCAACTCTTTCTATAGTCTCACCACAAAAGTTAACGAATGGCTGAAATTCAGCTGGAAAGGACAAAGGGAAAAGGAGGTGTCTTTTCTAAAACATGAAAAAACACTTAAAGTTTTACTTAAACATATATCTTGATAATAAAGTCGATCTGACCATAAATGTACAGTGAAACCTCTATTAATCGTCACCCTTGGGACCGTGAGTGTTAATAGAATAGATGTGTATCAGAAATTTCATTATAAACCTGTACAATAAGTGTAAATTTAAAAGGTTTTGGAAGAAATCATACTTTTTATAAATGTATAATACATATTTGTAATTAAATTACATATATACAAGAGTAGAACTAAAATGCTGTAGTATAAGCTATACTCGATTACTGTTTTTACGTCATCTATCATGACACGTTAAAAGTACAGTAGCGGTGACGGATAACAGAGAGTGACAGTTAAAAGAGTTATGGTTGATCGAGAATCTACTGTATATGCCAAAATATGTGGCGGGGCCTACAACAATAATAACCATAACTAGGGAATCTCTTACCTATAAATATAACTAGTCAAACTAAATTAAAAGAGTCTCATTGAAAAAATAATCATTAACAAAAAAGCAAAAAAGGGTGAAACAACTTACCACGAGATGAGCTTGACGAACTTGCCGTTGAGCGGGATGCCCGCCTTGGCGTCAAAGATGGATGAATGGTTGTCGCCGATGAAGTCGGACGAGACGACATCGTCCTCGGTGTAGCCCAGGATGCCCTTCAGCGGCCCCTCGCTCGCCTCTTTCACCTTGGCCTTGATGTCGTCATAGCTGGCGTCCTTGCCCAGTCTGCCAACATCACACACAGGCTCATAACTCGACATGACTCAAGTCAGACGGGATGACTCGTCCTCGGTGTAGCCCAGGATGCCCTTCAGCGGCCCCTCGCTCGCCTCCTTCACCTTGGCCTTGATGTCGTCATAGCTGGTGTCCTTGCCCAGTCTGCCACACATCATAACCCGACATGACTCAAAAGTGACTCGCTTATCTGTGCTCGTTTTCTACATGAGGCCTTCAGTTTTAATCAACCGGTCACTTTTAGGATCTACTTACAAGATATATACCGTGTGGCCTTAGTAATAAAACAGTTAAATGTAAAAGGGAAACAACCAATTAAAATTAGTTTTCCTCTTTGAAATGAAAAATATACCGTGTGTCTCAACTTAAAGGATCCAATAGCTAACTTTTTTATTATAAATCTGACAAAGAACTTCTTATGGGGATCTTCCCTTAATTTTTAACACTGCTTTTTGGAGTCACTTCGAAATTTAAAAATATGGCCACCATTTTCCAATATGGCGGACAACTTTGATTTTTCTTATGGAACACCCTATATTTATGGTGTTTTTTGATTATCCGCTTGGTTTTTAAGAACTTTTTATTCTTCCTTATTTTTCCCTAAACTCAATGGTTCAGGAGATATGACCAGTTAAAGTTTGGTGTTTCCCTCTTTAAAATGCATTGGGAGATTGTTGGTAGTCTGTATATCGAAAACAGTTGGGTTTAATAAAAGATACCACAGATTAAAAAGTGCTTAAAATGTGAATTCAGTTGAGATTTAATCATGAAATGATTTCTAGTCGAGATTCACTGATGGAATTGTATTATTTTTAAAATGCTTTTACTCCATAAGGAATACATGGGATTGCACAGTTAAATGGACACAATGCATTTTAAATGGGGAAAAATCAAAGTTTAACTGCTCTATCTCCTGAACCATTGAGTTTAGGAAAAAATAATGAAGAATAAAAAGTTCTTAAAACTACGAGTAAAATCCAAAAACACCATAAAATATAGGGTGTTCCATAAGAAAGATCAAAGTTGTCCGTCGTATTGGAAAATGGCGGCCACATTTTTAAATTTCGAAGTGATTCCAATAAGCAGCATTGAAAATGAAGGGAAATCTCCCAACAGAAGTTCTTTGTCAGATTTATAATAAAAAAGTTAGGTATTGGTTCACTTTAGGTGAGACACCCGGTATATAAATCACCCAGTTCAAATTCATCTCAACAATTAATTTCTAGGTAGCCTAGTATAATAATATCCCTTGTTAAACCTTAATTTATAAAAGATAATTATAAAAAGAAGTCCAAGGACTGATCTTGTCAGTTGCTTTAAAAGTCAAGTGTTTCAGTATTTATTACACAACTTGTTAGACTGATATAACAATCAAAGGCCATAGAGATAACCTCGACATTGGCCTTTAGTGTTTCAAAGTCACAACAATGCATTTCTCTGCATTTTGGAAGTCCTAAAGTACATTTCTTGAACTTTAATAAGTTATTTGTAATAATTGAAATGTAAATAATATATCAAGTGTTGAGAGATATTTTAATAAACAATACAATCACCAATAAGTTCACCAAAAAAGGTCTAATGAACAGTCCAAAAACACAAATAATGCAGTCTATGGTGGGAGGCAGCAATAAACAAGTATATGCACAGCCTGACATGAAGGAGGGAATTTCAATTCCAATGAGCTTGAATTGCCCATTTAAGGCCCAAAAACCCCAAATTTTGGGCTTTATTCTCCCAAAGAATGAGGATAGAGGTGTTCCATTTGAGAGATCATAGAAAATAATAACCATACCAAATGTAAAGGAAATCAGGTCACAATTTCAGTTACTAGGATGCAAAATCTCCTTCAGAAAAGGGTACTGTGTTCAAGTAGATAAATAAATAAATAAATAAAATAGCTTCATATTTTGTTATCTTGTCTCTGTTTCACTGATTAAACTATAAAAGGTATAAAATTACCTGAGTCTACCAGAGTGATCCTGTATATCCTTTTGGTGGATTACACGTTTCGAGGACACGTCCTCATCTTCAAGTGATGATTTTAAGTTCTTGAACGAGGATTTGAAGATGAGGACGTGTCCTCAAAACCTGTAATCCACCAAAAGGATATACAGGATCACTCTAGTAGACTCAGGTAATTTTATACCTTTTATAGTAAATAAAATAGTCTTTATTTTGGAGTGGTTTTCAACAGGGCTGGTTTTCAAAACATAACATGGTAGATTCACATTTTAATTTTTTTCTATGGTAATTTTTTGTCCTATAATTTAGGGAGAGGGCTTATATGCTTTGTATTTAATGTTCTATAATAAAAAACATAAATTGGAAATACCATTAGGGCTTTTAGGAAGATACTTCCCATTTCACAGACTAGCTGGCAGTTATTGCTGTCAGAAGTATCCAAAAGTTTTTAATCAATAAAAGGTTTGAATTACCTATGCCGTCATTGATCCTAATTGTACTTTTGTAAAACTACAACTGTTTATGTCTTTAAGCACATCATCGGAGTCCAAAACATCAATTGAAGTTGTTAATCCATCACAGTCGTCATACTAATTAAAATGTTTACAAAAACAAAAATTATTGGCCTAAAACAAAACACATAATAACGACAGACAACAGCATCTTATGTTATTATCCAGCTATGTTTATGATCGCTATTTAGGTGATATTATAATGACCTCGCATTATCTGGATTTTTTGTAGAGGTGTGCGGATATCCAAAACTCGGATCGGATCGGATATCCGAATCCGATCCGAGGGTTTTATAAATATCCGATAAGACTGACTAGATATCCGACTCTATCGGATAGACTGCACATTTTGGGGGAAATTTCAAAGAAGGATCAAATTTTCAAGTTTGGAAAGTCTTCCAAACAAAAGAAGTCATTGCTGATGAAAGTATATTAGTGACAGAAAACATTGCGGAGCAAAAACGACGCTTTGAAATGCGACGGTTGCGATAGCGGCTAGAACAACGGCATCAACACGATCCGATTATGTAGTGGTATGCATCAAGCGATGTATTTCGGTTGCTGATATTGCGACTCGTGATTAGATCGAGATCGTTGAATACGATCAGAGTATTGCGCAATACAAGGCACGATAACAAACATTTTCTTAAGATAAATTCTTGTATCGTAGCATTAAATCAGTTAACAAATAATAATACATCTTTAATTAGTTCTGTCTCGATCAGTATCCGTTACCGACTAAACATCATCGATTGGTGTGAGAGAGAATCGCAACCAAACCAAATCAGAGTTCGCCATTGTCCGACATTCGACAGTGTCCTTGGAACAGTCGTCTTCAATTGCCAAAACGAAATATCCCGTAAATACCCCATAAATGAATAGTCGTGTTGATGTTTTGAACGACTGTTTCAGGCCGTGAATATCTTAAGCGGCCTGTTGATACGATGAAATAAAAAGCCTTCAATAATTTTGCGCTGCCAAAGAGTTGGCTAACCTGTTCATTTCATTGTTTGTCTTTTCATCTCATTTCGTTTTTGATTTTGAATGTCGTCGTCTGCCTTCTGCTTAAAAACTGCTGAATTAACTCAAGAACGTCTGTCTTTCTATTGACAGATTACTTTATTTTTCAATTAAGCAATTACCCACCTAGAAATTGAAAGTTGAACGATCAAAAATAAGTTTTTATTTTGCCAGAATATTAATCTTGGTCGAATTAAGCCGAGTCAAAAGCCGGCCAACCGTACTTTCTATACTTGATTAAAATGGACAATTGTAAGTTAACAGTACAATGCTGAGTTGACAACCTACGCCTATGAAAATAATTAAGTGAGTTTGCTTGTTTGTTTGTTATCTAAAACATATAGACCTTTGTTCTAATTAAATGTCCAAGCTTCAATACTGAAACCTACAACATTTGAAACTTATCTTGAAATTTAGGTTAAGTTTTACTGCTCAGACTTATTATTTTGTTTTTATAGTATTATTGTAGTGAATCAAAATCTTGGTTGTCAAACATTAATGCATAAATAAAAATGTAAAGCTTTCTTAAAATATGAAGTGATTGGTGAATCAAGATTTATATTTAATTCTTTTGTCTAATCACAAGCGTAGTCACTGATCAAATAAGGAAAAGAACAACAAATACAGAGGCCAAATAGTAAAGAAATTTATGTTGCATTGAAAAAGGAATTTTTAAGTTGTAAATCCTGAAATTGATTTAGGCATAATAAGCTTATTCAATTAAATACTAACTATGCTTAAGGGGAATCAATAAATTTCTAAATTCTTAACAGATAATTAATTAGTTGTACCTTTGCATACTTTAATAATTGACATTTGGCCTATATTGGAAACAATATATCACAACAATCAACAACTCAAGCATATCAAGACAAACCTTACCTTACACATTAGGATAATATGGTAGTTCCTTGTAATTACCTTAGGCTTATGAGAAAACTTAAATCTGCTCACTACGCCTCGCCGTAAATATCCGAATCCGGTATTATCCGATCCGAACCTGTTGTTATCCGATCCGAAACCAATCCGAACATAAGCTATTCGATCTGAATCCGATCCGATCAAAAGATTCACTATCCGCACACCTCTAATTTTTTGTTATCCGGGTCGGTGTACGACCACACTAATCCAGATAATCTGAGGTGTACTGCACATAAACCATTTAGTTGAGGCAGAGACTGTACCTCTGCTCTTTGGTTTCAATGATCATTCATAAAAATAAATATGTTAAATATATCCCGTTTGAAACAGTGAGGCATTAAACAACACCTATATAGGTGGACTATTAAATTGCCACTTAGTTGGCCTCCTTCAGTTAATAGAATTTCTACTGTGTATAAATGAGGGTTGAAACAGTCCTACTGCTGAGTGAAATTACATTAAGTATCAAGAAAGGCACAGGATCAGATCAACACAGCAGCCTACCTGACGGTGAGGTCGACGACGGAGACGTTGGGGACGGGCACTCGGAAGGCCATGCCAGTCAGCTTGCCGTTGAGGGCGGGGATGACCTTGCCCACGGCCTTGGCCGCGCCAGTCGCCGCGGGGATGATGTTCTGCTGGGCGCCGCGCCCGTCACGCCACAGCTGCAACACCACGGCCACAGCTAATAACTCGCACTTATAATATTTGCAGGATAGTCCACTGACAATTAAATACAAGAAAGACATTCCAGGTTCAACCCTTTTTTAGGGAGCTTAACCTTGAAGCTTGTCAACAGTGTGATTTTCTATTAACTTCCATTACAAAGTTAAACATAAAATGAACCAATCCAGAGTAATGGTATTAATTAATCTATGTTTTCCCCCTTGAATATACCAATCACCTTTGTGCCTTTATATTACATTACCCATTACCCACTTGTGGCAGTCATAACTGAATGGGTAGAGTACTGGCCTACCACCCACCCATTTTCAAGTCTCGGGTTCAATTCCCGATCAGGACAACAATTTAATGTTACCATGCTTGGGGAGGCACATTAGTCCCGGCTACTGTGGTGATAGTCATATCAGAGGCACTATTGCGACCTGAAAACTCCAGACTTTGACCAAAAGGTTACACAAAATTATTACTATACCCACTACTATGAGTCTAAAAAACAGTTGACAGCCATACACTATGTTGGCGACTCGGTCACTTCCTCTTTCTGGCTAACACAAAAGAAGGCAAAATGTTGAAAATGATGACAACTAAATGTAGCATTTTCATAAATAGTGGGCAAATGAAGCTCCAACTAAGTATTCTATTAAAATAATAAGGCAAAATGTTGAAAATGATGACAACTAAATGTAGCATTTTCATAAATAGTGGGCAAATGAAGCTCCAACTAAGTATTCTAGTAAAATATAAAAAACAAACATCGCTAGAATGAAATTTTCCAAAAAAATACTTTGCTTAATTTAAAAATGGGAGATACTAGATTGCCTACTGTCGGAGAAACCCACCCGAAAGCAATTTATTATCTCCACCTACCTTGCCGGACGGTCCGTCGACGGTCTTCTGTGTGGCGGTGGTGGCGTGCACGGTGGTCATCAGCCCCTCGACGATCTCGAAGTTGTCGTGGATGACCTTGGCGAGCGGCGCCAGGCAGTTGGTGGTGCACGAGGCGTTGGAGACGACCTTGTAGCTCGGGTCGTACGCGTCCAGGTTGACTCCGACCACGAACATCGGCGCATCCGCGCTCGGCGCCGAGATGATCACCTTCTTGGCACCTCCCTCCAAATGGGCCTGCATACACATTCAGTCAAGAGTTTTTTTTTATAGTTTAGTAATTCTCAATATACCACAAATACAGGAAAGGGTCCTGAAGTGCTCCGGCATAACGGATATTTTTTAGCAGTCAGCGGATAAAAATAGGCTAGAAACTTCTTAAACAGCAGGAACTCGATTACCTGCAGTAATTTGGGGAGAAAAGGGTCCACGAATAGTTGAAAAACCACGGTTATTCTGTGTGGCAAAAATTAATAAGAAGCTAGGCCTTGGAAAGTTTCAAACTCATCCGTTGTTAATCTATGGAAAAATGCATATTTTCATAATAAATTCAAGGAAGAATACACTCTTCAAAAGTTAGGCAGTATCAATACTTGAATTGAAGCAACAACAAAACTATAATTTACAAAAATAGGAAAAGAGGGTAGCATAAGATAAGAACCATTTATTAGTCTTTCTTTGGACCTATGTTTAATTGCCACTTAGTTGGTCTGCATTCAGTTAATTGAGATTTGAAGTGTAGAAATAATGAGGGCTGAAACAGTCCTACTGCTAAGATTTATTGAGAGAAAGTTAAGGAAAAACAATATAGATTAGTTTGGAAAAGCTCATGAGCTAGAAAGGCACAACAAATGACTTGGCTCGACTTGACTTGCAATGATATCATGTGTGCTTTGGAAGGCTGTAGTAAACTGCCTATATCAAAATCACGTGAAAATGAAAAAAATCAGTTATGAATCTGCATCCAATAATGTGTGTGTTAGAACACATTACACCAAAGAAGAGGACTCACCGAGGCCTTGTCGATGGTGGTGAAAACACCGGTGGACTCCACGACATACTCGGCTCCAGCCTTGCCCCACGGAATGGCCTTGGGGTCTCGCTCAGAGAACACAGCGATTTTGTTACCTGCACAACATCGGTGATACTTGAACAATCATACAATTTAATAAAAAGCAAGGGCACAAAAAAGTAGCAGTTCTCAAATTAAGAACAAAAAATTAAGATTTATTCTTATCAGTATTTATAAACTTTGATTAATAATTCAATATTGACTGATGAAAAAAATTACAGTTGTATATGTATATCTTTGTTTTAATTACCGGTAGATCCTTGGGAAAAAAATATGTCTGTCATAATTCTCAAAAAACTGTTTTGCAATAGTTTATTTATTTTAATCTCGATGATTGAAAATATATAAAACAACTCCGTAGTTGTTTTATATACCAATTTTTGTTTATTAATTTGTATTTTGCATTGTTATTCTTTTCAAATTTGCATTTTGTATAACAAGCCAATTAATTAGGATTAATACCGTTATTAATCCTAATTAATTGGCTTGTTATACAAAATGCAAATTTGAAAAGAATAACAATGCAAAATACAAATTAACAAACAAAAATTGGAAGGCTTAGGCTGTAAATGATTGAAAACATTGAATTAGCTTTATACTGGTTAATGCCTGCATAATGCTGATTCAATGTATAAAAAATGTAGCTAGTTTATTTATAGGTAAATTGAATTTGTACCAGATTTACGATTAGGCCTACCAAGCCCAGGCTAAGAGCCTTATCCTGAAAGGGGGCCCCACAAGTGCAAAAATAAGGAGTTGTGAATTTATCTGAAGGGATATCAGACTCAAAACACAATTTTCACAAAAAAAGACACCGCATTTGCCAAGCAAGGTCATACAGAAGGACTGCACAGGAATTCGGGCCTAGGGCCGCAGCCCCCGCCATACATCTAACACTAAAGAGTGTTTTTTTTAGTGCACTGAGATAAACAAATCAAGTAAAACATATCTTTAATTTTATGTGTTTTTTTATCTTTTAATAATTTTGATCTTGAATTAAAAAAACTGCCATTTACTCCAGAGCCAAAACACACTTTTAATTTATTTAAATTTCCTTAGAAGATTAAACAAAGATCTGCCGTACCGTTGACAACGAGGAACTCGCCCTCAGCCTTCACCTCACCCTTGAAGCGGCCGTGGGTCGAGTCATACTTGAACATGTAGACCATGTAGTCCAGCCCGATGAACGGGTCATTGATGGCAACCACCTATTGAGACAAAAAGTGTGTTGTTATACTATATTTAATATGAGGGATGATAAAAAAGACATCTTTCATACATAACACCAAACCAAGAACTGTTTATTTACTTGTTAACATTGTTTACAAACATTTAACATTTGGTAATAGATAATTAAAATTGAACATGTACATAGAGTATTCTTACAACAAAAGTGTTAAAACTTTCCACAGTATCTAAATGGTATTTAGCAATTATCCATCTAGATGCCAGTTGAGAGGGTTTTAAGTTAATGATTTTACCTGTTAACTTATAAGTACTAACTGCAAAGCCTGGAAGTTTAAAATTTTATAAATTATGCAAATTTCTACTGTATTTATTGTTAAAAAAGACCATCATTAAACACAATTGTTGAAAAATTACCAGCTAGTTAAACGCACAAAGCAATATTTAAAAGCATAAAAAAACTTTAAGAATGCAGTATGTACCTAAACTCTGGTAGTGGCTGTTAACACATTCACTGCATAGTACCCGTAGTTGGGGTTGTTCCCACGTGGCGCACTATGGGTCTACCCGTACAAACAATACACAAACTTTATCGCTTCAATGTGCACCAGTGTGGCACCCGAGAACAATGATTTGTTGCCAGCATGTAACTTAGCTACCAATGCGGGCTTTGTTTTGATGTAAGTTGTACTAAATTTCCCCGAATGGTTTCCCCCTGGCAATGTCATAAAACCAACCATTATGTCCTGTTTTTCTGGGATTTTTCCCCTCATATTGGTAATAAAAGCGGTCTGGTGCAATCCAGGTATTGCTGCTATTTTAGGGGGTTCCAGTGAACTACATCCACTCTCGTGGTTATGCAGTACCGTCACCGCTAGTGTTTCGCATTTAGTCGAACGGAAATAAATCAGGTTCACTGATCCACGGCCTCCCAATGCCTCTCGAACCCCCGCCATTGGGTGGCTCGCAGCTAACAAACGAGTTAAAAATTATTGGTAATCTAAGTTAAATGGGCTACAGTTTTCTCATTAAACGCGGGTCTTGGTTACTGTCAGTTAGTTAAATTGTATAAAGATATTCTTTTTTAGCGAATTTCTCCTATAGGTAAGAAGCTGTTACCGTAGCACTCATTGTAAGACCTAAGCCCAAGACCATGATAACTTTTCGTTTTGGGGCCCCCAGAAGCAAAAAACACTATTCGTTCATTTTCATACATACATATATATATATATATATATGTACAGTACACCTCGGATTATCCGGACCCCACATTATTCAGATCCCGGATTATCCGGACCGGTCAATCCGAGAAGTTAAAAAATTTAAATCACGGCAAAAAAGTGATTTTAGCGAGTTCACGAGTGAAATGCGCCTTCTAAAAGTAAACTGCAAATGCAATACATTACTGTACGCATTTAGAATCACAATAATTAAAAGGAGTCATCGCCAAAACAGTGCACGACAGCATTTCTGTCTACGTGTGAACGTAGTCTTTTGGTTTGCTACTTGGGGCAAGCAGTAATCAACATAAGCTTAACCTACGGCAATTTTGCGAGCTAGTATATTGCTGTCACTTTAAGAGTTTACAGTTGTGAAATCTATATGTGAACTGATATTGAATTTCAAAATGGGTGGTTGGTAAAAGGAAAAAATGGTTTTAACTTTAGAACAAAAACAACTAAATGCTGTCTAAAGACTTGACGCAGGAGAATCAAGTAAACAATTAGCTAAGGAACTGGGTGTTGAGACAAGTACGGTGACGGGAAGAATCGAGCGCAGTTGGAAAAATGGTACTTATACGGAACAAGCTTGAAAGAATAACATGTTGTACAGTCTTGATACGCTGTTTGCAGCATCGATTTAAAAGGGGCTAAGGTACGGGGTCGCTATTTAGGCGATATTGTAATGACCTCGGATTATCCGGATTTTTCGTTATCCGGATCGGTGTTCCGCCACATTAATCCAGATAATCCGAGGTGTACTGTATATATATATATATATATTTATTTATTTATTTATCTATGTGTCTTTAAGCACGATAGCAGCCGTAAAAATGGTCCAATCTGAATGAAATTTGGCACAGCCATGTAAAGTAGTAATTATTCGGACGAGTTCGAAAACCAGCCCGATCGGACTACCAGAAGGGGGGGTAAAGGGGGGTAAACCCCCCCAAAAATGGGTTTTTTGAGTTTTTTATATAGAAAAATAAAAATAATCCAATTTTTATTACCACCATTGAATTCAGCTCAAAAAAACAATTTAGTACTTTGAATCACTGCTCTATGTCCATTGGTTACCGAGATATTGAAAGTGGTAAACACAGTACGTTGTCCCAATGTTAACCTTATGGGGAATAAGTAAAATTCTATATCTCGCTTATTTCTCAACATATCTTGTTCAAACTTGGTAAATGGCTTCTTCTAGTTCAGATCTACTAAATATTGAATTAAAACCACCTAGTTTTAATATACCCATAGCAGCAAACCTGCATACTCAGTCCCCATGTTATTCTATGGAGCTTTCAAAAACATGTCAAATCTCGCTATGTTGGATTGAAATATGTTGTTTTGCATTTGAAATTCGCTGAGATGCAGGTCTGCTGCAATGGGGGTATTTTAAGTTTAGGCAGTAAACAGATGTTTGTAAGGGTAAAATAACGATTATCTCCCTTAAGGCTGGTACTGCATCATGAATGTAGATGGCACAGAGAATTAATCTTAGGCTAAAGTATTTAGTCAGTGTATAAAGTCACAGTGTTTTGCTTAGTCATAAGTATTTAGTCACTGAATAAATAAACAGTATTTAGTCAATTTTTAAACAGTAGTTAAAACTGTTTAAAAATTGACATAATTATTTAAATTTACCTGACCACCTCGCTCCAGGGAAGCCCTCAGCACCAGACGCCCGATACGGCCAAAACCATTGATACCAATCTTGGACATGATGCTTCCTGCAATATGAATGGATGATAATCTAAATAGTGCACAAACTTACTTTAGCTCAAAAAAACTGTTTTATATAGGCTATGGAAAACTCATGTCTAAGGCCAAAGTCACATTCACGCGAATGCATATGAACGAGCAGTAGTGAACGCCATAAGGAAGTATGGTGATTAATGCTGCTAAATAGTTGGTATTCACTTTGATCGTGCCCTAAAACAATCCAGTTTGCTCAAAATGTGAATAACTGTTTTGCACCTATTAATACAGGGGCATAAACAGCATCATTTAAATCTTGTTAACACATGTCTTAAACTTTTTGAGTTCAGGTAATTAAAAAATGGGAAAATCGCATGTATTTCACAACATAAAGCAATCACATTGAAACTGTAGTTTCCCAAACCAAACCACTTTACGATAACCGATTGATAGGGTACAGTTTTTTAATACCATAGGTAATTTTTTTTTAAACTAGGCTAAGTTTACTTGGATCTATTCTCAAAACAGTCTACTCGTTTTTTTTATAAGCATACAAAAATTTATTTATGCATTTTCTTATTAGTTGCACCTAAGCATCAATAAGATAGGCCTAGGCTATTGAAGATTTTCCAATAAATTGCCAAATGTCTTTGGCACAGCTTTGAAGGTGAACATGAATGAACCACATCAACAAGTTCCATCCAACACTATTGAATTACCAGGCTGTGTTCCAAGAGTGCTCAAACTGCTGCCAATCAATGAGCACCCAATACAATAATTCTGGCCTTGACTGTTATTAAGTTAGTAGCATATAGCCTAATCAGTGAATAAACAATTCCGCCTAAATCACAAATCCCAAACTTTAAAGGAGAGAAGAAAACCTGTTTTGGCAACACTGCCTATCTGCTTAGTCACATTAAAAAATGTATAGGCCCTAAGACTACCTATTTAAAGAAGATGGGCGGTTTTTTCCATTCCTATCACTTGAGCGGTATTAAAACAGTGCTATACTAGCATTAGGTAAGTCATCCCTCAGATTTTTTGTGAACTACGACCACCATTGCGTGCGGAATTTCACTCAGTTTTATGACATTACAACAATCTTTGGGTTTTATCTTTGGTACTCACGTTGTTAGTTGTATTTTAATTGTATGGTGAAAATTATGAACCAACCCAATGTATTTCCAGGATACTATCAACCAAAAAATATCTTAGGATACCAAAACTCAATTTTCCAAGATTTGTCAGATAACTTAGGCGGTATTGTTTCTTCACCGACTATATGTTTAATTTTGAGACTGATAGTAGACAAATATATATGCTAAGTAGGTACCCAAAAAGTTTTAAATGTAAGCAATTTTTTATATTTCAACTCGCTTTCAAGCATTAACATTGTTATACCGTACGTTAGTTTGATTATGTTATATATGTTATAAAATGTTTGTTATAACCGTTAATTGAGGCTTTAACTTATTTCATTTTTTATTTTTGTTTATAGGCCTATTCAAGTGGGAAAAGTTCTTTGATGTATCCTGGAGATCTGTTTATTCATGTAAGAATTGACCTTGATTCATCAAAGATATAAGTAACATCAATACCCTTCCTTAAAAGGTAAATGTTCACTTTACAGTACTACCTCCGAAATTAAAAATTTTTTTTTTCAAAATGTAGGAAATAACGCGCTGATTCTGAAAATAATAGTTTTTTCCCGCGGAAAACGTCGGAAAATGCCGGAAAATCGGAAAAACCGGAAAAAGATTTTCACCCAAAAAATGGGTCATGTGGGTACTCAAATTAATTGGGAGAACGAGCTGAACAAGAATATGTAAGAATTTTCAAGATACGTTGGATACTAACGGAGATACGGCCGGAAAAGCGTCGGAAAAGCCGAAAACAAACTTTGTCTAAAACATATCATGTGGGTACTCAAATTAAAGGAAATTACACGCTGAACAACATTCTGTAATAATTTTCATGATATGACGTACAATAGTCAAGATAAAGCGAAAAAACATAAACATTGATAAACCAACTTTTGTTAAAGTTATATGAAGATGGATTTGGCTGGAATAAACTAGATAGGGATTGGTTATGTTAGTTTAGGTTGTATTTGGTTTGGTTAGGTTAGGTTAGGTAAGGTTAGGTTATGTTAGGTTGTGATAAGTTGCATTATTTTATGTTACATTAGGATTGGTTTAAAACGTTAAGTTAGGTATGGATAAGGTTGGTAAAGTAAGAATGTGATATTATAATCCTAATCTAACAATACCAACCCTAATTTAACTTAACCAAACCTAATAAAACATAACCAAATCCAATAAAACCTAACCAAACCTAATCTAACCAAATCAAACCAAACCTAACATAGTCTAACATAACCTTACTAGACCTAACATAGTCTAGCCTAACTTAAACTAACCTTACCTAACCAAACCTAACCTTAGATCCCACAGTTTAGCGTAACTCACCTAAAACTAACCCATTTTGTGCAAATCTATGACTTTTCCGGTACTTTTCCGGCCATAACTCCGTTATTATCCATCTGATTTTGACAATTCTTGCATATTCTTGTTCAGCTCATTCTCCCGATTAATTTGAGTACCCACATGACCTACTTCCAAGCCAAAAAATATTTTTCCGTTTTTCCGATTTTCCGGCATTTTCCGACGTTTTCCGCGGAAAACGACTATCATTTCTGGAATCAGGGCGTGATTTCCTACATTTTGAAAAAAAAATTTTTCAATTTCGGAGGTAGTACCGTAAAGTGAACATTTACCCCTTAAAATGTTGTGCCCAGCAGTTGTAAAAAATACTTTAAGGCAAAATTCAATTTACATATTTAGCCTTGGATATTTGGCTCTCTAATAACTCAGTGTAAAATAAGTTAGTGTTACTTATTTACAAAAGCACTAAATGGAGGAGTTAATGCAGGGCCCCAGTTTTCTATCAGGAAAAAGCCGGTTACACCGCCCATGACTATGAAGGTCATTCAAGGTCATGGGGCCTACTGGCTCTTTATTTGTCTCTTGACACATTAATCCTGGACACATTAATCCTGGACACATTAATCCTGGATTGGTCCATAATTTTCACCATACACTTCTTAAAATACAACCAACAACGTGGGTGCCAAAGCTAAGACCCTAAGTTTAATCTAATGTCATAAAGCTGTCAGAAACATAACCAAACTTCTCGTAGGCTAACAAAAATATTATCTGGCATGATTAAAACCCTTTAAACATATTTGTAAATGTACTCATTAACTAGTTTTTTTTATTATTCCGGCTTATTATATTGCTGCCCATTTGTAATTTTGCAAAATAATAAAAAGTAAACTGACAAGACTGTCCATGCAAGGGCCGGTTGGTGTGTCGTAAGCAAAAAATACAAACGTACTAACACAATAAAAAGTAGTTTGTTTAACTAAAACAGAAATAACTTAAGAAATTATTTTGTCAAGAATTGTAGATTCATGTATTTACCTGATTTCGATTAGATAACAACGGTAGATAGTGCTCCACTGACACTTCAAGGACAGGAGGACGAAGAGGCCAACTTCCGTCAAAGCCGAGAATATATCGGAATGGTCACGTGATCACTCCCCTCCACCTGATGGAGGGGAGAGCACATAGACGCGGCATTGACGAGCGCGAAGCGTCGAGCGAGCATCCAGCATAGGAGAGAATGTTGACTTTGACTTCTTGCCGACTTGTCACGAAGTTGTGCCTATTATTGGCGTTTCGGAGGGATTCAACTTTCCATTGTATCAGAACATGGTGACAAAAATGAAGTTAATTTTTCTGTCCACAAATATTTTCCCGTTTAAAAAAGTAGTCAATAAAGTCTTTTGAATATAAGTCAAAAAATTTAAAATATTATTATTTCTTTCATTTGATAGCTTTTAATTTTGAATAGGTTTTTTTAGTATTGGAATTTGTCAAGAGTGATCAAATAAAAATTAAACTCGAACGCCACGAAGTTTTCCAACAGGAAGTAAAAGATCCATATTCTATATACTCGCTACCTTTCAGGTCCGTCCCTTCCCTTCCCCGCCTGCCTTCATAACTTATATTGTCTCAGATTTTGATTATTGAGAGTCCTGAGTACTTTTGGACAGGGTACCAAGTCTTTATACACTTCAGCGTTGAATTACAGTATTATTCTAAATTGAATGAATATTTTTGAAACCAAATCGAGATGCCCTTGACCTCCTCTGTATTTCGTTTTAATAAATGCTTATAGCACTGCTGACGGAGAGGTAATATTGTTATTTTCTACTATTTTTAGAGACTTTATGAATTAATTTATTAGATGTTTGGGAGAAGGAGGGGATGGAGAACCTATGTGCTTTCGGATACTATATAGCTGCCATTTGTCCGTATTTTGTAAGAACGGTTTATAATTTATGCGTCCGTGTCCGTGCCTGTATATAGACAAAAAATAAAAGACTGATGTACTGCCTGTTTGAGCGGATAAAAATAAGTAAAATGTGTTTGAACGTTAATTTCCTTTTTTGCTGCCTGCTGTTTACATTTTCAATTTTATAATGGTTGCCTGTCATTTGACCGAATTGATATAGTTGTTCGCCGCGACACTTGCCCACTTTTAAAATATAAAATAAAATAAATAAATAAAAGCCTGAATCCACTTGGTCAAATTGATAATTGGCCGTTGTGACATTTCCCCAACTTTTTAAATATTAATATTAATAATTAAAGAAAATACTGAAACCACACTCGAATTGATACTTGTTCGGTGTGACAGTTGTCCGACTTTATAAAAATATTATGTATTAAATAATTGAAAGTTGACCAAATTGATAGTTGCCCTCCGTGACACTTGCCCACTTTAAAAAATGCAATTAATATAATTTAATAAAAGCCTGAATCCATGTGGTCGAATTGATAGTTGGTCGATGTGACAGTTGCCCGACTTTTTGAAATTGAATAAAAATAATTTAGAATTTGTGTCACTTGACCAAATTGATACTTGCTCGCAGTGACAGTTGTTAGAAGAGAGGAGGGGGCAGCGCGGAGAGGGAGAGGGCGGGGCGTAATGCCCCTATTCTCTGCTATTGGACGGCCCATGGGGGCATGTTCCCACTGGGCGAATAGGAGCTGGGCGCTCGGCCCACTCCCTCTCCTTGCTGCCCCCTCCACTCTTCTGCCAACTGTCACTACGAGCAAATATCGATTCGGTCAAATGCCACAAATGTTTAATTATTGTTATTTAATTTAATAAAGTCGAGCACTGTCACATCGACCAACTATCAATTCGACCAAGTGGATTCAGGCCTTTAACTATTTATTTCTATTTAATTTTAAAAAGTGGGCAAGAGACACGGCGAGCAGCTATCAGTTTGGCCAATCGTCAATAATTATTTAATACCTAATATTTTTATAAAGTCGGACAACTGTCACAGCGAACAAGTATCAATTCGAACAAGTGGTTTCAGTATTTTATTTAATTATTAATATTAATATTTAAAAAGTTGGGGAAATGGCAACACAACCAATTATCAATTCGACCAAGTGGATTCAGGCTTTTATTTATTTATTTAATTTAATTTTTTTAAAGTGGGCGAGTGTCACGGCGAGCAAATATCAATTCGGTCAGTTGGTGGGCTCTCTTTTAGAATGTCAAATTATTATCCTGTGATCACTGTGTCAAGTAAATAGTAAATTTAAAGAAATAAGACAAGTGTTTTTGATAATTTGCGGGAGAAGGAGGAGTTTGTGTTTGTCTTCATTTAGATGACGATGCTGCGCATCAAACGAACAAACACAACGACCATGAATTGTCATATTTCACATTGCCTAAAAATTTGAGTTAATTGTTCTAATGTTAAAAATTATCCATTAGTTTGCCCCCGGACCTGCTTCCACTTGGGAGGCTTCCATACTTCCCAGGCCCGCCAGTTGCGATATCCCCCCTTGTATCCCTGGCCCTTTGACATAGGTGTATAAACGCTATACTGTTTTGTTATCCTATTGATGAACTTCATTTAATTTTTTAATAAACAGTCATAACTCTTGTGTTCATAGCTCTTGCATAACATTCTGGGTAAAATAGCTGTCTGCTTGAAATTAAATTTCAATGTCTAAAATTGTTTGAATTTTGCTTAAAAATTCAGCATTTTTTGGGGACCCCCGGACCGTCTGTGTTTTTGGGTCGTTTAGGAAATCTCTCAGTCTTTTGGACCTCCTCTTCCCGAAGCCTAGCTGCGTCTCTTTTGCTACAAGTAAGTGCAAATCCCTACTAACAAGGCCTTTTGAAAGTTATTAAACCTGATTTTCTTTTACTTAAGGGGATCCGCCACTATCTCCGACTGATTTTTTTAATTTTTTGACATTTTTCAAAAGTGATGTTTTTAGATTCAGCATTTAATAGTGAACATGTGTGTGCAATTTTATGCCGATCGGAATATTTTTTCATGATAAAATTTATATAAATATAAAATAATGCAAGAATCGCCCAGGCGATTTCTAGTGTGAAAGAAAAGACTTATAAAACTTTGAGAGCCGTTTTCTCGGAATTGTGTTTTACCATGTTTTGTCCAACAAAAGTTTGAATAACTATGTAAGTAAAAGCCTATTGTAATGAAATTTTACCACATCATCTTAATACTATTTGAAAGATTCTGGTGTATAAGAATCTCAATACAAGCAGATTTAATATAAAATTTTATGATATTTATTTTTAAAAAACCCGTTTTTTCCCGTTGTAAAAATATGATATTGAAAATATGCTCACCACATTATTGTTTTTTGAGTTACCATGGTTTTTATACACCAGTTTTTTTCTTTTTATGTAAGGATTAAAATGGTAGCTTGGTTTTTGCAATTATTTTAGTTACCTTTTTATTTTAAGTTACCTTTCAAGATTTGTGTCTTATATTTGAACTATATTACTTGTACTTACTTGACTCTATTCATTGTATAGTTATACAATTATTGAATAAAGAAAATACCCCCGTTGCAGCAGACCTGCATACTCAGCGAATTTCAAATGCAAAACAACATATTTCAATCCTACATAGCGAGATTTGACATGTTTTTGTAAGCTCCATAAGAATAACATGGGGAATGAGTATGCAGGTGTGCTGCGACAGGTATATTAAAACTGGTTGGTTTTAATTCAATATTTAGTAGATCTGAACTAGAAGAAGCTATTTACCAAGTTTTATTGAGATATGTTGAGAAATAAGCGAGATATAGAATTTTAGTTATTTCCCATAAGGTTAACATTGGGACAACGTACTGTGTTTACCACTTTCAATATCTCGGTAACCAATGGACATAGAGCAGTGTTTCAAAATACTAAATTGTTTGTTTTTTTGAGCTGAATTCAATGGTGCCCACTGGGGTATTTAAATGCCGAGAAAAAATGGGGTATTTAAATTAATAGGAGGACCTTTTGTAATTAATAATCATTATTATAAAAAATAAAACAATTGACACTGTATTCTAAATTAATATTCTACAGTACCACATCATTTTTCGGACATTGTCCTAAATGTTCATGAATTTTCACTATTTTCTTTCTTGATATTCATACTTCTTGCTCCACTTTTAGTCCAATCAAAATAATTTTAACAAAACAAAGAAAAAATCTACATGATTACCTTTTTATGAAAAAACAGAGTTAATAATGGAACAGTCTGACAAAAACAAATATAAATTTTAATTGAAACATATGATCAAAAATAGAAAAGGAATAGAAATTATTATATAGAAAGAAATTAGGTTAAAGAAATTAGGAAATATTATGAATTGAAAGAATTGAATATATATATATATATAAATGAAAGTGGTGGGTGATAAAAGTGATGGTGCCTCTGTACGCAACATAACCGGCCCCCTTGAAGTGTCCATCACTTCAACAAGACACTAAACTGGTAAGGGACAAAGTTTGATTGCTGGTCGTATAAGAGTACCATTTTCGGTCTTGACTTTTGCGACTCGAACGATTCCATCTTTTCCAGGGAAGACCTGAATAATCCTTGCCAATGGCCATTTCATAGGGCTGGATTGTGAATTCACCAGAACAAGGTCTCCAATCTTCAAATTTCTTCCATTGTTTATCCACTTGGACCGCTGTTGAAGGGTATGAAGGTATTCGAGGTTCCATCTACGCCAAATATTTTGAAAGAACTGTTGCACCAAGTACCAATGTTTCAGTCGATTGGAAGGGATGTGAGTCAAGTCTTGTTCAGGTATTGATATTAAAGGTGCACCAATCAAAAAATGTCCTGGCGTCAAAGCAGATAGGTCGGATGGATCAGATGACAAAGGAGTCAACGGCCTGGAGTTTAACATTGCTTCGATTCGTACAGTCAACGTAATGAATTCGGGAAGAGTCAAAATAGATTCACCTAACACACGGTTTAAATGGTGTTTAGCTCCTTTGATAGCACTCTCCCATAACCCACCTTGGTGTGGGGCAGCAGGAGGATTGAAATGGAATGTTATTCCATGATTAGAAGTGAAGTGACTAATTTGATCTTGTGACTTGGGATTATGAATAGTTGAATGAACAATGTTACGAAGTAATGTATTTGCCCCAATGAAGTTCGAACCGCAGTCTGAATATATATCAGCGCACAATCCTCGTCTAGAAGTGAATCTTGTTAAAGCTGCGATGAAGGCGTCTGTAGATAAATCCGTCACTACTTCAATGTGTACAGCCTTAGTTACCATGCATATAAAAATACATATGTAAACTTTGATTTGTTTGATAAATCGTAAATTGACCACTTTGACATTGTATGGGCCACCATAATCAATTCCTGTTGACAAGAAAGGTCTTGCAGGGGTTATGCGGCAAGCGGGCAGATCTCCCATTAACGGTGTTGTGGTTCTTGGACGATGTTTGAAGCATGTTATACATTTAAATATGCGAAGACGGATAACGTTTCTAGCGCAAAGTATCCATACATGTTTAGAGATCAAAGATTGGACCAACTGTGGCCCAGCATGAAGGTACTGTTTGTGGTAATAATCGATAATTAGATTAACAATATGATGTTGTTTAGGCAGGAGTATTGGGTAACGTGCATCATAGGGAAGGGAAGATTGACTGAGACGTCCACCTACACGTATTAAATTGTTTGAATCTAGAAATGGATTCAATCGTTGAATGCGTTTTGAACAATCTTGCAGTTTTGAAAGAGAGATCAATTCGTCTGCGAATGCTGTGCGTTGTACCAAAGCAAATATTTTAAAGCGTGCTTCTTGAAGTTCAATTGTTCCAAGATGACCAAGGCGTCGTGATGAATTGCGACAGTTATATATAAACCTTAGCACAAAAGACATTACCCAAAGTAGTTTTGACCATGAAGAATATTTGGTTAATAGGGACCATTCTTCTTGTGGGGAAGTTGTTAATACAGTGAGAGAGGTTTCTTTAAGCTCATGTGTTGCATTTAAAGTGATAGGAACAAATTTGGGTGTCGGCCATTTACAAGAAGGGAGTACAAGCCATGAAGGACCTTCCCACCAGAGTTGGTGGTTATTCAACTGTGACACCAAAAGTCCACGGGAAGCACAATCAGCGGGGTTGTCTTCTGATGAAATGTGTTTCCAAGACTCAGTTGGAACCATTTCTTGTGTCTGTGACACACGGTTTGCAATATAGGTCTTTAATCGGTATGGTGGAGTTTGAAGCCATGTTAACGCTACGGTAGAGTCAGACCACAAGTATATGTTACTTGGAGAGAATCTATTAGGAAATACAGACTTGCAATGAGATACCAGTTGTGCTAGTAAGTGCGCTGCGCATAGCTCTAACCGTGGTATGGTAACACGTTTTAGAGGGGCTACACGACTTTTAGCCATTAAGAGTTTTATCGACACATCTTGAGTACTAGATACAAACTTCAAATAAATCACTGCAGCATATCCAAGCTCTGAAGCATCGCAAAAACCGTGTAATTCTACACTGCACGAAGAGGAAAAGTTTAATGAGCAAGGTATTAAAACGTTGGTTAACCATTTGATGTTGTCGGTGAAAGAATTCCATTGTGCACGGAGAGCAAGTGGCAGTGGAGCATCCCAGGATAAACCTTTTGTCCAGAGTAATTGCATAAAGCACTTAGCGAGCATGATGAAGGGTACTAGAAATCCACATGGATCATAGATTTGTGCAATAGTGCTTAAACACTACGTTTAGTGGGGGGTTTACCAGGATTAGGGATTTGAACATTGTAAGAAAATGCATCATTAGTGGGTGACCATTGGAGACCTAATACTTTAAAATGCGGAGTATCAGAGTTTTGAAGAAACTTAGGTGATTCAAGGTGAGTTTCTGGTAGATTACCTAACAGTTTTGGTGAGTTTGAAACCCATTTGCGAAGCTCGAAACAACCTTTGTTAAGGAGTGAAATAAGTTGTTGTTGTAGCATGATAGCTTCATCTTCGTTTTCAGCTCCTGTAATTATGTCGTCTACATAACTATGGTTCCGCAAAACACGGGCAGCATCAGGAAAGTTTTTACCCTCATCCTCAGCTAGTTGATGTAATGTCCTTATAGCAAGGTATGGAGAACTATTCATACCGTAGGTGACGGTGTTCAGCTGATAGGTAGTAGCCGTTTGATCGGGTCGATTCCGCCACAGAATCAATTGAAAATTCCTATCTTCAGGATGAACCAAAATTTGGCGGTACATTTGACGAATGTCACAACAGAATACAACATTGTGTATGCGAAACTGCATGAGCAAGTCACAAATGTTGTTTTGCAATTTGCGCCCAGTTAAAAGGATGTCATTAAGAGATTTTCCAGAGCTAGATTTGCAACTGGCATCAAAAACAGTCCTAAGTTTGGTAGTGCTACTACCCTCTTTAAGCACTCCATGATGAGGGAGGTAATAATGTGGGTTCGAGAGGTCTAAGTCATTTAATTCTGACATATGATCTAGAGAGAAGTACTCGTCCATGAAGTCATGGTACAATTGAGCGAAATGCGGATTGGAATTAAATTTACGTTCCATTGCACAAAGGCGAAGTTTGGCAGCAGTTTGTGACTCACCAAGGACAGTGCCAGAATCCTTAAATGGAAGACGCACTATGTAACGTCCATTTGTGTCACGAGAATGTGTCTTAAGAAAGTGTTCATCACAAAGTTGTTCTTCGTGAGTTTTGGTCGAACATGCGGGAGGCTCTTCTTGAAGCCAAAAACGTTGAATTGAGGAATGAAGATCTGCATCACTTATTGAATGAAGGCAAACGTTAAGAGTAGCAGATGGTAAGGTAGAAGAAATCGTGGAATGAGTTGGAATACATGGTGCAGTGCCTATAAGGACATATCCAAAATGAGTGCCTAAAATGTAAGGCATATTATGGCCAAGAGAAATTTGTTCTTGGGTGAACAACTGCGGGAAGAGTGAACCTCCGATGACAACGTCAATGCGGCTGGGAATATGGAAAGAAGGATCAGCAAGAGTATAGGATCTGGTTAGTTTTACCAAGTCCATTGATAGAGGTACACGGGGAAGGTCAACTGTGAGCTTGTCTAGGATTAATGAAGGTTGATTCGGGGCTATAACCTTTCCAGACAAAGTTTTGAAGTCAACAAATATCTGCCCTTTATTACTAGTAAAATGATGATTAATGCCTGAGAGTTGAATGTCAGATTTATGACGCCTGGCATTCAGAATGTTTGCTGCACGTTCGGTAATCAAATTGCACATGCTTCCAGAGTCAAGAAGCGCTCTAAAAACATGCGAGTTACCATCAGTGGAACTAAGCTGCACCAATAGTGTCCCTAATAATACTGTAGTATCAGTTGTTGGAGTCTGGGGATTATCTTGAGATGTTAAAACCGGTATAACAGAGTCAGACTTGAATAATGGATTATCTTGAACAGGGGATTGTTTACTAGGAGCTTGAACAAGAGGATGATTACCCTTGTTACTTGTTTCTTCGTTGAAATGTAGTAAAGTATTGTGACGCTTGTTACAGATTTTACACATTGATTGTGACTGACATGACTTAGTAACATGATTTCCTAAACATGAAGCACACCTTTTGTGTTGTTTTACTAGCTGATATCGTTCTTTGGGTGTTTTGCTCTTGAAAATAGGACAAGCATAGACCTTATGAGAAGTTTGATTACACACAAAACATTGCATATTTATGCTATTATTTGTTTGAGTCTGTGGAAAGGTAATTTAAATCCGGCCCGGAGGACCAAGAAAAAATGGGGTATTTAAATGCCGAGAAAAAATGGGGTATTTAAATTAATAGGAGGACCTTTTGTAATTAATAATCATTATTATAAAAAATAAAACAATTGACACTGTATTCTAAATTAATATTCTACAGTACCACATCATTTTTCGGACATTGTCCTAAATGTTCATGAATTTTCACTATTTTCTTTCTTGATATTCATACTTCTTGCTCCACTTTTAGTCCAATCAAAATAATTTTAACAAAACAAAGAAAAAATCTACATGATTACCTTTTTATGAAAAAACAGAGTTAATAATGGAACAGTCTGACAAAAACAAATATAAATTTTAATTGAAACATATGATCAAAAATAGAAAAGGAATAGAAATTATTATATAGAAAGAAATTAGGTTAAAGAAATTAGGAAATATTATGAATTGAAAGAATTGAATATATATATATAAATGAAAGTGGTGGGTATTAAAAGTGATGGTGCCTCTGTACGCAACACCCACAAAAATTGGATAAATTTTATTTTTCCATGTAAAAAACCCTAAAAACCCATTTTTGGGGGGGTTTATCCCCCTTTACCCCCCCTTCCGGTGGTCCGATCGGGCTGGTTCACGAACTCGTCCAATTGATTACCACTTTACATGTCCGTACCAAATTTCATGAAGATCGGACCATTTTTGCGGCCGCTATCGTGCTAACAGACACATAGATATATATATATATATATATATATATATATATAAATTCGAACGAATAGTGTTTTTTGCTTCTGGGGGCCCCAAAACGAAAAGTTATAGTGGTCCCGAGCTTAGGTCTTACCATGAGACCTACGGTAATAGCTTCTTCCCTATAGGGGAAATTCGCTAAAAGAAAAAAAAGAATTAGTTGAGTAATAAAAAAGTTATTCAAAGAAATAAAAAAAATGAAAAATTGGTAAAAGACTTAAAATACCCCTGTTGCAGCAAACCTGCGTACTCAGCGAATTTCTAAAGAATTAATTTTTATATGGGAGCTTATATGTACAGGAAAATGTTTCAAACATTTTATGTAATTAATGCAAAAAGTATATTACATATCAATTCAAGAGCTTTAGATATAAGGGATCATGGGAATCACATCGGTATCCATTCCAGCAATATTCTTTTTGTTATTCTTATAATTATTAGTCTAATATTTTTTTATATGTGGATCCTTGTTATAGTATAAAAATGTAAGCAAACATACAATCAATGATTTAAATTTAGTCAAAATAAAAACAAATAAAATAGTCAACATGAAAAAATTGAATCCAAACATATGATTTATCTTAAAATGTAAATAAACTTGTTGCAGCAAACTTGCATGCTCAGTTAATTTCTAAAGGATTTATTTTTTACTAGTGGCTTGAAGGGGCTAAAAGCCCCTAATGAGGGAAAATTCAAACAATCCTTATTTATTATAGTACAAAATACCTTAATAGCAAACTGAATCTACCTACCTTATATTGATAAGTAGGCTACCACATGGTTTTCAATCAAGTGTCAGTATCACATGTTTTATGTAAACAAAGCAGACGTGTTTAGATCCCATTGCTTTTTAACCAACTTCCCCCACCAACAAAAGGAGGAGGTTCTCAATTCGTCTTGGGGTATGTTTTTTTTTTTTTCTAGGGATGTTCACCGATTTCTCTGCGATACTTTTACCAATCAACGTGATTCTACCACCAAAATAACCAGGATGGTTTCCCGTTGGTCCCATACATAACATTATGTTACGTTGTAATATTTATTTGAGAGAAAAATCCAAAAACCTCAAATATTCAACATTTTCAAATACTTGTTGTTTACAAAACAAAGCTAAGGTGAACAGGAATTATTTAATTACAGCTGTTACATCCTTAAAATTAAACTTATAAAGATTATAAAGCATATGATCAGCTGCTTCATGTTGATATAATGTCAAAACAGTTTGTCTTCTAGGTTATGAATTAATTATATGTAGATTCAAACACAGTCAATTCCATTGTGATTATTATTACTTAAATAAAAAATGTGCAAACCAAAAAACATGAATGAAGAAGAGCAAGTCTAAATCCTAACGTTTTAGTGTGGCCTCGGAATACCTCAGAAATACATCGGAAACTTGGATCTTGTGGAAGAACATACCTACATAACTTAAGCCCATCATAGATTGCTTCTATAGCACACCAGTTAATTTTAAATGGCTATAAAAAATAATGCCATTGTCGTACAAAGAGGAATTTTTTGTGACTTGTCATATGTGAGCGCGCTCTTGCAGTTTCCACTGAAAAAATCCCCAACAAGATTTGCAAGTCATTGGCACTTCTCTGAGTTCGTGTTTCACAGATTGAACATGCGAAACATTATTTTTATATATCTTATTGGACAACTTATAGTGCTAACGTGCAAGCATCGCAATTCAAGATTAGATCGATCTTATGAGTGAGCCCCTGGACAGTTTTGCAAATGTACTTAAATGAACTCATTTTCCATTTTCCAGGTGCCAAGCACATGGTTATCTTGTAATAAAAACCTCTACAGTAAACTGTCCGAGAAAATCTGTCGCCAAATTCGAGGGTTCAATAGAAATTGTAATTGTGCACGTGAGATAATTCATAATTCATAATATGACCGCCGCCTATCAGAATTTCAGAAATGTTCCAAGGCTGTGCTGAAGGGATAAGGTTTCTATTAATGTTTGGTTTATCTGCTTTCAAAATTGTTTTAAGTACTCTCCCAAAATTACAATGTTGTGGTCGTGAGTTTGTTAAGCAAAAAAAAGCTTAAAGACATTAAATAGTAAACTTTGTCTGATATATCTATTTGCGTCTTTAGGATAGAAACGCGCAAAAACTAATAAATAGATTGAGCTAAGCACAGAGGCAATCTATTCCAGTTCTTAAAATACACTCAAAATAGAGTTAAAAAATGCCACTGGCGTAGAAAGACACAAAATACAAAAAAAAAACACCTGAAAATATTTTGCATTGAGCAGGATCAAGATCAGCTGTTTCAAGCTAGCAAAAAAAATTGACTATACATTAATATCTCTTACGGCCAATGTTGAAGAACTCAGACAATTTTACACCCTCAAAATCTTTAAATGTCTGGTGGCTTATCTATGTTATATAGAACAACTAACTGTTTAAATGATTTTTTGCTCACAGTACAGTAGTGAAATGCTGTGAAACATTTAAATATTGTTTTATAATGTAAATATGGATCTGAATGTATGTCAAATGTGAAAATTTCGAACCTATTAAGCTGAGAATTTGCCAGTAATGTATTTGGCCCATATAGGACTGATCTGTAAAGCCCATGTATAGGCTTTTAAAATCCCTTATAAAATGAGATGTTTACAAACATGTGGCCATATGCGTAGCGCATAAGTAATAAATAGCTGGAGACTATAACAAATTATAATGTGTACGATATACATTGTCATTTACCTGAGAATTCGCTGTACAACAGACTGTTCTAACCTGTCCGAAAAATGAGTTCAGCAAATACAGTAGTACAGTTTAGAAATCTATTAAGTGATTGAGTCATCAGCGAAATGAACTGGAGTGGAGTATTAATGGTATCCTACAACTACTGTATTATTGAATAAAACAAAATCAAACATAGAAGACAAAAACGTCCACTAAAAAGTATGAAATAATTTATTTTTGGTAAAAAAACAACCGACTTCAAACGCTCTAAAAAGTATGAAATAATTTTATTTTATAAGTCAAATTTTGTAATATCCAAGCTCACGTATTTCAAGTCGGCGCGGCTCTATCCATACATGATAAATTAAACGAACTTTTGTAAGCAAGGATCAGTATCCCAGCTTGGTCCAAAGAAAAATGTGGGATAGAATTTCATTCGTCAACTCGAATATTTTCCTTTGAAATGCAAATTTTCAAATATTGTAGATCTAGAAATAATTTCTCCATTCTTAATTTTAAACTCTCCCTTTCTCTTGATATATGAAATTAATACAATTTTGGTTTTAATGTTACATTCATGTAGACCATATAATAAATACACAATTTTCATAAATACGTTCTTAAAATCTTACTAAGACTTCGAGCCGTTCTGCCAAGAAGATACATAACTAAGAGGCAATATAGAGCCGCGCCGACTTGAAATACGTGAGCTTGGATATTACAAAATTTGACTTATAAAATAAAATTATTTCATACTTTTTAGAGCGTTTGAAGTCGGTTGTTTTTTTTTACCAAAAATAAATTATTAAATGGCAGATATTTTACGTTATTTCCCGTTTTCTGGTGACTTTCAAGGAATTTCATTATTTTTCCCGGCATCACGGAATAGAGACCTTTAATTTGAGCCCTCCCCCTTCTTTCTACGACTTGCCAGACGCCCACAATTTTGACGCAAAGAATCGCCTTACGAAATTAAATATATGATATGTGGACATATTCTACATAAGTTAGGGAAGGTGTTGTTTTGAATATTTTGTGTAAATATTCATCTAAATTAAGTATATTTTATCATTCTTGATCTTATTTCTCAATAATTATTCATATTCTGATAATTTTCAATAAATTTACTTGTTATAGTATATAAATGTCAGCGAACATATTATCAATCTACTCAGATCCAAGAAATAAAAACAAATCAAACCATCACATGAACAAATTAAATTCAGTCATGTGGTTTGTTTTATTATATTTTTAAATCCCATTTTAGGGAAATTAAATGAAAAATTTGGGTATTTCATACCAGAATTTGGACAGTTTATGTCCCTTCAGGGAAAAACAAAAGACAATGTACTGCATTTTGCAAATCCGATATCTCAGTAACCGATTGATGTAGAATTCAAAATGCTATATTGTTTATTTTTTTGAGCTGAATTAAATTCTGACCATTAAATTTACATCAAATTAATAGAAATATGTTAAATCTTGAAAATAAATTTTATTTAGTAAAAAACACCGCCTTAGAGTGTTCCGATCTTGCTGGTTTTCGAACTTAAAGTCATGAATATCTCTATAAATGTTTGTTCTAAATTTCATCAAGATCGGACATTATTTACTAGAGTTATTGTGCCTACGGACACACACACACACACACACACACACACACACACACACACACGCACACACACACACACACACACACACACACACATATATATATATATATATATATATATATATATATATATACATATATATCAAAATGAACGAACGTTGTTTTTGGGCTCTAGGGACCTCAAAACGAAAAAATAACATGGTCCCGGGCTTAAGTCTCACCATGCCGCCTACGGTAATAGCTACTTCCCTATAGGGGGAAATTCGCTAAAAGGACCGAAACCATGAAATTTTATTTAAATATATCCTATATTTCACATCAAATCTTCTAATTAACAAAGTACTCATAAAATAACAATACTAAAGTCAAAATAAAAAAAAATTTGGAGATAGTGGCGGATCCCCTTAATTAATTTCTGAAGTTTCTGCAATAAATCATTTATTTATTTATTTAGGCTTACCTGCAGAAGTTGATAACAGTGCTGAAGCTGTACTCAAAGAAATTCCAGCAGACAGTAATGTTTTTGAAAAAAGGAAAAACATTAATCAAACACCTATTGTAGAACGATGGTTTTAATAGCAAAATTGATACATCCGCCAATTAATTTCAAACCAAAAACTTCGATTATTGAATAGATATAAAAATTACTAGAAAAATAAACTTATTTTTTGAAAAAATAAAAATAAACAATAAAACAACACCAGAGAAGATATCAATAAAATACACAGCTGATAGTAATTTTAAGGCCATTGAAAAACAACTTTATAACATGCAACTGGTGTGTCGAGAGTAATGCAGCAAGAAAATAATTTATAAGTGCTTTAAATAAACAGTGATTTTTATGTTCCAATCTGTGGTATTTCCATGTAAAATATTATAAATTCGGCCCTTTTCTTTGTATTTGTGTCCATAGGAATCAATTTATATACAAATATATTGTTTTTACTCCCATTTGCTCACTGCTATTCCATTCAATTATTGGGGTTGATGGGTGTCAGCAGACTTGAATGTTTTTTTTTCAAATGTCCCTGGATATAAACGACGCTTATTAAGCTTTAAGTAAATTGCTCCATACATACAAATTAAATCATATTTAAAATTTCTTTAGTACCTGACAATAATATTTCATTGTTTTCAAAATCATTCACGGATTATCTCAGCTTGTGAATAATTTAGAATAATGTATGATTATTTTTAAAATAATTTGGTCAAATCATCAAATCATTTTGATGCACTTCAAACTATTCAATCAAAAACCTTACGTTTTAATTTAAACATTTTGAAATTAATTTGGAGGCACCTACGGAGCAATTCAGGTATAGTCTGTCAGCTAGGGGTCCGCGCAAGGGACATCGGACCAGACGCTAGAGCGTGCATCGTACGTGGCGAGCCCTCTGAGGACAAGGGTTTTGACGGAAGATTAAAGTCTCGTACGGCATCTGGTAGGGCGAGCGATAGAGTGTCAGGGTCGATATTTCGCCCTGAGCGCTGCCCCTACGCACACTAAAATGGCAAGCTTATATTTATTATTGTAATAAGTCCATTCAATTACTTTAATAATTTTGTAGTTTTATTAATTTGGTCAAGGCTAAAGTTTATTTGAAGATTAAAATTAAAGTACTTAATTAATTATTTAAATATATGTCAACCTTACACAATAAATACCTACAGTACTATAAGCACTCTTTCAAAACCATTATTACACAATGAAAAATATTATTTTGAAGTAAATTAAAAATTCATTGTAATGTTTACTTTATTATAATAAACAAATTAAAACTTTGAAAAATTCATATACAAGTTGGGAAAAAAATCCGTTTTCTATGCTTGGCGGATTATTGGTGGATTTTTGTGTCGGCTAGGGATAAAATAGGGATTTTTAGCTAAACCGTTGGGGAAATTTCCTGGGTCAGGGGTGGCAGTGCTGATAGTTATGTTTTTGTTGACTGTCAAAACGTCGGATTATGCGGCCGATCCGGATTGAGGTTGATTAATTTATTTTCATTTTAGAAAAAGTGAGTTCGATTAGGTAGGATCCTGATTAACTGGCTACTTAAATATATTGGAATTGAACCTCATAAATTTTACTCAAAAGTTTAAAAATATGGCATCTAAGCAACAAATGACATCCCAGAGTGTTAGGCAACAACTAATGGTTTTGGCCAGCTCTGGAGGATCACACAAAGATCAAGCCGAAAAGTAAGTATACATTCATTCTTTTACACGATTTTTCATTGGTTTATTCTTATTGACTGCAATGTATCATTTCCATATCCATGCATTGTGATATGGGGTTTAAACCTACTATGATTAAAAAGTCTATCCTACAATTTAGCCAACCACTCAAATCAATCAATCAATCAAAATTTATTTATTCATCATCTGTACATCATTGGTATGGTATATTGAATAGTGTTAACACTTTGGGTGCGGCCCGGTCTCTGGAGACCGTTGGCTGGATGCGCGCGCCGGCCTGGCCGGTCTCGCGAGTCTCCCCCGCACTCGGTGGAATGAATCAGCCACAGTGCTGCAACCTTGCGGAGAAGCTCTGAGTTGTTGTCGTGTGCGTTGCCATAGAAACCTGCCCTACACTCTGTGCGCATCGCCCGCCGTTCCCAAGGGCCTGACCCGGTCTCCAGAGACTTTTTATCTATTTCTTACTTATTGCTTGTTTTGACTTATTACTATCGTGTTTTTGCGAGTTATATGACGTTTTATAGGTAATTTATTATTTTAGTTTTTGTGATGTTTTGGTTAGGTACGGACAAACCGGGTTTGTGTTTTGGTAATAATAATAATAATAATAATAATAATAATCACTTTATTGTCCAAACATTCTTACAAAGCTAGCAATGCTAGCACAGAACATAGACATTGTCAAGAGCTTAAAATAAGAAATCAATAACCACTACACTAAAAAATATGTTTACTAAATACCTTACCACTGACAGTGCAGAGAAAAAAAAAACTCCTACAAATATAAGAAAAGTAAAATTACATTAAAAACTAACCTAAATAAAAAATTCCTCAATTGAATAAAACATTTTATTTATCAAAAACAATTTTAATTCTTTTTTAAACTTATTTTCCCTAACCATAGATTTTAAATTACTTGGCAAATGGTTAAAAAGTTTTCTTCCCATATACAGTGGAGTTTTTTGAAAAAGTGTCAATCGGTGTCTTGGATATTGGAAGTCTTTGGAAAACCGTGTATTATAGCCATGTTCATGCTGAGAATTTTCTAAGATGTCAAGATTATTTTTTACGAACATTAAACATTTAAAAATATATAGTGAGGGAACAGTTAATAAACTATAATCTTTAAAAAATGATTTACAAGATTTCCTTTTTGAAGAAAATGTCATTATTCTTATAATTTTTTTTTGCATTTTGAAAATTTGATCTGAATGAGAAGATGCTCCCCAAAATTCAATACCATAGCTTATGACAGAGAAAAAAACCCATAATAAACCATTAACTTTGTTTGAAAATCAATTACTTCACGCAAAATAATCATTTTAAAGCAAATAGAATTTAACCTTTTGATAATTTTACGAATGCAGGGTTTCCAACTTAAATTTGAGTCAATCTCTACTCCTAAAAAGGTTACTGAATTATTATTCGGGAAAAAACTACCTTGAAAAGAACAATTGAAATCTGCGCTTTCCCTATTTTGGGCAGTTTGAAATTTAACAATCTGTGTTTTAGAATTATTTAGCAGTAACCCATTTACTGAGAACCAATTGTGAAATTCTTCAAAAGCACGGTTGAATATTAATTTTAAATCTTGAGGTGAATTTGCTTTTAAAATAGCTGAGGTATCATCTGCATACAAAATAATTTTTGGGGAAACACTAACAGGTAAATCATTTATATATAACAAAAAAAAACAATGGGCCTAATATTGAACCCTGAGGTACACCAAATTTAACTTCACACCAATCCGAAATGTATTTCACATTATTCTTATATATTAGCGTTCTCTGATATCGGGATGACAAATAAGATTTGACCCAAGACACCACAGAGTAACTAAAATCATAGTATTTAAGTTTTTCACAAAGAATATCATGTCGAACGCAATCAAAAGCCTTGGTTAGATCACAGAACATCCCTAAAGTGCTCTGTGATCCATCCAAGGCTGCGGCAATCTGATCTACAAAATCGGCAATTGCAGAAGTAGAATTACGTCCTCTTCGAAAGCCAAACTGTTCTTTTACAAAAAACATATTATCTTCCAAAAAATTAATAATTTGGTTTGAAACAATTTTCTCAAAAATTTTAGAAAAAGAAGGTAAAATTGATATTGGACGATAGTTATCAAAAATGTCCTTTCCTCCCTTTTTATGCAAAGGCTTAACCTCGGCATACTTTAATTTATATGGAAACAATCCACAATGTAAAGATTGATTTATAATTAAAGTCAGAGGCCTACAAATGGAATCAATACTTAGTTTCATTAAATTTTGAGGGATTTCGTCCAAACCTGCGCATTTTTTATTTTTCAAGGATTTGAAAATTCTAGAAATTTCCATGGAAGACACAAATGAAAAAGAAAACTCCCTTTGGCTGTGATTTTGCTTCTGCATAAACTTTAATGCATCAGAATTTGATGGGAATGTATTTAATATTTGTGGTATATTTGAAAACCTGTTATTGAATGTATCAGAAATTTCTTTACCATTGACAATTAATTTATTTTTCCCCTGAAAATCTGGAAAATTTTGAAAACTTTTCTGCAATCCTAGTTCTTTATGCACTATCGACCAGGCCACCTTAGTCTTGTTCTCCGATTTTTTTAAGATATTACCATTATGCAACTTCTTTGCTTTTTTACAAACTGCCTTAAAAATCTTTTTATAAGACCTAACATATGAAATAAAACCTAAATCGTTTGACTCCTTAGCCATTTTGCCAAGTACTCTTTTCCTCTCACTAGATATCTTGATACCCATAGTAACCCAACCCTTTTTATTTCCACACACATTTTTTTTAGCATGAAACTTTAAAGGAAAACAGCTATCAAAAACATTTCTATAAGTTTGTAAAAAACAGTCATAATTAATATCCAAATTATAATAGGGTTTTACATCCCATGCAGTTTTACTTAAACTATCTATAAACATATTTACATTCCTCTTTGAAAAAACTCTACTCTTATTCACAACCTTTGACTTTACATTATTCCTTAAATTTGTACTTATTGATAAAAAAAGTGACCTATGGTCCGATAAACCTAACTCCAAATTCATCTTAGAAAAAAGAGACCCAGTTTTAAATTCATTGGTTATTATATTATCAATACATGTTCTTGTAGTTGCAGTAATTCTAGTCGGGGATGTAAAATTTATAGAAAGTCCATACATTTCAAGCAAATTTAAAAACATTTCTTTTTGTTTAGGAGTTTTACTATCAACCATTACATCTACATTGTAATCTCCTGATAAATACACCAGCTTAGATCTTATTTAATTTTTCAATAACATTAAAAAAAATTCCAATTTATTAATGAATAATTTAAAATTATTTTTACAAGGAGTTCTGTAAATAGAAGCTATTAAAAGATTTAAACTAGGAATTTCAATACAAGAGGCTTCAAAAATTGCAGTCTCATAACTGTAACTGTTTTGAACAGTTCCACGATGCCCTGTAAATGAAATAAACATTGGTTGGGAGGGAGGATGGGGCTTTAAATACAGTAAATATTAGTTATTGTGCCATTTAAAATTTTTTGTGTGAAAACCGTGTGTTTGTGAGACTAAAAGTGGGGAAATTACGTCACGGTGCCTACGGACCCCTTCCCGCGGGCCGTCCCGGTCTCCGGAGACTGACGATTTTGGACGCCATTTTTTTTTTTACGCCTGGAAACGCAGTTTGCGACCATGATCCTAGCTTCTGGATACAAAAGGTAAGATTTAACGCTAAAAAAATTTTCAGGCCCTGGGGATGGTTTTACTCATTTCGGCGCCGCACCCAAAGTGTTAATTTTACACATATACATAATTTACATTACAAATAATTGCAATATAACAATAAGATATATACGGAAATCAAAACATAGGCCTAAGCTAAAAAAACAATCTTTGGTTAAAATTATATACAATAAGATATATACGGAAATCAAAACATAGGCCTAAGCTAAAAAAACAATCTTTGGTTAAAATTACATACAATAATACAAACCTCTGTACCAGTCAGCTAACTAACTAACCAGCACCCTCATAAAATTCCTCAAGAGAGTAAATGGCCTATTCAGTCAGAAATATTTTTAATTTCTTTTTTTAATTTAAAAATATGTTATAATTTATTTATTTAAATTGTTATAATTTTTAATATTACGGCATGTATTTCAAAAATTGGGATCCATTGTACCATTGTAGGTTGTTTTCTTTTCAAAAAATTTCAAATGATGCTCATAAGTGCGAATTTCATTCCCACTTCTAGTCTTGTAAGAGTGTGTTTGATTGTTTAATTTTACTTTTTGGGGATTAGTTTTTACATGAATTAGCCTATTGAATCAAAAATAAACTGTCCATAAACTGTTAGAATATTTAGGCTTTTGCCTTTAGTAGGCAACTTTGCAGTCCAACATCGTTGGCTGTGATGTGCTTGCAAACACGATCAAGATACTACCCATAAGTAGTTTCATAGTATCAAAAGTTTATTTTCTGATTTTTAACATAGGCCCTACCCCATTCGAAGAAATCAAAAAAAGTAGTTCCCAAAAATTCTCAAAATTAAACATTCTTGATAACCTAATGGCTTTTACGATTCTGTTTACAATTTGGTAGTTTACAAACCTATGGGCACCATATTACATGACACAACGTACAGTAACGTACAAATTCAGGTTCAAAATTAGGTTATACTTCCGCCGAAGGGTTACACCTATAGAATTGGCGAAGTCAGTGGGAACCCGTAATGTCTCGAGGGGAACTTTTGAGTGCTTAACCAGAAAATGATTTTAAAATAAACATCAATTAGGCCTAAACGACAAACCACAAAGTCAACTAAGTTATGTTACGATGAAAATAGGATAGTTTAGTTGATACTACCGTCAGATGGGGCTATTTTGAACTGTGGGGTTACTACGAACAAAATAAAAAGTAAAAAAATGTTTTGAGTGTTGTAACACACACTAAATACTTACTAATTACCTTATAATATATATTTTCTGATTCTGTTGTTTTCTGATTCATCTACTTTAAGAATATAACAACAAGTTTAGGATTGTATAAGTGTAAAAAAATAAAAACCGAGACCATGTTTTTCGGTAAAAATCTGAACCTGGTCAAACTCTTTCTTGTGGACAAAAAACTGATTGATTTTGGGTCCTCTAATATTTTTTATAAATGGGATTCATTGGCATAAAATTGATCTCAGTTACCTAGAACATTTTTCAACAAAAAGTGGTAAAAAAATTTTGTTGTCATTTTCGACCTTATTGGGGAAAAAGGTCATGGGTCGTTAAATGCGCCTCAAAATGGGACATATTCCACTGTTTCATTGGGCAAGTTATTCATAGCTATGAGAGGGGGTTGAAGGTCAAATTCCTACGAAACCAGGGCAATAATAAATTTGCCTAGCCCCCTAAAGACGACCATGACAACGTCCCGTATCCTGATGTTGTTAAAGTACTTCCAGAACCGATGATGGTTTCCTCTAGAGGATCAGGAATATTTACATTTGCTGTTGACTTTGATTACAACATCATTTAAACACTCAACACAGAAAAGAAGAAAAATAATAAGTCTGTATATATTGTTTAGTAAATAATTTGGTTATCTTCAGTTTTTAATTTATCGAAGATGCTTTTTTAGTGTGTTTTACGTTATATTTTCAAAGACGATTTGAGTGATTTATAAACATAATAATATTTTTTCTGACTTAAGAGTGCTATCATATTTTTATTTTGTGGAATTATTTGACATTACCAGTAATTCATAAGAGGGGAAAAAATTATATTCAAAGAGGAGAAGATTCTGATTTTTTCGGTGAGTTGTTGCTTTCTTTTGTAAATAAAAAAAAGTTGAAATGATTTTCAAATAATTTTTATATGTTCTTGTTCATTGAAACCCCAGCTTTCAAATGGTGTTATATAAAAGCCTCTGGGATTAAAAGTGGCCGAGATACATTCATTTTAAAATGTTCATAGAAGCCCCATCTGCGGGGCTACTTTGAACAGCCTCATATATTTTTTAATATTTTTTTAAGGCATGCAAAATGTTTTTAACATGCTGAAGAAGTAGGTTTACACCTGTAGACATTGGTTCAAGAATTATTCATTTGGTACAAAAGGTTTTTTTGTAATATCAAATACCCCCATTGCTGCAGACCTGCATACTCAGTGAATTTCAAATGCAAAACGACATATTCCAATCCAACATAGCGAGATTTGACATGTTTTGGTAAGCTCCATAAGAATAACATGGGGAATGAGTACGCAGGTTTGCTGCTACAGGTATATTAAATCTGGGTGGTTTTAATTCAATACTTAGTAGATCTGCACTAGAAGAAGCCATTTACCAAGTTTTATCAAGATATGTTGAGAAATAACCGAGATAGAATTTTCCTTATTTCCCATAAGGTTAACATTGGGACAACATACTGTGTTTACCACTTTCAATATCTCGGTAACCAATGGACATAGAGCAGTGATTCGAATTACTAAATTGTTTGTTTTTTGAGCTGAATTCAATGGTGCGAACAAAAATTCAATAAATCTTATTTTTCTTGGTAAAACACTCAAAAAACCTATTTTTGGGGGGTTTTAACCCCCTTTACCCCCCTTTCCGGTGGTCCGATCGGGCTGGTTCACGAATTCGTCCGAGTGATTACCACTTTACATGTTTGTACCAATTTTCATTAAGATCGGACCATTTTTACGGCCGCTATCGTGCTAACAGACACATACATATATAGATATATATATATATATATCTGAAAATTCAAACGAATGGCGTTTTTTGCTTCTGGTGGCCCCAAAATGAAAAGTTATAATGGTCTCGGGCTTAGGTCTTACCATGAGGCCTACGGTAATAGCTTCTTCCCTATAGGGGAAATTCGCTAAAATTCAAAATTTTTGTTATAAAGTAGCCCAATCTGACGGTACTGATTTTAATTCAATAATAAATAAATAATAATAAATAAAATGGTCTTTATTTTGGAGCGGTTTTCAACAAGGTTGATTTTCAAAACAACTCGAGTCATACACCCAGTAAATTTACAGTCAACTACTTACAATATTAAATCAAACACTCTAGATACTAGTTAATCATAAAACATAACAATGATATCTTATTTTACTTACCGTAATGGACAATAGCTCGAAAACCTTTCTTTTGATGTTTTTGGTTCTGGACCATCCCTCCCTGCCGAAATATAAGTACAATAGGTATAAAAATAAGGGGAGCAAAATAGCTAAAACGTTTCCGCTCTAGCTTAATGCGAACGCGAGGCAGCTCAAGCCTGGCATCCTGCCTTGTTATGCGGGATCACACCTCTGACCGAGTCAGCTTCTCTTGCAATATGCAGGTCAGTTTGATTCCAAGATCCTGTGGATTACCATGGTCCTGCGAATCATATATCTAATTTTGTAAGGCGATTCTTTGCGTCAAAATTGTGAGCGTCTGGCAGGACGTAGAAAGATGGGAGAGGGCTCAAATTTAAGGTCTCTATTCTGTGATGGCGGGAAAAATACTGAAATTGCTTGAAATTCACCAGAAAACGAGAAATAACGTAAAATATCTGTCATTTAAAAAGCATTGGAATACAAAAACGTCTGCTTTGTTTACATTAAAACATGTGGTGCTGAAACTTGATTGAAAACATGTGGTAGGCTATACAGGGTGATTGAAAAGTCTGGGTACGGCTTAATATTTTGAAAAATAATAAACATAGACCTACAAAACTTGGAATCAAGTTATAAGGCATATAAATCTATCTTAACACACATCCAGTGATCCGCTACCTCCTCAGGGGGACGGCCCGCCAGGAGTCAGGAGACAATCTTAAATGTAAGCATAGGTTGATATGCACATCAAATTAAAGGTCTATTTTTGTAGAATACAACGCCGCAAACCGCACTCAAAAAGGTTGACCCAGTACAAAATGGCAGCTGTTCAAAGATTCAAATAAATACCAATTTCTTTGAATACAAACAATTTTTATCATTTTTTATATCATTTTAAAGAGCTTTTTAAGCAAAGAAGAATGCCGCAAACCGCATTCAAAAAGGACCATCCGTTAAAAAATTACGGTTGTTTAAAGATTTAATAAAAATTGTTTTTTGATTAAATCTTTAAACAACCGTAATTTTTTAACGGATGGTCCTTTTTGAATGCGGTTTGCGGCATTCTTCTTTGCTTAAAAAGCTCTTTAAAATGATATAAAAATGATAAAAATTAAAATGATAAAAATTGTTTGTATTCAAAGAAATTGGTATTTATTTGAATCTTTGAACAGCTGCCATTTTGTACTGGGTCAACCTTTTTGAGTGCGGTTTGCGGCGTTGTATTCTACAAAAATAGACCTTTAATTTGATGTGCATATCAACCTATGCTTACATTTAAGATTTTCTCCTGACTCCTGGCGGGCCGTCCCCCTGAGGAGGTAGCGGATCACTGGATATGTGTTAAGATAGATTTATATGCCTTATAACTTGATTCCAAGTTTTGTAGGTCTACGTTTATTATTTTTCAAAATATTAAGCCGTACCCAGACTTTTCAATCACCCTGTAGATATCTAAAAGGTAGATTCAGTTTGATATGAAGGTATTTTGTACTATAATAAATAAGGATTGTTTGAACTTTCCCTCATTAGGGGCTTTTAGCCCCTTCAAGCCACTAGTAATAGTTATATTCATACAAGAATAATTCAAATTTAACTACCATTAACCTTAAACTATTTTATAAATTTTTTATAGGTTAAGGTAGTAAGTTATCAGTGTATTTTCATGAATTAAGTTTCTATGTATTGGGATGATAGTGGTAACAGACATTTTGCCAACACTTTGAATCAGCATTTAAGATAGTAGATGAAATATCTGACATAATTTAAGCACTTTTATGTTCTTTAACATTGTAAGAGCAAAGTATTAAAATATATAAGATAACGAAAGTGACAAACTAAATAGCAAATGGTGTAACCCTTCTGCGGAAGTTGCAACCAAAAGTGTAAGTCACAACTTTGTGGAATTTAATCATGGATTAACTTAGGCCTAAAGAGGGAAATTAAGTTAGCCTTTGTTTCAGATATCTGATACAGTTTGTTATGATACATACGTTCATAACATAACAACTTATTATTTTTCAGTTATAAGCCTATAAATGTCTTTCTATAACTGTTTTCAGGTATAGAGCAATTCTTGATGCCATCCTATCGTCCTCAGGAAGTGACATAATAGAGGCATTGAAAACCTTTATTGAAGCTAGTAAGTACATCTGATTAATTCTATAGTTATTCTGTCATTATAGGCTAAATTTATAATTTTTGAAAAAAAAACAAGTAAACTGCATGCAGAATTTGCAAATGGTATTTGCACATTAAAAGTGGAACTAGGCCTATTGTTACAGTTTCAAGTGCTAACATGGCCTTCTCACTTTTTACCTCGAGACTACCAGTTCAATCCCATTTTATGTTCATATTATTTCTAAAATTTTGTCTCATTCAGGTTCTGAAATTAGCTTACCTTACAACACCACTCTGAAACTCCAGCTCTTATCCAGCCACTGGCGTAACCGGTCTAAGTTACACCCTGCAGAAATGAATTCTCGTTAACAGGCCAATTTTTATTAAAGCTTCGGTTCACCGGCTGATATCACCAATTGAATGATAAAGACAACATCCATCAGGAGCATTAGAGACAAATCATAAAAATATTAAATTTGTGTTAATTTTAGTATGGCAATTCTTGGTATCAGCATATATTCAGTATGTTACAGCTAGAATTCAAAGTGTGTAAGAAGGCACATTGGTTTAACTGGCTAAATCATTATTTGGCTGGGTTTTGGTCCGGTGTTGGACTTAGTCAACAACTCATCTATAGTTTTTTTCTAAATTGTGATTTAGAAGACAAAAGATAAAATTGGGTTTATTACATACAGACCTAGCTAACTAAGTTATATATTTTTTATGATTAATTTTTTTCAATTGACCCTCTTTTCTGTGGATGTATTTTTCAGTTGTGAATGAAAATGTCAGTTTGGTAATATCAAGACAGATACTCACCGACATTAGCACCCAGCTGATGGTTCTGCCAGATAACATCTCGAAGGCGGTCTCACATTACACATTAGATAAGGTAGGATATAATATGTATCGGTTTTCCCTGAAAGCATTAATACTTGTGAGGGTATCTTAACAACTATTTCGTAGTCAAAATTAATTTTGATTTTTTAAAATTGTAGGTTCAGCCACGAGTAATATCTTTTGAAGAGCAAGTAGCAAGTATTAGGCAACATTTAGCCTCCATTTATGAGAGGGAACAGAACTGGAGAGATGCAGCAAGTGTTTTGGTAGGGATTCCTCTTGAAACTGGTCAAAAGTAAGTAGGCAGTTATGATTATTGATACAATTTAAGCCTTGGAAAGTGTTTTACTTTTGGCCTTCTCAAACTGTTAAAAATGGTACAAAGGGTGGGTGAACTGTGAGCACTCACCCTGGTGGTACACCACTAATCTTTGCTGTACCATTTACCCTCGTGCTCTTGATACTGTATACTCCATTTTTGGCATTGTATAGTGTTGTTTATCTTTCAAATGAAAGCTGTCCTATGCCCTATGCATAGTCAAGATCATTTATGAGGTGGCCCTTAAAGAATTGGTTCGCACTAAAGGGTAAGCTTATTTCAAAATTTATTTCAAAGCTTAGCTCAATGCTGCAAATCAAATCTTAAAACCACTCTAATGCCTAATCACATTTGAAAGTTTGTCAAAAAAGTCACAGATTCTGAGATACCTATAGTATATTATTGTTTTATATCTATATATCTCAGTGGCGTAACTAGAACTTGGCTTTGGGGGGGAGATGGATAAGAATAAAATAGAGAATAGAGTGTACTCCATACTGGATAATATAGAAAATTTTACTTATTAGGATTGTTAGTTTTTAGAATTTATTTAGGTAATAACTACCCTTTAAAAGGTAGTTACTAAGGGCAGTACCCAAAGGGCGTCTCTTTGGTCCCTTGTAAGGAAACATACTCATCTCCAACATAATCATCTGAGTTTTTTCGTAGTTTACAATTACTTAAATACAACTTTCGATTATAGTTAAAATGTAATCAAAATATACAAACGTACAAAATATTATTATCAAGGGAAACATAAACAGTTGGGCAGTTGGGTTACTTTTTAAGTAGCTCGACGAATTTTGTTGTTGAGCAGAACCGAGCGAGATGGTCTAGAAGTTATGCTGGATTTCCCAAACCAACCAAAAAACTGTATTTTTACATCCAACTAAGGATGTGTCGGTACCACTTTTTTCAAAGTCGGTACCGGTACCGGTTCTTGACAAGATCGGTTCTCAGTTCTCGGTACCGGTACCATCGGTACCAAGTGTTTGTCAAAACTTGTTATATAAAGTATTGTACCCTCAAACCTACAAACAATCTGTTGTATGTTACTGTTTTGAAAATGTTTAAATTTTCAAGTGCAAGTTTCACCAAGACATAAAGTACTATCTCACTTATTAATTTAATTGTTTATCCTTCTGTTAACAGATAATATAAAAAATATCTACTATGTGAACAAAAAAAATCCAAGGTAAAAAATAACAGTTTACAAATTTGTTTCCATTCATAATTTTACAATTCCCTTTGAAAATAACCCCATTCCAATTAATTTTAAAAATTAGAGTAAAAAATCAATCAAGAACAAATTCCAAGGTGAAAAATAACAGTTTCCAAATTAGTTTCTATTCATAATCTTACAATTCCCAAAGAAAATAACCCCATTCCCATTAATTTTAAGTATTAGAGTAAAACATCAATCAAGAGTAAAAAAATTTAAGAAAAATTTCAAATCAAAAGTAGTTTTAGAAAAATTATTGACCTTCAATAATAGTACGCGGTGGCATTTGCCATCGACGCAACGCCTGCGGCGATGTGCGGTGCGATCGATCGTCTTTCGTGACCGGTATTTACTCCCGCCGATTAATGTGGGTACCGAAGTACCGGTACCGACATTTTGACGTCGGTTCTCGGTACCGGTTCTTTTCCAAGAACCGGTGGTATCGAGAACCGACTTAAGGTACCGACACAACCCTACATCCAACACTAAAAAAGTTGTATAAAACATAAATTACAATTCTTAAAAATGTATGGCCATAGAGCTATGATATAATTAAGCTCTACTTACAAGGATTTTGAATCTGAAACTTATCAACTTAGAAAAAAAACTTTGGGACTTACCTATTAAGAATTATTAAAAATGTGTTTCTATTCTGTGAATAATGATAATTTTTTATAATAATGACCACTTATTTTGAAAATTGATATGTTGCAATATTTTCTTGGTTAATAGTATATTTTTTTACAATCGTAACACATCATAAATAGGCAAAATTAAGAAATTTTTTAATATCGATAACATTGTAGTTTTTCATATTCCATTTCTCTTATTCAAATTCCATGTCTCTTGTTTTGTTATTTCTCTGGCAGTTTTTCTTATCACTGTGTATGTTTTATGTCTGGATACCTCGTTAAGAATAAGGCATTAAAAACAAAAGAGCAGACAATTTTACAATTTTTTTTATTATTATTAATGTAAACAGAAGAATAAACGATTTTCTGGAATGAAAATTAAAATAATCCTTTCTTTTCAAATTAATAAGGAGTAGCAAAATCATGCACCGTATTAAGAGCAGTAAGAGCATAGGCTGATCGACAGCGACAGTGTCGGACAACGGATGGACAGGGGACATTTGGCAACAATGTGACACTCCGCTCTTCGCCGAACCAATGACGAACCCTATACCCCCGCTGGAGTCGCGGCAGGGTGGCGGGGGCTTTAGTCCTATCCAAATTTTAATTCTAGGCCTCTTATAGTTTTTAACATCATACAACTCGAATATTTGTATTTATTTCTGTGCTATACTAATATTTTTTATTATTAGGATTCTGGGGGAGTTCTATCCCCCTCATCCCCCCCCCCCATAGTTACGCCACTGATATATCTATTTTACTATTAAGTAGTTTTATCAGCCGTCATGTTTAATTTAATATTCTTTTTGATGTGGGATTTCGTACAGCATTATGGTTTACCAAAGAGACCTTTAATTTGGTGTCCATATTAGGCCTAAATAACCTCTGTTTCTATATCAGATTAACTGACCAGCCCCAAGGTGGCTGTCCCCGAAATGAGATTTTAGGAGTAAGTAAATATCTCAGAAAATAGGGTAGTACCGGTACTTAAAAGTTGGATATGTTATATGTGAGTCTGTTAAAAAATATGAAGCTGTCTCTGGATTTTTCATTGCACCTGCATTAGGAGTTTTAAAAATGAAAACCTTGATAATTGAAGTCTCTTGTCCTCATACTTTCCCCCCGTGGTTCCTCGATAACTTACATCTGTACTCACAGGCAGTACTCGGTTGACTACAAGCTGGAGACATACATGAAGATCGCTCGGTTGTACTTGGAAGACGATGACCCGGTGCAGGCAGAGGCCTACATCAACAGAGCCTCCCTGTTACAGGTAAGTCATCTGAATCAGGCCCATTTGAGAAGTACAAATAAACAACGAACACACTGGAACAGACCAGTGTTGTCTTTTTTTCTTATGTGGGGTATTTGTTCCATCAGCTGCATGAGTACTAATGTCAAATGTAAACTATTTATTTTTTGATTAGGATTTTTGCGGACATTTGCCATCACTGATTAGTAAAAAACAAGTTTCACGACGTTTCGGGATCTGGAATCTGATCCCGTCTCCAAGCTGGTAAATATACTGAACTAAATAAAGATCCTACAGAAAGTTTCGAGCGTAAAGTTGCAAGCACTCTTAGGAAGCATAAACAGTTTTTTTCTGATAAACAAAGAACTCGTTTAACACCGCATCACTCGAAAATCCCACACATGTATGGGTTACCTAAAATTCATAAAACTGATGTACCTCTTAGGCCTATAATTAGCTCTCGCGACTCACCGTGTAGGGAACTGTCTAAAGTCCTCCTGGACATCCTAAAACCATTGGTAGGAAAAACTGACTCGTACATAAAAAATTCTAAAGACTTCGTTGAAAAGTCAAAGGACATAGTGCTGGCTGAGACGGATAAGCTGGTTAGTTTTGATGTTGAAAGTCTGTTCACGAATGTCCCAGTTCCTGAAACCTTAAAAATAATCGAGTCTCGGCTCGAAAAAGATGAAAGTCTAACTGAACGTACTAAACTTCCTGTTAACGTCATTATGGAACTGCTTGAATTATGCACTCAATGTAACTATTTTGAACTAGAGGGTAAATTATACCGTCAAGATGAGGGGATGGCCATGGGGTCGCCATTGTCGCCTATCTTTGCTAATATCTTTATGGAGGAGTTTGAGCAAAAGGCTTTGTCTTTGGCTCAACTCAAACCGAAGATTTGGTGGAGGTACGTCGATGACACCTTCGTGGTATTTCCGCATGGAGACGATGAACTAAAAGACTTTTTAGGGCATCTTAACAGTGTTTCTCCTTCCATCCGCCTAACAATGGAAGAGGAAGTCCAAAACAAACTAGCATTTTTGGATGTGTGCGTAGAAAAGGATAGGGACACGCTTAGGACAACTGTTTTCAGAAAAAAGACACACACAGGGCAGTACTTAAATTTTCAATCAAACCATCAAAAATCTGTCAAAGAAGGGGTAGCTTACTCACTATTTGACAGAGCAAAGAGCATTTGCTCAAGTCAAGATGGATTAAATCAGGAAATCAAAAAAGTAGAGCAAGATTTGGCTAAGAATGGATACCCTCAATCCGTAATAAGAAAGTGCAAAACCCGTAGGGCTAAACAGAATGAGTCAGAAAACACTGAAAAATTCGTTCCTATGTCAATCCCTTATGTGCCGGGATTATCGGAAAAAATTAGAAGAGTTGCTAGGAAGTTCAAAGTTAGAACCGCGTTTAGGACACAAAACACTCTTAGGCAATGTCTCGTAAAAACCAAACCAAAAAATGGCACTCAGGGATCAAAAAACTGTGTTTACAGAATAAACTGCAATAGTTGCTCTAGGCCGTATTATGGCGAGACAAAAAGACCTTTAAATGTTAGAATCAAAGAACACAAAGATAACACGAGGAAGGGTTTAGTGGATAAATCAAAAATTGCCCAACACTGCTGGTCTGAAAATCACCAGATGAATTTTGACGAAGCAAAAGTAGTACACCGCGAACCTCATTTTTTCAAAAGAAAACTAATTGAAGCTTCATACATAAAACTAGCAGACCAACCAATCAGTCAATCTTCACTTGAAATAAGGCCAGTATGGCTACCAATATTAAACAAAGAATTGAAAGACAGGGAAAATAAAGTGTCAGCAAATAGGGTAATTACTAACAATTCTGTTCAAAATTCTCATAACATGTTAACCCGTAGCAAGGCCAAGGGGCAAAATCAGGTTAAAAATTAACTAAAAAAAACACAAACAGACACACGGAATTTGCATATCACATGTCTCTGTTTCAGGTTTTCGCCACCGGTAGCGCGACGTGATTTGGTTGGCTGTGGGCGCCGCCATTTCCGTTGCCGCCGCCATTTGCTTTCCTCCCATCAGTCTCAGCTCAGCTCTGATTGGGTGTGGACGTGCTCTCTCCTGCCTGGTGATTCTTGATACTTGTGATTCCTGTGTTATTTTGTGTATTGTTTTTCTTTTCAGCTTATTGTTTCCGTGACTGCTTTTACAGTTCTCTGTTTTAGCTGTGTTTTTCTCCAGGTTTTCCTGGCTATGTGTTACTAATCTTGTTATGTTCTAGGTTTTCTTCCACCTGAAGACGGGATCAGATTCCAGATCCCGAAACGTCGTGAAACTTGTTTTTTACTAATCAGTGATGGCAAATGTCCGCAAAAATCCTAATCAAAATATAAAATCACCATCACCAACAATGAATTTCAAACAAAGAAATGTAAACTGATTGGTGAATTTTCCACTGTTAGCATTGTGAACCATTGATTCCCATTTCAGAACATCTTTGGTAATAAAGTGGCAAGTGTAATAGAAAGATCAGCCTACAAGAAACTAAAAATTGGCTATACAGGGTGTTTACGAAAAACTTTTATAGACTTCGGGATATGGTTACTTACATCAAAAATAAGAAAAAAGTTCCTATAAACATGGGTCCTAAAATGCTCGGTTATCTGTCTGTCGGTCTGTATGTGTTTTTAACATGATTTTGCATAACTTTGGAACCACCAGAGATATCAACTTCAAACTTGGTACGTATATGCTAACTAATAGGAGGACCTATTTTTGTGCGGAGTATCAAGTTTCTACTTTGTACCATTTCAAAATGGCAGCCATTTTTATATTTTAAACCTTAATATCTTAAAAACCGTAAATTTTACAAGACTCAAAAAAGTTGCGTAATTTTATTTACTACGAAACCATATAAAGATCATAAAGATCAAACAACAATTAACGGAGTTATTGCAATTTTTCTAACAAAATACATGAATATTTATGGCAGTTATAGCAAATATTAGCATTATTTTGTTATAAAAATTGCAATAACTCCGTTATTTGTGGTTCGATCTTTATGATCTTTGTATGGTTTTGTATTAAAAAAATTACGCAACTTTTTTGTGTCTTGTAAAATTTTTGTAAAATTTATGATTTTTAAGATATTAAGGTTTAAAATATAAAAATGGCTGCCATTTTGAAATGGTACAAAGTAGAAACTTGATACTCCGCACAAAAATAGGTCCTATTAGTTAGCATATACGTACCAAGTTTGAAGTTGATATCTCTAGTGGTTCCAAAGTTATGCAAAATCATGTTAAAAACACATACAAACCGACAGACGGATAACCGAGCAATTTAGGACCCATGTTTATAGGAACTTTTTTCTTAGTTTTGATGTAAGTAACCATATCCCGAAGTCTGTAAAAGTTTGTCATAAACACCCTGTATACCTTTGAGTAACTAACTGTTGAGAGTGACCAGACATAAATGATGATTGTAGAAAGATTACTTTTCAAATAATACACTCTTTTTGCTATTGATTTGATTTTCAATATTATTGTTTAGTATTAATTTTTGATTGTGTTAAAAATAGTTATTTGTGCATCTAGGGACTAAAGTGCAACTTTTTCTCCCTGAGGGAAACTGTTGTCGCCTGATGACGGAGCCGAGGGCGACAATTTCCCGAGGGAGAAAAAGTACTTTAGTCCCATGATGCACACAAAAGTTTCCTCCACCTACACCATTAACAATAACTAGGTATAACACTGTAACTTTACCTGCAGATGATCCTTTGCTTCAACAAACTGCATTACAATCACATAGCCTATATAAATGAATAATGCAAGGTATTTAGGATTTAATTTTAACCATTTTATTCACACTCTTCTTTAAAAATACTCTAGGCCTAACTTATTTGTTCACAAATATGCAGGAATATAGCCTAAACTACAGCAAACTCAAAATGGATACGCTGTCCTGTAGACAACGGAAACGGACGCTCGGATGCTGTGACACTCTCTTCAACATAGAGAAACAAATTAAAATCAACAGTGTTGTCATATTTTCTCACTGTCCACCGCGGTGTTGCCGGATTTCTTCCCATGTATTTCTTATGAGATTACTTTTTGGGACTAAAAGTAAGTTAGTAAATCCCATGGAGTATAAACTAGTACTTTAGTATTCTATTCCAGGGACTAAAAGACGACTATAGATAGTAGGTGGAGGAAAAGTACTTTTTTGTTTCTTTGTTGTGAGTTTACATTGTTGGTAAACTCATTTATTTTGCCGCTGCCTGCTCATTGCTAATGAAAGCATTAAAATTTAGCAAGATGGATCTGACTACATCGATCAGTTATTCGGAGGTAACTGTGAAACTGTGTTGCATAAATGAGATGTTCATTTGAAAATGATTATCACTATTATTTATCGGGTTGAATGAATGAGAATTTCTTTTTATTAGAGCACTCTGTGGAAAAATTGTATGACACTTGAGTACAGTATTTAAGAAACTGAGTAGGCGACCAAAATGTGACATGGATGTGTCTCAATAATTGTATAGGCCCACAGAGAAGAAGTAAACAGAGGTCACATTCATATGGCAGTAGTGTTGCAGGTAACTGCCTAACACCAGGAAGTAAAACAATAGGGAGACAATAGACTTCCGGGCGCCCCCCTACCCCCCGCGCCCACTCACGGCACTGCTCGACACCATATTTAGCGCAACATTAGATGCGACCTCTGTCTTATTTCTTCTCTGTGATAGGCCTAAACCAAAAGTCAATTTATTTTAATCAATAACAGCACTTTCCTGTTACTTTTTAAAAGTATTTTTTATTTTCCAAAACATAATTTATGCTGTCATATTACATTTATCTTGAAAGTTGTAAACCACAACATAACTTAAGGAAAAATAAAAGTTTAACAATTAAGTAGGCCTTTGTTGGCCATAGTTTATTCAATTCAACTTAATTCCAAAGGAGGCTATAGTTTTTCAGGTTAAAAATAGTCCATGTTTAATAGTTTAATACTCTAGGCAGAGTCAAAGAACGAGCAGTTACAAATCTACTACAAAGTGTGCTACGCTAGAGTGTTGGACTACAGGCGCAAATTTATAGAAGCTGCTCAACGCTACAACGAGCTGTCTTACCGCTCAATAATTCATGAGGACGAGCGGATGACGGCACTAAGGAACGCTCTTATCTGTACCGTCCTCGCCTCCGCCGGTGAGAACTGCCATCAATCCATTATATATTTTTTGCTTTTACGTTTTAGCTGTCTTATTGTTCTTCAAACTCAAATTATCAAGACTTAAGTTTATTTATGTTGGGTAACCCAGTTGATAAGCCCAACATCTTGAAGAACTCTAAACTCTTTAAAAAATGTATTTGAAAGAGTAAATTACCTGCAAAATAAAGCAAAATCTTCAATATGACCTTGAGCTTGTAAGGTGTGGGGAATATTTTAGGTGTACTTGTAATTGATTCTTTTATGGTATACGATTGTTTGGTATCCTTAAGGTAACTAAAACGAGACATTCGATAGTTTTTTTAATTTTATTTCTTATTGGAAAATCCATTTTTACTAAGTGACTATATTTTAAGTGTTTTCCAGATAGCTGATTATTGTATAACAGATGCTACTTAAAAAATACATTATATATTGAACAAGGAACTAGTCTAAGTGAGCGCCTACAGTCCTTTCACACAGACATAATCATATATTTAATTTCGTAAGGCGATTCTTTGCGTCAAAATTGTGGGCATCTGGTAAGTCGTAGAAAGATGGGAGAGGGCTCAAATTAAAGGTCTTTATTCCATGATGGCGGGAAAAATAATGAAATTGCTTGAAATTCACCAGAAAACGAGAAATGACGTAAAATGTCTGCCATTTAAAAACCATTGTGATCTAAAAACGTCTGCTTTGTTTACATAAAACATGTGATGCTGATATTTGATTGAAAACCATGTGGAAGGCTAGATATCAATATGGCCTTGATATAAGGTGGATTCAGTTTGCTATGAAGGTATTTTGTACAATAATAAAAGGATTGTTTGAATATTCCCTCATTAGGGGCTTTTAGCCCCTAATGAGGGAATATTCAAACAATCCACATTAGTACATTAGTATTAGTGCATTAGTGCATTAGTGTTACATTAGTTATTGTTGTTTGTATGCGGTATCCACATTGGTACATTAGTATTAGTTATTTTAATTGAAAGCAAAGAATAGAAATCCAATAGGCAAAATGAACTTGTATCCCTATGTTGAAAATGAGGACTTCTACCGGCCTCCTTCCCATGACCTAATTTCCTTTTTTACGTTGGCAGGTCAGCAGCGTAGCCGCATGTTGGCGACCCTGTTCAAAGACGAGAGGTGCCAGCAGTTACCGGCATATTCCATCCTGGAGAAGATGTACCTGGACAGGATCATTCGACGGTCCGAACTGCAGGAGTTTGAGGCTCTTCTTCAGCCCCATCAGGAGGCTCTCACTGGTGACGGTACGTTACCGTTACTCATTCTCGCATATCATTCACCTGATGTTTCCACTGTGCGGTGGTTAAATCATGTTCTCTTCATTAAGAAACACAACAGCTATCAAACACATAGGTTTGTATCCCTTATTAGTTTGAACCTGATCCTCTTTAAATTTTAAACCATTTTTATATTTGTAATATTTAAGTAGATGTGGATTTTACAAACATTATCTGTGTAAAAGCTATTTTAGTTTATTTTGTTTTTTTTATTTATTTTGTTAGTCATATTATACCATGTACAAGAATCATGTGCGAAGCAAAATAATGCGAGTTAAAAATTTATACAATGATCAGCTCTTAAAACAAGTTAAAACAAGGAAGCTCATTGCTAGAGGTGTGCAAACAGTTTTTAAGTTGAGTTGAATTTGAGTGTAGTAAATGACAAAAGAACCTGTTCTCGAGTTTGAGATGAGTACAAACTAAAAATTTTCTATGTTGGATCAATATATTATTTAGTCCTCCAAATAGAAAATTTTAAATAAAGTGCTTTTCTAGTACCTAATTATTGTCTGAAAGTAATGATAAGATAAAAAAGGAAATTTTTTGTGGAAAAGGGGTAATCGTAATTAGGTAATGTTATACTTTTATTATTAACAGATAGTAACAATTATATCTCTGAATTTGTTTATATAATTAATTAAAGGTATTGTGTGATATACGATGTTGCAAAGCTGGTATTAAAAAATCTGAAATTTAAAAAGTGAAATACCATTTCTCCTTCTTCGTGTTGATTGGTTATGATTAAAATTTACTAGAGTGAATTGTGTGGAAATAACTTTTGACAAACAGAAGAATGTGTAGGTTATAGATTTTATTCATTTGCCCCGAGACCTGTCCCTTAACTAATAAAATGGTGGTTTTCAAACTTTCAGTCAACAGTTCATGACTTTAATGATCATGTAATATTATAGGTACATATATTAAAATTGTTTTACTCAAACAAATAATTGTATATGGTTTGCTTTTTGTTTTGTATAAAATTCTTCTGAAACCAGTATTATATGAAATATTACATTAGGAATACTACAAAAACTCTACAACTATTTTAGTGACAGAAGCAACAGAAAATGAAAAAGAAAGTTGTTTTTAGTGTTGTAGCAAATTTGTCAAACAACAGCTAATAAGAAAGAAAACTATGTTTATTCCTATTACTTAAATTAATGAGGCTTCGTCCGATAGGTGTTTTAACATAAGAAACAGTAGCATAATTTAAAGCAAATTAAAATTTGTCAAGCAACTAATAAGGAAGCAAACTATGTTTTATTCCTATTCTTAAATTATATGAGGCTTCATTCGAAGGTGTTTTAACATAAGGAACATGAGCTTCAATTAAAACAAATGAATACTTTTGAAACAGCTAACAAGGAACAAAAATTATGTTTATTCCTATTACTGAGGCTTCGGTCGAACGGTGTAGAGTCGACCATCCTGGACTGGGCCGTGATAGAGCACAACTTGCTGAGCGCCAGCAAGCTGTACAACAACACCACGTTCTGGGAGCTCGGCGCACTGCTAGAGGTATAGGTGTTTCACCGCACTCCGTGTCGCAGGGTCGACTATCCTTGACCGGGCCGTGATAAAGCACAACCTGCTGAGCGCCAGCAAGCTGTACAACAACATCACGTTCGAGGAGCTCGGCGCGCTGCTGGAGGTATAGGTGGTTTACTGCACTCCGTGTCGCAGGGTCGACCATCCTGGACCGGGCCGTGATAAAGCACAACCTGCTGAGCGCCAGCAAGCTGTACAACAACATCACGTTCGAGGAGCTCGGCGCTGCTGGAGGTATAGGTGTTTCACCACACTCGTGTCACAGGGTCAACCATCCTGGACCGGGCCGTGATAGAGTACAACCTGCTGAGTGCCAGCAGGCTGTACAACAACATCACGTTCGAGGAGCTCGGCACTGCTGGAGGTATAGGTGTTTCACCACACTCGTGTCGCAGGGTCGACCATCCTGGACCGGGCCGTGATAGAGCACAACCTGCTGAGTGCCAGCAAGCTGTACAACAACATCACGTTCGAGGAGCTCGGCGCGCTGCTGGAGATCCCGCCGTCCAAGGCTGAGAAGATTGCCAGCCAGATGATCACTGAGGGCCGCATGAACGGCTTCATCGACCAGATCGACTCGATTCTGCATTTCGAAAGTGAGTCGTGTAACCAGATCAGCTTATTTGAGCTAACCCAGAAGTCCATATCTTGGTAAAATTCATGTAAGGACACTGAACTGGAACTTTGAAGGGCGTATGCCAATGATTTCTCTAACAGGGTTGTTTATAATCATGTATACATGGAACTGTCTTAAATGTTTTCAACTGCATGATGTCAGAAAGCTTTGCTTTTTACTTGGAATACAAATATAATTAAATATTTCTAAATTTCATCGAAAGATCCTGAATTTTGAAAGCGTGTCATGTAACCAGATTCTTTTATTTGCGTCAACTTGATAGTCCTATGAATATCTTTCAACTTCGTAAGATCAAAGCTATTCTTAACTAGAGTAAATAAAAATAAATACATTACTAAATTACTATTCTTTTGTCATAGATCCCAAAATGAGTTGTAAAGATCCAATTTAGATTTAAAAAATGTGATGCGGAAAGTGACAAGGGACTTCGTCAGAATTTTCTAGTTTTGAGTTATTAACATCCTGAAATTCAGCATTAAATTACAAACAATTTGACATATAATTGATAGTGCTATGATTTTTGTCTTTGAGTTATTGACATTTTAATTTTAACTAGTTAAAACCGGTATTTTAGGAAATCAAGGCCCGAAACTTCAAACATTCACAGATTATTTATTATTAGTATTTAAGAAATGAATTAGTGTTAAAATGAAGCTGAAAACTAGATCTTTAAACAAAAACAGACGTGATACACTTTCAATTTAATTGTTTAAAAAACAAAAAAGTGAGACGTTAGAAAAGGAACCTCAAGTCGGAAGGCAAAATACCGAGGAATGAAAGAAAAATTCACCGTCAAGACGATGATTTTGGGACAATATTTTTTTACAACGAAAAACTTGAAGTAGTTCATTTATCCGCCGATAGATGTCAGGAGAGACTAGTTTTGTAATGTTCCTGACGACTGTCAGTGCGGGCTTGCACATTATTTGGGAAATGGGACTTGAAGTCGCCTGCCATGTTATTTCCCATTTAAGTGACTTGAGGTCCCTTTTCATAAGCACAACATAGAAATTGATTATTTTTTAATATTTCTCGGATATTAACTAACTAACTGAATAACTGAATGAATATTTACTGGAAAGATTAAGGAGTCGTATCCAATCGAAACCTAAAAATCAATATTTTTGACCCGGTTCGACTAAAATGCCCGCACTGTAAAATTTACTCCAGCGACTTGAGGTCCCTTTTCACTTTCCGCATCACAAATATATAATCATGTCATCCTCCTTTTCATTTTACAAGGTCCTGTTATGTGGCCAACTGAAAAAAAACCCCACCTTATCATTAAGAAACTTCTTAGTTTTGCCAAAATGTTTTTTTTCTTCTGTTAAATTTAAACCTAAAGGAACATTTGATTTATAATTTGGAGATTTTTTTCTACTTGGTATGTCTTCAACAACCATTACCTTTGGGTTTCTAACATTAGCCTAAATAAACAAAACACAATAATGTATTATTGTTTCATGTTTCATAACAGTTACCTTCCACACAACAAGGAGAAACATTGGATGATTTTAATTTTTGTTCATTTTCATTATTTGTCGTGTTGCACAGCCCGAGAGATCCTGCCGACGTGGGACAAGAACATCCAGTCGCTCTGCTACCAGGTGAACCAGATCATCGAGAAGATCTCCAACGCCGAGCCCGAGTGGATCAGCAAGGCCGTCGATGACCAGATGATCGTTCACTGACCCGACATCAACCAAATGTTCCCCTGCTGTGTTATTTCCAATAAATAGTTTTGAGTTTCTCTCTCTAGAAATGTTTTATTTAACAGCCTCCTTTCATGTCCGAATGAATTGAAGCTTTATTAGCACTAATTTAAATATTCAGCTAATCAAGGTCAGAATGTTGTGATTTTTATATTTTAACACATAATTTTAAAGTGTGTCTGACTAAGATACAAGCTTGATGTTTGGGAAAGTTGACATGTATTGGACATGTAAGAGAACCTTGAAATGAGGGATTTTTTAAAACTCTGCTACAAAGATTCACCTTGTGGGTAGGTTATTGCTTTGGGCAAGTGCTTCATTTTATAATAGACTGGCAGTTGCACCCGTCCTTCATACGGGTCAGAAGACAAGTCATAGTCAATGGAATTTGTAATTTTATCTAAGGTAAAGTTATCCACAAACAGCTGATAATGCTTCTTCTCAATTATAAGTAACTAGCAGTTGCCTGTGGCTTCGCTCACGATAAAAATTACAGCTGATCTTACTTCTGCTCTTTGAACTGTCAAATTTTAGTATTCACAGCTTTTTACAATTCAGTATTTGAATGTTTACATCCTTATAAAATCTAAACATTGAAGCTAAGGACGTTCACGGAGCGTAGTCCTGCTCTAATCTGCGTAGCTCTATCCTGCAAAATTTCAGCTCAGTTGGTCCAGTATTTTCACGTGGTTGAAAGACAGATATTCAGACCAACATGCATACTTTCACATTTATAATATTAAAATAGGATTGTTCTCACAGCTGTTCCTTTTTCAACTGGTTTATTTAAATTCTTCTATAAAATTAAACATTGAAACTTTGCAAGCCTGAGGGATGGAGCATTGAGGGATTTAAGAAACGGGAGAAGGTGAGAAACTAGAAACCTTCTCAGGTATATGTAGAACAACGGACAACTTTCCAAAGATAACCTTATCAATAAGACTGATGATGGTCTTTGAAACAAGACCAAAATATTTCGTTCTTAAAAACTATTTGTTTTTTTTGTATAATTTTAATGATGAGTATCGAAAAATCAAATAATAACAATACCATCATGAAAACATCATACCGTCAAGAGTTAACTTTCCAAAGTTTCATGGCGATCAGCAGAAGTCATACATTGGATTTTATATCTATAGATATGACATGCTTGAATCACAGAAAAGAATCCTCTATGAAAGTTTTCCAACGATTCAATTGTATGAATTATTTCATATACACCCAAGGAACCAAATACCAAATGAACAGCATGGTTTGACATTCAGTGTGAGAATTTTACACCTGCTAGTTTTCCGGCACCAGGAAAAAGGCAAACTTTCAAGAATATTACTGATAAATATTACCTATTTGCTATAATTCCTGTATTAACTCACCCAAACATTAACAAACCTTTTAACCGTTAACTGTTGTGGTCACCTTGAGGGTAACACATAAAGTCATCTCTGCTACTGAGCGTCCTGGCAAAAATGCCCAGCCTCAATATGAGCTGAGTCGTGCTGCCAAATGATCACACGCACCAGTCTTAAAAGCATTTCAATAAGCAGTGTCAATTAAATTCCCCAAATGCGAGTCAAATTATTGCATCCAAGTTTTAGGACAAATTTACTCCATGTCTAATTAATGGCAATATGAGAACAGATTTTTACTGAGTCTATTTTGAGACACTTGACTCTTATAATGACTTGAATGCTATATAACATCCAACATGGAAAAAATCCCATCGCAGGCAATGATTTCCAGATCCATGATGAAACCCACCCACAGGCAGCAGCGGCAACTTCACAGAACTTGCTACCTAAAATGGGACTTTTTCAGTTGAGTCCTGTACAGCCCTTCTCACTCCAAGTAATATTCTTCTATCTTGAAAGTCAAGGGAACTTTTAGACAAGAAAAGAATTTGTTTACCAGTGAAAGGAATCAAAATAAGCAACATTATCAGTAGTTAATTTTCAACAGGCACTTATTTTAACCCTCGAGCGGGCGCATGCAGATTTTTCTGCCATGTGTTTTTTTTATTAAAATAAATAGGCATAATGGGTGTCGGCGGTTATGTCCGGCTCTGTACCTCACGCGCCTCATTCCAGGAATCCCCTAAAGCTATTTATACCTTCCCACACCCCCTTCGTGCCTTGTTATTTGTAATTCAGTGATGCCGTGTCAGTTTGTGGAGCACCCTCTCCCGTAACAAAAGTCAAATCAACACAGAAAGTGTTACTACTCCTTTCTAGAAAATTACTTACTATGTTCAATTGAATTATTACACCTATTAAGTTGAACAATTAATTGTATCAACATAATCAACAATGAAATGTGATTCCTAATTAAGTTTGTCAACACTTAAATGCAAATGTTGACTCCGCATGCGCCTGCTGCCGTTTTACCACCGCTCAAGGGTTAACTCATCGCTGTAAGAATTAAACCTATCATCACACAAGCTTATGAGATAGGCCTTTCGTTATTTTGTGAAGACCGCCACAGTCCGATATCATTGGCTGGAACAGGTGACTCGGAAGTCCGCCACGGGCCGATATCCCCGACATCACTTGGTGATGTCAAGTGAAAATCACCAAGGGCCGATCTAATTGGCTTAGTGTGTTTTCTGGATAAGCTGTTGTTTTTGCTGATAAATTCATAAAATAAAAGCCAAATACTATTGACTGACTGATCGCACTTTCTCAAAAACTATAAGGCTTAGAGCCATGAAACTTGGCACAAATATTCTCTACAGGCTCTACATGGGTACTAAGGAAGGATTTTGCAATATTTTCTTTCAAAGGGCTTCAATATGGTATATTATGAAATTCAAAATGGCGCCCATTTTTGGCTTTCAAAGTTTACTTTCTCAAAAAATACAGGACTTTGGGCCATGAAACATGGCACAAATATTCTTTATAGGCTCTAGATGCAAGCAAAGAAAGGTTTTTAAAATATTTTCTCTCAGACGGCTAAAACAGAGTGTATTATAAAATTCAAAATGGCGGCCATTTCAGTTTTTGAAACTATGGATGGGAGGCTTATATTTTCAGGGGATAGGGAAGGTACGAGATCTAATCTACTAAATGAATAAAGTGTACAAATTTATTACGGCCACCACTATTTGACCAATATTTGTCAAATGCAACTTGAGCTACTCGCATTGTACGACCCCCTGAAGTACTATTTTGTATTCCCACTTTGGTAAAATTTATTGTCAGTCTTTTAAATAAATAAGTATTCAAACTATAATCTTTAAAACTCAGTATGGATATTTCATTTCGAGCATATGTATATGCACTAGAATCGGAGTTTCCAAAATTAAAATTTTAGGAGGGTTTGCTTAAATGATGGGGATTTCAATTCCAAAACACAAACTATCACTACAGTATTTTGCCTTATCTACAGCTGAGTAACCTGATCTCCAATCTGATCTGGAACATCTGGACCATAGTTTTTTAGCCGAGGTATTTCTTTTACCATCTATATACTTTTTATTACAGTTTTCCGTCTATTTTTTTTAAACCGCGCTAAATTCAGATTTATGTTGTGTCTAAAACCTGCCCTTAGCGTTTTTGTTTTATATCCCACGTTATCGCTCATTCTCTGTATTAGCCATTTGGAGGATACTAATTTATAATGTTTGCTAATAATGAGGAAAACATTTAGAGGAAACATTACACCTTATTTCAATCTAGGGTGGAATTACCAGCCCCCCCAGGGTTAAAATTAGTTATACTTTCAGCAGGCGAAGCTGCGGGTATATCTACTAGTGGTATCATAAAAACAAAAATTATACACATCAGATGGATCAAGCAGACAGTGTCTGCTTGCAACAAGCTGTGTCTTTCTTAATTTATAAACATATCCTCTTAAAATTGTTGCTATAGTCTCAAAGATGACTATGTAGACAAAAATAAATGGCTAAAGCATATAAAAAATTAAAGGCAATTTTTTGTTGAAGTTTTACAAAACATACAAATAATTTTGATTTTTTGACTGTAATAAAATAAGCTGAATAAAGTTTTTAAACTGTCCAAAGTTTAAAAATTTAAAAATGAAAATTGAAAGGGTTTTGAAAATTTAAAGATGAACAAAACAAAAATGACAGCTCCAGCTTTTGTCTAAGTGGAGTTATCATCGCTTAATCTGCATTAAGCAAAGTTAATAGATTCCGCCCTGGCAGTATTGAGTCGCCATGCCAGCTGTCTTTTGACACTTGGCGGCATTCGCACGCTGGGTTTTATACGTCAATGGTAGCAAAATCTTAAATACGAGATCGGTCGCTGCGAGACAGCTCATGTTGAGCCCAGGAGTGAAGCTTTCGGCCTCGCCCTTAGTTGTGGAGCTGAAACATCACAGCTAGAGGAAGCGACAAAATGTTCTTTACTTTCTAGACGACCCGTGAACATAAAATACCCTGATATTTTACTTTCTTCCACCTAATTCTGTAGCCATAGCAAAAAAATCTAAAAAATATCGGGAAAATGAAATACACTTTTTACAAAAATAGTCTTTAATCCATATCACAATGAATAACCAATATAACTTGATATAATCAATAATAAACTCTCACATAAAAAACAAATCTATAAAATAGGCTATTGATGATAGGCATTAAAAATATGTTATTTACACCAATGATTAATTATTTATACCATGTGATATAGTAATTTTATATTATGTCTTATTATGTCTAATTATAATCATATTAAAAAAATAACAATAAAGGGTACAAAATTAAAATAAAAGGACCCAAATAGTAAAGCTATTTAAGTGCATCCATAACAAATTATTGCAACGAGGGAAAAGAGGATGTAGCATGTAGTACAAAATCTTAATAAATTACACAAACATGTAATCAGCGACCAAAGAATTATATAGACTGGGATTCCTAATACCCAATACGCACTGGTGAGGCCACTTCTTCAGTTAAAAGGCCAGTTCTTCATAGGTCCCACTACAAAAGGAAAACCGCTGCGCACACACTAGCCTGAATTTTAATTCGCAGAATTTCAATAAAGTCGTCAGAATGAATAGTTAAGAGTTAAGATACAATTTTGAAACTTTGTAGTGTAAGTTTGGTTTAGGCAGGGCTGCCGAGAGCCAAGCCCTGCCCCATGCACCGACCAACTAATATTTTTAAAAGTTCACTAACTAACAAAAAATTCAATCATCGAACCTTAAATACCAACTACAATGTACCCTCTATCCTGCTCAGTATATAGGCTTAACCACCGAAACCCTTAGGAAACGTATGAATGGCCATAGGCATGATCGCAAAATAAGAAATCAAGAAAAACCAGTCCCTAATCACATTATGGACCATGACACTACATTTGGAGACATAAAAAAATAGTTAAAGCTTCACTATAAAAATAGTTAAAAGTTAATAGTTGAAAGTTGCAACCCCTCACAACTCAGAAGATGAGAGTTGGCTCACCAGTGGATTACTAAATCCAGAGAGCCACCTATCTTAAACTTAAGACAACCAACCTATCTACACACCCATCCACATAACCTTTTTCCAGCCAGAGAATTGTATATGGTGTAAATATTATTATTTAAGTATGAACAGTTTTAGTGTTATGACAGTTTTAGTTGGCAAACCTGCTTAAGTTTGAATCACAAACAGTTTCCCTTCACTTCAAATGAATGAGAAAGGGGCATGTTATCCCAACAATTTTTAAGTTTGATATGTTTTTCTTTGTGTATTTTTGTGCCAGTGAAGTCTCCCAATCATCTAGATGGGTAAGTTCTCTGGCAAATTATTCCTATCCTCATTCACCTTATATAAATTTAAATTTCAAAATACAACAGTTTTTGCAATTAGTTTGCCTAAAAAATACTATTCTTTCCATATATCCTCGATAACTAATAATTATTTTTCTTTCAATGCAAATTCTACACCTGAAAATTGGTTCAGAGGCCGTGTGACATGGCCCGAGGTAGTGGGCAGTCGTATCTCCTCAGCCACCACCCCATCACTCATAGTCCCGTCAGTGCGGCCAGCCAGCTTTAACCATTGTGTGATATTGCCAGTCTATATTATTCTTTAGCCACTGGTAGTAACCATATAATGTAAACAAATGATTTAAAGAAAGTAACTTTGAGCTTAATATAATAAGTAGATCTTACTATTAAACCAAGACTATTTGAAGAAAATGAGCTTTTGCAAAATGAATCATGCAATGACTATAAAGTTTTTCATGTTACAGCTAATGTCTTACACTGTTCAATATTTTACACTGCCAAAACAATTAAGTACGGTATTTTAATAGATTGTAGTTAGCGAAACATTTTTCATAACTAAAAGGAACTGATGATGACAAAAAGCAACCAAATGTCCTTTTAAAATCTCAGATTAACTTGATAGTACTATCTATTCTACTCCACAAATTTTATAAATTTATAATTATTATTGAGAGACATTGTCATAACTGGCCGAACAATTATCACATTTTCAAAAATTCTAAAGGATCGCTGAGTTACAAAAGGTTACCCTGAGACCCGAAACCTAAGGTGAAAAAAAACCAAGAGTTAATATAATTAGCTCAATGACAAAATTACTTGAGGTTTAATTGTGCCATTTGAAACACATTAGATTTCCTTGACTTAAAATATCCGCTTACAACAGAAATAATCGGCTATTTTAATATTGGAAGTCAGAACCAATTTCTATCTTCTCATAAGTCTTTCTTGTGCAATTTTCAGTGATTTGCTGCTCTCCAAACCAAACACATCCAAACACTCACGGTTCATTTTGTTTACTCTGCAACACACAAAACTTGTTATTTTAGAAGTTAATCATTTTATAACAATAACATTTTTATCATAAAAAATAACAAGTACAAAGAAGTAATTAATTGATCACGGTTTGATAATATATTTGTTTATTATTTCACTAGATGTAGATATCTTCCTCATGTGGAAAATCTTGCTGGAAACTTGCGTTTAGTTGAAAATTACTTTAAATTGCAAGAGATAGGTACTTCAAGTCCTAAACTATTGGGCTTGATTGAGCCTTGTAAGGCTCTTCAAAGTGGACTGAATAAGATACACATCTCACTTGTCTGAATTATATAAGCAATAGAATTTGTATTGATAAACCAACTAATTCACGAAGTGTACTTTTCCAAACAATAAAAACTGTACTGCTGAGTTAGTTTCTAGTTAAATATAAAGCAGAACAATGCAAACATCAAGCTTCCAAAACGCTTTATTAAGGAATAACATTTATGAATTGATGGATAGTGATCAATATCAATAAATTATGGCCACTGGATTGGTTACTGTGCAACCAGCTCCATTTTGTTTTAGTTATTTAAAATTATTTCAGAGTCCCAACAATTTTTGTAGCCAAACGCTATCGTTAGACCCGTTACAGAAACAGAAGAACCTCGATCAACTGTCACCTTCTATTATCTGTCACTGCAACTGTACTTTCGATGTGTCTTAATTGGCGATATGCACCATGCACAGCACGGAGGAAAGTGAATGTGCCATTGTGGTTGAACACGGCTGACAGCTCATTAGAATTTTAACTTCAGTTTAATTTCTTCCAAAACCTTTTAAATCTTTACTATACAGGTATGTTATGAAATTTCTGATATCTGTCCTGGTTAGTAGAGGTTCCACTTTAAATCTAGATCTTAAAATAATCACACATTCACAAAAAAAATTCTGACTGAATGGATCTGAGTTGAACTTATTACCTGTGACCAGAGATGTTTGTGAGAAACCGCCAGTAAGATGGCCTGACATTATGAGGTTCGATCACAGCAGCATGGAACAAAATTGCTGTCGCAAAAGCATGAACAAAGACGCTTCCGCCGGGGAAAGGGGGTAAGCGTCCCTTGTCAACTCCCATGTTGTATAAGATCTACAAAGGCAAAACAGATTCAGCAGTGTATTTAAATACGTGTTTTGTTTATACTTTATTCTATTTTCAAGGATATCATCTGTAGAGTTAATTGCTCAAACCATCAATTAATCAACCATCAATTACTTGCCATTAAGTGGTGATCACTAAACCAATCCGTCCCAAAATTTCTCGAAGTGCCTCGACACGACGAGGCAAGGATGAATCCAGTCGACTGCGTGCTCGGGTATGGAAATGTGCGGTACCGAACAGGCCTGTTTTTGTAAAATTCGTTTTTTAACTTATGTGTTTTGTGTTTGTGTCAGTTTTATATTTTAACGACGCCTTATGGCTGAACTTCAATGTCTGAGGATGGCAGAGTGATGCTGAAACGGCCGTAACCTTTGTTACAACTTCATGAGCTGACTGACAAAGGTAAATAATTGCTTTTAATTTAGTCAAAGGAGCAGCTCAGGGGCTAAAATATATGGATTTTAAAAGTAGGAGTCTGCGGGTCCCCGAGTTTTTCGGGTCGGGTCGGGTCAAAGGCCGGCCCGAGACATCGGGTCGGGCCAAAAAAGAGTTCGGGCCGAAATCGGGTCAGGCCGCGCCTGATAAAAAGCCAAAATTAAAGGCCCGACCCGACCCGACCCGAACTTAAAAAGTCTGGCCCGCAGACCCCTAACTAAAAGTAATCAAAAGTTTGATAACCATTATCTACTCATTTATCAGAATAAAATCAAATGTACCAATTGATCAACTTTGTTTTTTAAAAGGCATATGAATGGCTGGGTGGCAACCTGTATAGCTTTCCACATGGCGTAGAGAGCAGCAGTGTTGTCCCTGAAGAAGAAGAACGCAAGCCCAGCAATCAGGCCGGCTGGGACAGCGTGTACCTCAGAGTCACGGTTGCGCACTCTCCGCAGCGTACAGCTGATCACCTAGATCATAACCACCAACATTACTACGATCAATAAAAACAGTCAAACATGGTTGGATCAATAAAAAGTACAATTAACAGATAGGAGCCAATATTGTATGCCAGGAGAAAAATTCAACACAATCCATTTTATCAAACATTTCTAAGATGATAAAAATTTAGGAAATTACACTGAGGTCACCACTAAAAATTAATTTGTTTTTCCCTAGAAACAACAGGTTGAAATTCTTGGACAAAGTCACCTTAAATTAGCCCAGACACTTGTCATGGTGATTTTGAAAGCAACGGTGTAAATAGGATTCACATTTGGGGGCTTATAAACTTTGTGAGCCAGAAGGAAGCTCTCAAAAACAGTCTTGAGACTCATTCTTGTTTGTAAATTTAGTAACTTTGTTGCGTAAAATAATTGGTGCAATTTTTTGTTTTTGAACTACATTAGAGTCCCGCAAACCCGGAATTCGATAACCCGGAATTCTGGATAACTCAGAAAGCCTACCAGAACAATAAAGTGCACTGAGATTCAAGGCACATATAGGCCTAAAACAGTTTTGTTTTTTTTAAGTTTTTTTGTAACTGATAATGTAGGCTGGTTTTTGTATTTTTTACTATGCAATAAATAAATGATTTCTTATAGAAATAACAGAAACTATTCTAATTTTTCTTATTTTTACTCATTTCCCGATAACTCAGAAATTTCACAAACCCGGACACCGTTCGGTCCACATTAGTCCGGGTTTGTGGGACTCTACTGTATCGTCAAAATCTAATATTCAACTTCTTGTGATAAATACACTGAATAAATATACTAATTATTTCTGATTTGATTACTTTTTTAAATAAATAAACTAGAGGCTTGAAGGGGCTAAAAGCCCCAAAGCATAATCCTTCTTTACTATAGTGCAAAATACCTTCTTAGGAAATAAGCTTTAGGATCCACAAAATTATGAATTAATTTCTAGCATTTGGTTTTAATTAAACAAAGCAGACCTTTTTATATCCTAATGGTTTTTAAAAAACAGCTATTTTACGTTGTTTCTCATTTTATAGTAAGCTTAAAGCAATTTCAGTATTCTCCCCAAGTCCCTGAGATGGAGACCTTCAGTTTCAGCCCCCCCCCCCCCCCATCATCCTGCGACCTTCCAAACACCCACAATTTTTTCGCAAAAATTTCGCTTACGTGCATAGTTAGCTGCATTTTGAAAAAAATCCCACATGACAACATCTACCATATGGCTTTGAATCAAGCATTAGCACCACATGTTTAATGTAAACAAAGCAGACGTTTTTCAATCTTTTCAATCCCAATGCATTTTAAATGGAAGATATTTTTCGTTATTTCTCATTTTCTGATATATTTGGACATAATCTGCGATTTTTCCCGACCCCCTGGGGCCGAGACCTTTCATTTGAACCATCTCCTGTCATCCTGCGAGCTGGCAAACTCTCACAATTTTGATTTAAAAAATCGCTTACAGAATTAATAATATAGATAATTCCTGAATATTTTTGCTGGCCTTGGGGGAGGGGTGACTGACGTATTGAATCAGTACATATGGTATTGAATTGGGAGACCATCAAGCGGACCATTAGATAGGTATTGGTTTAGGTTTTTAGCCCTATAGTTCCTATTTTGAATAATTACTTTTGTTTTTGCAGAAATATGTATCTTTTATACAAACATAATGAGGCCATTTTAAAGATAAATTTTAATGGAAGTATATCAGAGATGTGGCATTCACAGTAAAAGCTTAAAGGCAAAATAATGGATGAACTAAATTTCATCCAGGTACAACGGCTAAGTTAACATTGACATTTATCAATAAATGTAATAGTAATTTGTTTTTTTTTACTTTGCATGTTGATGCTGTAAGAGTGGAGTTTTAAATATCTTATTTACAGAATCACTACAAATTCAAGTGCTACATACTTCATATGAAATTATGTCAATCATTAACCAATTTGAAGGTGACAGTCACTCTTGGCATTGACACTAACATTAATTTACAACTTTAAAAAATGGGAATGAGAATGAAACTAAATTCAATTTATTCCACAAGCAACTTTGTATTCTTGAATATTTCGTTTTGTTTTACAATTGTTACCAATAATTCACTTAATTTTTTTACTCAATTCGTAGCTTTCCAATATTATATAGCTTTGATTTTCAATTACAATTTATATTAGAACAAACCATCATTAATATCCTAAAGTAAAGAACAATGCTTACCCTAAATAGGCCACCAAACCCAGCAAAAAATGCACCGAGCCTTAATGTATCAAATTGAAAGACATTACGAAAGGCTACTTTTGGTCGCTTCATAATTTTATTCATTTGCAGCAATAGTTTTAAACTTAACTGAAGACCACAGCCTATTGTGAACAGCTTTGCTCCACTCTGAAATAAACACAACATTTTAAAACTCTGTGGAAATATAATTTTTTATGAATTATAGTTTGCTCAAATCACTTGTATTTACATTTTGGTTTTAATAATATTTCAAGCAGCTTCCATATCCAATTTAATTTGGGAGTACAACTTATGCAAGTAATGTTACATTAGTTGACTTTCATAATTATGTCTGATATGTACACACTTTTTCCTTGATCATCTTATGAAAAAATTGCACATTCATGATAATGAAATTGACATAACTTTGTTTAGAATTGTTTTTCCTAATCTATCTATATTATTAAAAGAATTTCTGGGATTTTGTCCACAGCATATCGACCTCTAGAAATCAATTGTTATATACAAATTTGGATCAAATTAAAGCTATTACTCTCGAGATGTGCCTTTTGCAGGATTGGAAAATATCCCACAAAAAGCCTTCACACAGGAGGCTTTTGAAATTCCAGCGAAAGTGCTACTATCTGTAGTAGAACCTGTCAACTTTTTCACACTCATATTTATTTGTTTGTAACAAACCAGATGATCAAGATTTGAAATAGTTCCAGAGATATACCACAGAATTCAGGCTAGCTAAAGTAAGTTAACATTTATCCACATTATGATTTTGATTCCTTAAAATATTGTCGTTTTTAAGACAACAGAAAATGAGGAAGATTATTTGCCCTATTGAAACTAAGACCAACAGTCTGTAAACATCTTAATTTTTAATGTATTCTTTTCTTAAAACCGAAACTTAAAAAGGAAGATAAGTAACTCAGGAGGTGCTCTGGAGATGGGATTTTCTAACAAACTATTGACCGTGAATACACATTGATGAATGTTTCAACACATTGATGCATGTTTCAACGTTTAGAATTTAAAAATATCAACCAATATTAGTTGAATATCAACCAAAAAATTCAAGTTTTAAAACACATTTTAAATTGAAAACCTGTATTTTATAAAAGTACTTGCAATGCGAAGGATATTGAAGTGTTAACGGTTGGCCTGCCTATTTTACTAGATTTTGAAATGTACAAATAATGATATACCTATTTAATGAAGGTATGGAATAGAAAGTTATGTTATTTGTTTGGGTAAAAATTTGCCAAACATGTATTTGAGATGCGAAACAAAAAAGCGGGTCAATTTCAAAATATAATTCCTTGGCCGTTATGAGCGTTGAAATATTTGTTTTTACGGTGAATGGCTATTTTATAAATGTTATTTAGAGATTAGTTCATCAGTAGATCAGTGGTTTGTCCATTTTCTTATCATTTGCTGTTAAGACCTATCAAAGATTAATGCAAGAAACTGACACGTAGAAGTTGTGTAGAATTAACCTAAATATTCAATACTTTTGAAAAGAATAGTCTTAAACAGAGACATGAAGATGCGCCAATGCGCCAAGCAAAAGATACATGTAAACTAACCCCCATTTGATGAAAAATTAATGAAGTTGCACTGTCAATATTGCAAAATGTCTACAAAGACACTTTAAAAACAGATGAAATATACAAATACACAACTCTATATATTTTACTATGATTATTATTGTTTATTTATTTATTATGTTCGTTAAGAAATGAATTATTCTATTTTTAATCTTCTCCTCTGTCACGACGGTACTCTTGTCGTTGGTGCCGTGTGCAGCAAAAGGGACGCCTCGGCTCTCTGATGATGCTAAAACCTATTTACCTATTTATAATACTATTGAAATAAAGAAGTCTGTTATGTAATCACATAAGTAAAGAATATTTATTAATGAAATAGAAATACAATGGACATGGACTCTTAATTCTCAGGGAAAGTTCGTGCTGGTAAATAACCTTAGCTCTTTTGATAATTAATAAAGTAAAGCCAACTTTGTTTGAATTTTGAATACAGATATAAATATGCCAATGGTCTCAAAAATTGAAATAGGCCTAATAAAAGTTGAATTAATTTGAGTTCACAATTTATATAAGAAAGTTCACATGGATAACATCTTCAGGTAGGTTACTTGAAATAATTAATTATGCTTGATCAAATAGATAGGTTGAAAGTATGATAGTCTTTGTTGGAATCAAAATGGTGGTTACCAATCTGCTCACAAATTTCTTCACCTGGTACTTATTGAATCTTGATGTTAAGCAAAGGGTTTGACTCTAAATGGTACCCACGCAAATTTCCCTAATTAAAAAACAGAACTAGACTATGCAAATTCTAGTTCAACTGGGCCTAATTTTAAAATGGAGAATTGTATCCCCAGAATTTATAAATTCATTTTAACACTATTCTTGATGATGCTGGAGGCTGAATGAAGCTCAGGTATGTGTCCCAATACACAATAGTATTGTTGTCCAGATGGTCTTGTAGGATAAAGGAATACTAGATAACACGTAGCTCGAAATCGAGCAAAAATCATATAGTAAAAGAATGAAGAATAATCAGCCTACTTATATTCATTTAAAGTTTAATCAAAGGGCTAAATTCATCAACAAAATTATGGCCTAACAACCGAAACTTTTAAAGTTAATTTGATCTACCGCAGGAGTTTTCCGGTTAAACTTAAACGATTTTTAGGGAACATTTCCCCATTCAAGAGGACATGGGGAAAATAACCCCAATGTATATTTTAACACCGGTAAAAGATCAGCAACATTTTGCTGACCGAGAGCAAACACTTGTGCCGTGAGCAATGATTTCTTTGTTCAGGGACTGCCCCTGCACCTTATTGATAACTATCGCCAAAACAGATATTGTAGGGAACGGCTGTCTTTATAAGGAACCTTTCCTTTGTGGCAAGAACGCGTAAATGACGCTTTATCTCTATCAGTCTTTTCATTCTTGAAATACAACTCACCACAATGAAAAAATGTTTAGGTCATTGGTCTGAGGTTGGAAGGAGCATCAAAAATGTTACATCGGGAGTGGGATGCCAGCAGTTGCAATCGTGTTCTTTCCGACTCCTCCGACCGGTCAGAGTTCGTCTTCTTCTTATCGGTGGCATTATAAATGCACCAAATCCAAAAATAGATTGGCTCTGATTAATATAACTCCGAAAAACACTATGAGATATCGTAAATGTTTAAGACCTTTAAAAACGCTTCATAACATAACCTGAATTACATAATAAGTTTTTTGTTGAAAGCTAAAGCAGCTGTAAAAACAAAAACTGCTCTTAAAAAAGTCCTGCAATCTGAGGTTTACCTGTAAAACTATTCAAAGCTTGACCATATGTTCAGTTGTAAACAAAGTGAACTGAGCTTGCTCAAATGGCGATGAATAGCGCCACTGTTCCGAAACTTCAGCCCTTTACTGTACTTTAGTGACGCCCTTTTATAAAATTCTGAGACTTGTTGGCAAATCTACATAAAAATCCCTTTAATTTGATACCTCAAACGTTAAAATCCGTCCAGCCGTTATTGCGGTTGGACTGTGAAAAGAAAACCGCTTGCGTATTAATATATAGATACTTCACTGGTCACTGGAATTTTGTATCAATTATGAGACTTAATTTTGAATTTAATATTATATGAAATTATTTTTAATTACAACTCTCTTACATTATATTATTACTAAAGGGGTGTGTTATTTTTGGGTAGGGCTAGTATTAATAAATTATTTTTCATCTTTTAAGAATAAAAATTTTCTAATAATTAATTTTAAATAATAATTATGATTTTTAATATTCTTAACTTATAATGAATGGATGATTTTCTGAGGGGTGATGAATAAAATGACAAATTAAATAATAACAGGTATTGAACATTGAAACTCATTAATTAATTAACTATCATGTGTACTTATCTTATTTGGTTACATATTAAATAAATTATGGAACTTGTGATAAATGATGTAAGGAAACAAGAAAGTAATAATATTTACAATAACAGATATGGATGTGGCGAATGAAACATTACAAATAAATGAACTTCTCTAATTCTTTGAGGAATTTCTTACCCATATTGAAGATTCTAGTCTAAAGTAATTAGTTATTTTTAAAAGTTTGCCCCGTTGTAAAGTTCAATCACTGGCAATTTTTTTCAGTGCTATATAACACAAAGAATTAGTATAGAAAATTTTAAAAAACCATAAAAATTCACTTACTTCCTCATTTATGGGTATTTTACACTGCAAAACTCCTTACATAATCAACATGAAATTAAAACCTATTTTATCAAGTTGTTTTTAAGTCACAAAGTGACGCGGGCTGCTAGTTTAGTTTTACAAAGTTACTAGGTCTATATAAAAACTACACAGTGTGTAAAAAAAGTCCGTCCCCCCCTCTTTAATTTTTTTGTTTGTTAGGACAAATAATTAACCATTGGGGAATGATACTAACCCAAATTATTTTTTGACGTTAGTAAAAATTTTGAGTTGCCCCCAAAATCCCCCATTTTTGGGGGGACACTCAAAAATTTTACTAACGTCAAAAGAAATTGGGTTGAGTTAGTATCATTCCCCAAAGGTTAATTGTTTGTCTCTACAAACAAAAATATTAAAGAGAGGGGACGGACTTTTTTTACACACTGTATGAATAACTTTTTGATGTGAACATATTGTATGTTTTCTTCAGTCAACGGATATGCTTCACATACCTTCAACCAGTAGTAGAGGCAACTGTGGGGGTGGGGACACAAGGGGTGGGAGCCTCCGTAGCTAAGCACCTTGGACGCCTGAGTGGGTGGAGGGTTCGTCTCTTCATCTCTCTTGTACCCACTCTCCTCATAAGGACCAACAAAAAACCTGAAAACAAAGTTACAGCTCAAACTATATCTTTCGTCTGGTAAAACAATTGGTTTTTTACCCTTTATAAAACCACAACTAAAATACTAGTAAAGTAATAACAGTTTTGGCAGACATACCTCAGTTTAGAAAAGTTTCTTAACATGTATTTTCTAAGCTATCATTGTAATTAGAGGTTTAGAAATGTCTGATATAGAATTTCAAAAGTAGTTTTTCATTAATCTACTATCAATTACTAAAATTTTTCAACATAGAATTTTACACTTTTGGTTTTGAATTAGTCTAATTTAATTAGTCAATTGTTCCACAAATTAAATCACTTGCAGTGTTTTAATTTAACATTATGTTGATATTTGCAACATAATTATGTTGCTCTAATTATGCAAATATTAGAGCTTTTATGTTGCTCTACGAGAGCAAATGTTTATGAAGGTAAACGATTAGACAATAAGCTAAAAAAATGTTCATACACTAAGGATATGCGTGATGCATCTAGTTGTCCTTCAGCAACCAACCATGGATCTGGTGGCTAGCAAGCTCGATTACTATTGCTAGTAGACATGAACTGTTCAGCATGATTAAGTCTTCGTTTGTTTTGAATAAATGGTTCGCTGATAAAGCAATGTTTTCACTAGGCCTTTACTGCTGCAAAAGCAGCAGTTTACATTACATGTGTTGCAGATCAAAGGAAGCTCTTTCCCGCCCTGGGAAAGTCAGCTGGTCATCACCACCCTGTTTGAATTGTTTGTCAAACCCAGTAAGATGTGACCTTTACTACTGGAGTTCGCGTGTAATAGAAAACCAGTGACATCGTTGATTTTGTCAGGTTGGCAGCACCAATGAGAATAAATTCTGTTTTTCATAAATAGCAAAACATTCTACATAAACGTCAAACTCGAACTAACTACGAAGTAACTAACTAACCTATTAACAACAAAAGAACCGACTAACTGATTCAAACGATTCGTCGTTCCTGTTCCCTAAAGATTGGTGTTCTCTTACAGAGTCGTTCAAAGAACGGAATTTATTCCCCTTGCACTGCCAAACTGACAAAATCAATGGTGTCGTGTTTTCGTCCAAAATTGCATTGCCGCGCGAACTTCAGTAGTAAAGGTAACATCTCACTGGTCAAACCTAACATTAACACATTAACACAACATGCAGTCAGCTGATTGTTTTTAATAACAAGAACAAAATGGAAGCCAAACAATTAAAGGTAAATAAGTTGTAACATTTTTTTTTTTTTTGAGAAGTAATTAGTTGAACGGTATAACAAAATATTCAATATAGCTCGTCTCATGGGCCTAGAGTTGCTTTACGTAACTCTAGTCAATTTTTGACCTCATAAGTAGAGAAGCCACTTTCGGCCCTATTGATGAAATACACAATTACAATAATAATCAGCTGTTCCTTGAATTTTCTATTCGTACGTTTAATCTTATTAAGGGATCCCAAACTTCTGATCAAAATAAGTTTGCGTCTCCCAAGATTTCAAACTGCCCTCTCTCAAACAACACCCAAATTATTAAAATTGGGTCAAACTGTAGGAGGAGGTTTAATCACAGGGAAATCCTGGCATATTAAATGATATGGATATTAGATTACATTGAATTATAAATTATTGTATGCAGTGTATAAAAATTAGTTCAAACAAAATTTTAATAGGTTTGCTTAGAATAAGTGCCTAATTAAGTGACATAGAGAGAAGACATAATTTTTTAGGGAAAAAGAAGAAATTAAATCACAATTTTTAAATTCCCTTAATATATTAAATCCCTTTGTTTCATAGAGGACAGATTGTTATTATTTTGATAATAATAACATTTCAGGTGCAATCAGTACTATGAACATGAAAACTCTTTTGGACACACTTGTACACGACAAATAATCAATAAAACTGTTAAAACATTACCATACCTTAAAAGTGAGTATATTGAGTCTTTTTCATTATGTGATGATCTGTAGAGGTATAACAACAAAGCACATGAAAACGAAAAAATGACAACCTCTCCATATCGAATCGGTGTTACCCACTTCCTCCAAACTGCCATTCGAAAAAGGGTTTCAGATGCCTGCAAAATTACAAAATATTACAAAATGTAGAATAGGCAAACTCTCTTTAGATTTCAAGCTACACTAAAATATAATAACAACACAACTTTACAACTTAATAGTTAATTAACTTAGATGAAATTTTGAACTAAATTTCATATTTTTTACAGTAAAATCTAAATAAAACCTTACAGCCAGAAAGCCTGTAATTTGAGATCATGAGAAGTAAGGGTAAATAACCACTTCAAATGCTCATCACCATGTGCCAAAGTCCTCTGCAGTGATCAAAGGCAGCAAGGCACCAAAGCAGCAATAGTCTCCCATAGGCAAGCTAGAAGCGACAAAAATTCAAGATTCTTTATTCACATATCATCAAGCAATGCAGTGGCGTAAACATTTTTTAAATATTATTTTTTCCTGTTTAAATGAATATGTTCTTTACAGTTTCTCCAATCCAGGAACTTTTCTATGGAGTGAACTGGTCAGTTCACCTGCACGGAATGTTTTTTAGTTTTTTTTTGTTTTTAATACTTGTTAATTAGTGCATAGGGGCCTAAAAGGAATACGGAAATTAATTTTTTATATTTGTTGTTGTTATCAATTACTGATAAGAGGGAGTTACACATATGTAACACCGTGTACCATGTGGTCGGAGGGAGTTACACATATGTAACACTGTGCAGCAAGTGGGACATTTTTATTGAAGCCCCAAAGTACTGAAATTACTGTTGTAGAGGTTTTTTTTGCTGAGGATATTTTTTTCAAAAGCTGTACAAACAGGAGGGCCGGATACAATATCATTTATGATAGGGATGTCAATACTGTAGTCTCACTCAGTATGCTGTGATGCAGCGGCCGCAATCATGGAAGATGGACTTTCAAATAAATTTTCCGGAATTTATACGATGTTGTCTATTCCTTTCATTTATTTTCTGAAAGTATTAAATTTTATATTGAAAACCGCAATAAAAAAATAAAGCGGGTTTCAAGATAAAAATGTTCTAATATCCCAAAATTATACGTTACATATGTGTGAAGTAACAGGGAAAATAATTTATGCTGTGCTTAAATTGGGTAAAACCTAGTTATGATATCATGAAAATTAATACAAGACATGAAATTTCTCAAAAACATGCTTTTCTGCATAAAATATAAATTTTAATGCAATGCAGATATGAATTATTTGTAACGTCGTGCTGCACGGTGTTACATATGAGTAACACACTTTTAGGCTCTAATAAACCCAAATTAACTGGTTTCCTGCCTCTAAACTGTCATATATTATTCTATATGTACTCTAGATTGCAAATCAGTAAAGGAATATAATAATCTGGCTCAACATAGAACTTATCAGTAAAAGTTTCATCGGAAATGGTGGAGGACGATGTCTGCACAGGACTCAATACACTCTGGTGGTTGTTTGTTCAAACGTTAGCAAATAGAGCACAGTGACACCTAGCGGAGATGTTAGGAACCAAGTTCCAAAGTTTCCAGCTGCGTAGCGCTTGTGGTTTGATTAAAAATAAATAAAATGTCTGCTGTTACAAAAATGTAACACTGTGCATCAAAGAAATCAAAAGTTTGTTACCTATTTGTAACACCGTGCATGAAAGAGTTAAAGGCCAGAGAGCCGTATTGTCAGGTCTTTTTTTAATTTCTTCCATCAGGTGTTTTTAAGTCTTCTGGTCAGAAATTAAAGAGTTCTGTACCCATGTATGGTTTTTTCTCATAGGATGCAGTCGGGGGGTAGGGGGAAGTGGAAATCTGATGCTTGACGAGTGTTAGGCTTGTGTATATCATAGCTTCATTGCAGATGTTGGTTCACAGCAAACAACACGTCTTCTCTGATGTAAAGGCTGATTGACTAATGACACAATCATGGTAGTGAAAGCATTTCTGCTGCTCTTTCTTGGACAAAGGCTGACTATAATCCTGACTGCTCTTTTTGTTAAAGAAGAATTCGATTGAAGTTTCCTGCTGTTGTACCTCCCCAAACTGCTAGCCCATATGTTATTTTGGTTTAATAGGTAAAGGTGCAATCACATTGCTTATAGGCTTACAACAAAACAAATGTGGCTCTGAACTGAATGTGGGACCAGTGCTTTACCACTGAGCAACCGCCTCAGTTGTTTATTTATTCTTTAAAAGACAATGCCAAAATGCCAAAAAGTGGTATGGTAGTCTGGGTGGAGGTTTCTTGTCAACAAAATTAATTAAAACCAAAATACAGTGTGTGTTATGACTAAAAAGCTCACCGAGGAAAAAAACAAAAACCGACTATAATATCTTACCACGTTTGTGACATACAGACTCAGTAGACTTCTTCTTGATGGCCTCTCGACCAAAATGGCACCAATACTCGATAGGAATGAAGGAACAAATGAAACTGTAAGGAAATTGAAGTTTCCCATAACCTTTCTGAAAGGATAAAAAAAATTGTGTTATGGATGAGGTAGGCTATACTTACATTGACATGAGGCCCAAAAGATTGGTGTATTGAAATGGATGAATGATCCACATTTTAAGAAAAAGATGTGTCTCCTTGATGTTTTATGTAGCTTCGAGGGCCGTCCAGAAAGTAAGGTCTGTTCATGCATAGCTTGAAAAATAGTGTTTTTTATGTTATACTAAGCAAAAGCATGCAGAATAATGATTCGCCTAACACAGCTAGAAACGCATTGAGTCACTGCACACGCTGATATATAAATTATTGCGCAAATTCCGCTATTTCTTGAACCAAGCATAAAAGGATCTTACTTTCTGGTCGGCCCTTGTAATATGGGGTAAAATATTTGTATATTTTACTCGTGTGTGCAGCCACATAAAAAAAATTCAAAAATGTTACCGTCAAAACTCTCTTTGGCCTTTTAGTTTGCTCTTTAACTGAATGCAAATAAAATAATTTGAGAAATAAATATTAAGCTCACTAATTTAAAAACAGTTGCTTTTGTGCAGCTGTGGGCACAATTTTCATTAATTTTTTAAAAGGTAGACCAAAAGTTACTTTTTTATTCACAACCATCATCACAGGGCCGCCGAGAGGCCATGTCAGCCAAGTCAGAAACTTGGGGCCCGGGATCCGGGATGAGCGGATTTTTTTTTGATTGAGGGAATATTGGTTTAGACTTCTTGGAAATAAAATTAGGCCTACATGTTTAAAAATTAAATGTCCAGCTTCACACACAAATTACTTTTATAATATTTTATAAATTACTTTTATGTTCGGTTAGATCTTTTTTCATAAATAGTACAAATAGTAAAATAAAATGCTTGTTCTGTGATTTGTGAAATGAGTAAAAAACCAAGTGGCAGTGAATTTAGAAAGAGGGCAGCCAAAAAGCTTTTGGACAGTGAAAGGATGTTACAGGGGATCTATTTAACTCTACCAATGACGAACTGCTCGGCTGAACGAGGGTTTTCAGCTCTAAAAAGGATTAAGTCAGTGACTAGGTCAACACTTGAACAAACTAAGCTGAACAATTTAATGATAATGTGTACCGAAAGTGATGAAACCTTAAAAATGAATTTTGATGATGTCATTAACGAGTTTGCTGAGAATAAATGTAGGAAACGACCAATCCTGTAAAGTTTTGAGTATTTATGTTTGTAGTTTCACCTGAAATAAAAGCTAAATTTGGTTGAATTTGAAGTTTTTTCATACATAAACCCATTTTATAAACCCAGTTGATGGAAGGGGGAGGGGCGGAGATCGGGCCCAGGTCCATAGCGTGTTACATGCAAACCGCGGGCCTGTTCCTATATGTATGATGTTCCACCTCTAGACTGCCTAAAAACACGAGTTTAGAGATCTAATTTTCTAAAACTTTCCGGGGGAGGACCCCCGGGCCCGTGCGGTTTGCAGACTTGGGGCCCGGCTTGGCTCTCAGCGGCCCTGCATCATAACCACGACTAAAGGCCTAGACCTAGGCCTAGCTATTTTTATGATCTTCGGTCCTCTTAAATGTATTCAAGAGCTGCACACACTTAGTGGGCGCCAACTTTCAAAAATTATTGAGGGACCTAAAATGTAATTAATAGAGCTGGTAGTGGGTTTTTGAATACGTTTCTCAGATATGCAGCAAATTAACCTTTTAACAATAAGTAAGCTCTTGAATACAATATTTTGTCTGAAGTGCATTAAATAATCTCACCAATCAGCCCATTATCACAAATGACCGTATGAATTATACTCTTTCTTACACTGCATGTAAAGTACAACACAAAACGACTATAAAAAAAAACAGAACTCTCTTTGAAACTATAATGTACTATAACATTCAAGTTAGTGTACTGAAAGAACACAGACGACTGAAAGGATATTTAGCTGCAAAGGTGCCAAATTTAAAAGCATTTGATCATTACTCCAGTTAAGTAACTGAGTTTTATTTACATGTTGTTGTTGTTGTTGTTGTTGTTGTTCGTGCTTAACATCCTACGCATAGCAGACACTTAAAATAAAAGATTTATTATCTAGTTATTTGAATTTCAGCCAAGTGACGATCATAACTTTTTTTAAATAATATCATATGTGTGATTATGTATGTAATTAATGGTTTTACATAACTTTCAAAGATCAAATGAACATTAGTCTATTAAAAATATCATTTTCCACCACCTACCATCTAAAGTCGTCTTTTAGTCCTTGGAATAGAAAACTAAAGTATTAGTTTATGCTCCATGGGATTTACTTACTTACTTTTTCTCCCACAGGACTGAAAGTGTCTACTTTATCTCCCAGGGGACTAAAAGTAATCTCATAAGAAATACGAGGGGAAAAATCCGGCAACGCCGCGATGGACAATGAGAAAATGTGGCAATACTGTAGATTTTCATTTGCTTACTCTAAATTTAATTCAAAAACTTAAGTGTTTCAACTTCAGAAAACAAAACCATTCACATTCAATAGCCAGGTAATAACTTTTTTGCATGAATTAAGTTGGCAACATTGAATATAAAACATCTGATTTAGAGTTTGTTGTTACCAATATGATGAACGTTTTAAACATGATTGTTTCTTTCTTATCTGCAGATTTTGGGAGGTATTATTTAATTAATAAACTTTAGAAAAATAGTATTAAAAAATAGTGTGAAAGTGTGAATAAATGGTTGTTTAAATTCCATAAGTACCTTATGTTATGTATTTATAACAATGTGATTCCAATTTATTTATAACATGTGATTCCAATAGTTCCTAGTTGAAAGTAGAAAAGGATCATATGAAGGTAAAGGTATAGTCACAGTTATTGTTGATGGTGTAGGTGGAGGAAAGATTTTGTGTGCATCAAGGAACTAAATTGCTTTTTCTTCCTCGGGAAACTTGTTGTCCTAAGCTCCGCTATCGGGTGACAACAGTTTCCCTCACGGAAAAAAAGCTGCACTTTAGACCCTAGATGCACAAATAACAATTTTCATAAATCCATTAAGGAAAGAATATTTACGCCAGTAAATATAAATTTCAAACTTAAAATCCATTCTTCCTAAATTTTGTTTTCCTTTTTCCAAAAACGTTGATTTAAAACTATAGTTGAGAGGATACATTTTGTGCCTGCACCTGATTGAAGAAACTGCTTCATTCTAATCCACATGGGTGAAATACGAAACAAGCACGACCTAGTAATAAAGCTTACACAGGCGGTCTCATAGTTTTAATTTCACTTTATTTTAATTTTACTAACCAAAATCAATTTTTAGAGGCAAATTTAAAGTCGTAGGTAATCAAGTAAGTGTCAAACTTCCAAATACTTGTGCTGTTGCACGAAGGTTCTTAAGGTCAATAATAACTCACGATAACACAATAAGAACTCACAGCTATGTATTTTTATGTGAATAAGAAATTGAACTGTACTGATTGATTAAGGCAATTACAATTTAACTCAAAATGACAACTTTTTAGTTGTGTTATAGCCATTTAAATGGTGTCCTGAAAAATTGGTAAACTCAAAGGCTGGTTAATCGTTCATTTGTATAACACCAAAAAAGTCGAGGAAACCATACTTTTTCAGTTAAAATAAAGCTGTTTACTTAGGACTGCGTATAAAATAACATGAGGACCGTTCCAGTTAATCCATGGTGAAAAAAACAGTAAAGCCTTATGTGCAGGAACGTGTCCTACACTGTTAAAGCAATAACCAGTTATAATAATCAGTCTACTAAATATCAGATTACTATTTTTCTACTTCACTTAGATTTTTTGGCAAGCCATGTATGTGTTGTAGGTTTACAGATACTTTGTTTTTTATGAAGAATATTTTAAATACATGTAAAGATTATAATGCATAATCGAACACTATTTTTGACTTTTGCCCATGCGGATCTAACAAGACGGACCCGAGAAGTGTGTCTAGCTCTTAGTATGACAGCTACATATCTGTAGACCTACATATTAAAATTAAAATTGTGGCTTTGTAATCTAAAGTAAATATACATTTTTTTATTGGTTAAAGAAACTTGAGCTGAATTATAAAAAAAAATAGACATGCTTTACTTGCTCCTTGATTTAATTTTAAGATAAGATGTAAATTTTTCTTTGGGGGCTGGGCCCCTATTCTTGTAATAATTAGTTGGGTTGGGCCTCCTTCCCTTAACATTGGGGGAACTCAAGCCCCTTGCGTCCCATTGTCTTGGTGCCCGTGCAAATAGTTAAAACATTGCTACATTTCATCAGCCTACATATATTTTTTATTAGAACTTCACAAAACAGCAACTAATTCAAGATAAAGCTATAGCTAAGAGGCTGGTAATTATATTTGTGGACTGATAAAAAAGACTAAATACCTAGCAACAATAAAGTAAAATTGTGTAGTTAAATCCAACCCTCTTTTTTATTAATTAAACTTACTCGAGAATTTACTTTCACGTATTAAATTCATACTGAGTATTCATAATACTACTAATGATTCAGCAAACTATCAACAGATAATCAAAACTTTGACTTCCTAAAGGAAGTATTTGATTTGGTTAGTTTTTCAGCTCACCTGTGGTGGGTCTATTGGAAAGTTACCGTTTTAAAATTTAAATAGCTAATCTCACAAAAATCATAATAATAATAATTTTATTGCTTGAAAACAGTTTTTTACTTCCAATCTAAGTTTTATTTTTAGTTTGAAAAATTTAAATGAAGCTCCGACTGGAAAAAAATTGTAATATTTCCCTTTAAGTGTTAAATTTATATTTCTTGATTGTGAATGGAGTTAATTTAGATATAATGATTAGGGAGTAATGATCATGATTTGCTGACATTTTATTCATAGTGTAGTCAAAGAATATTAATAACTGGACGTTAAAAATTTAATTCAGAGAATGTTTAATATTACATATAACTATGGCAACAGAAAATATTTTCAAGACAAGGATGTGACACATTCAAAATTTCAAGTATTTATACATCACACCGTCATGCTGCCATCAAGACTACTTTTAAGGCCAGAACGAGCTAAATCGGTGGTAAGGGCAATAAACACGACAAAATGTATTAATAAACAACCTATAAATCAATGCTGCCCTGAGTCTGGGTTACTTTTGAGACCAGAACGGGACAAATCAATGATTAGGGCAATAAATACAACAAAATGTATTAATAAACAATCTAGAAATCAATGCTGCCCTGAGTCTGGACCGAAAAAAACCGCAGATAAGTGTAAGAAACCTAAAAAACAATGTCCTAAACCAGCGTGTAAACCAGCGATTCCTGAAAACTGTTCGAAGGAAACTGCAACACAGTGTATGAAACAGCTAGAGGAAATCCAGAAAGCCTATCAGCAGCTTGCCTGTGAGTCTCGGAAAGCTTTGAAGCAGGCACAGAGTGCAGCTCAGTGTTGCGGTCAGCAGTCACAACAGTCTTGTAATTGTCCACCACCGAAATCTGGGGGGATCTTGAAGACTTTACTTTCCGTACTGGGGGTAGCTTTCATTGCCAATGTCATTTACTGCGCTTATTGTCATTCTCAAATGCATAGCATGAATGGAGAAGAGAAAAATGATGAACATGATGAGTGAGTGAATAAAAAGGAAGATCACGTCCACCACCTTAAGCTTGTAGCGTCTTAAGCTTAGCATTATGTAATAAACCTGTTTAATGGCAGAGTATACCTATAGATGTTTTATTAAATCTAAAATATTAAAGTTGAATGAATAGCCCATTAAAATATTCACAGCAGGAAAATTAAATTAATCAAAATATGTATTGTTACAGTATGAAACCTATGGTTAATAGAAGATATTTTTATTAAATAGGTTTAAATTTTAAGCACAATAGCATAATTGATATAAGAATTGTTTTAACACGTTAACTACCGACCGTCACAGTGCCAGGTACATGGTGGTGCTGGAGCTGCGATAGGGAACGTGTTAAACTGGCAGGCAGATCTGTTGATGACCTTTCAATCAAAATCACTCTTTCAATGGACGGAAAGAATTTGTAATAAACTAGGTTCTAACATGACTCTGTTCTGCTCTAAACAATCAATATCTCATACACAACTAAATTACAAACATATTAGTTTTAGGACATAATTTATCTTTGATTATTTACATACGATATCTATGAGGGATTATATTAATAACTATAAGAATTATACATAGGTACCGTATTGATTTTATATAGTAGATAAAAGCAAGATGAGAAAGCCTCAAGAACCATACCACTAAATTAAATCATAATGGTAATTTTACTGCTCAAAAAGATTTCTTCAATCTTTTCCAATTTAAATAATGCTATAATTTAATTTTTTACAGCCTTACCATAATGAACCTCATTTATGGTGATAGGGCATAAAGAAAATTACGAAATACAATACAGTAAAGTCCCACAAACCCGGACTAATGTGGACCGAACGGTGTCCGGGTTTGTGAATATTCCGAGTTATCGGGAAATGAGTAAAAATAAGAAAGAATAAGAATAGCTTCAGTTACTTCTATAACATATCATTTATTTATTGAATAGTAAAAAATATAAAACTATATATTAGTTACAAAAAAAACTGAAAGAAAAACTGAAACTGTTTTAAATGTGTCACACCCACACCGTGCTCTGGCCTTGAATCTCAATGCACTTTATTGCTCTGGTAGGCTTTCCGAGTTATCCAGAATTCCGGGTTATCGAAGTCTGGGTTTGCGGGACTCTACTGTATTCTGATTTATGAGTTACACTAAGAAAATATGGAGAACTCCGGAACTAGCGGAACCCGTGGCTTCATTCATGATAAAAATTCAACTTGAGAATGATTTGCCAGTAGTACCAACATGTTCACTTCTTTCATCAATAAAATATCCCAAGTTTCCAATTAGTCTACCATGGATATCTTTATTCAGATAAGACTACTGTGTTTTTTGCAAACAATCCAGCTAATTGCAGTGGAACCTGGATAATTCGAATCTCAAGGGACCAGCTAAAAACTTCGAATTATCCATAAATTTGAATTAAAGAAGTTCTAAAGAATGACGCCAAAACATTAAAACTTCACATTGTGAATTTAACCTCTTTATGAAATTGACACTCTAAAAGAATAAATTCATCAACAAACGCTAATTACAAAGGTTCAAAATCAGTGATCATAAAACAGAAATAACTACCCTAAAGTATAAACTACCTACGACGCGACGTACGATAATACAAAGAAACATTTCTGCTAGAAAAAATACAGTACGTTCTGCTACTTCTGAACTTTATACAGGCTACCAACTTAACTTCGTGTAACATTGACAATTGCACACTCATTGACTTTCCTCTACAGTGAGTGTTTTATAGGTCCGAGATTTTGTCGAAATGGTCACTTCACTTATTTAATGTTACGTAAAAACTTTTTAACACTTAAAAACAAGACACTGCACAAATAAAAAAAAACACTTTGTTTGAGGGACGATCGAAAACAACGGAATGCTGCACTGGAATTAATTTGCAAGTTAGTTTGGCTGGTGGGGGGGAGGGAAGGGGGTTGCAGTGTTGAGTAGCCTTTGTGTCGACATAGAAAACTGCGCATCAGGTCTGGCGCATGGCTCGTCTACCGGGAGCCGTTCTACACAGAATCAAGCAAGAAAAGATTAGTGGCGCTGTCACGGCGAGCGCAACCCTTTTCCAAACCCAGACAGCGTTCTGTACTGTTTAGTTTACATTATTGGTGTCATTGGAGTCGAGTTACAAGCGATGTTGGGGCAGGGTGGGAAGCCTGGGAGGTGGAAGGGATGAGTCATTTGACCATAACCTGACACGCCATAGGTCTGGCGTTAATTTTTTAATGAACGTCGTAGTAAAACGTGTTTTCCAATGAATTTTTAACTATTTCCAGTTGTGGAATGAAATTGATGTACCTTAATTTGGAACATAAAAATTCGAATTATCCAAAATAAAATTCGAATTATCCACGATTTTTTAGCATTGTTTAGATATAAAATGCCAGGGACCAAGAAAAATATTCTAATTAAAGAAGATTTCGAACTATACAAGTTCGAATTATCCAGGTTCCACTGTACTTAAAAGTCCACAACTCTTCAAGCTGTCATTTTGTTTTTTCCACAAAAGACTTTATAATTCAAGAAAAGTTTGTTAAAACATGATGAAACTTTGTATACAGCTTTATAATCTCAAGACCTAATTGAGGAAAATTTTTTTTGAGATGTTCCTTTTTAAATGGCGGTTCCTTAAAAAATTTCAATGTAAACATTTAAAAAACTAAAAATATGATGACAAAATTTTACTATGTGAAAACTGCTGTTGGTGGTAAGCCTCATCAATGATATGTGTTTTGTTTATTTGCAATGTTCAGCTGATTGAAAGATCAATCAGGGGGGTGTTTCTAAACGGGTTTCACAAGTACTAGCTACTGATCACTAACTACTAGTCACAACCCATCTTCATTGTATCTTTACGGTTTTGAAACAGAATCTTAGTATTACAAAATACAAAGTCAATTTTATTAATTCACCAAGATCGTTTAGAAACAGCCCCCAGCTGTTTAAGTTTATTCAAATTAATCAGGTGACTAGTTCAGTCATTATAGTAGAATTAATACAACTACGAAGAAGTGCGAGAGGGAGGGAAATTTCGCTTATTGTTCGCCAGCGCCAGGCATGTCCCTCAGAAAACAAACGAAAATCAACGAGTATTATTCGCAAGATCCCGCTAAGTATATCATTCGCTGAGTATTTTGGTGTTTCTGTCACAACATCGTTTCCTATTGAATGAATAATTTGGTTAGTTGATGTTTATATTTTGCCCAAAAAGTTTATTGATTGTCCGATAGGAAGTAACACTTAGACTTTAGAATTTTCGGATATTTCGGAACTCCTCATGTGTTTTCATCTGCCTTCGAGGGCTTGGCCTGTCGCTGGCGAACGATAAGTATACAAATTTCTCTCCCTCTCGCACTTCATAGTTGTATTAATTCAAGTATAACACCCCTGTTTGTTCTGGGATTAAGTGAGGGCTTAACACGTTCACTGTAAAAAGCCTGAGACATATGGGTCACTAGGGTGCTGAAATTTTTTTGTCTGATTTAATAGTTTTGCTTTGGAAATTAAGGTTTACGGTAAAAAAAGTTTTTTACCTCAAAAATATAAATAATATGGCTGCCATTTTGTATCCGATCGGATACGGCAGCAACGTGTGAAGGAAACATGTTTTGCAGTGTTCCATTCTTATTGTTTTATCATGTAATTTGATTTGTTTTCCTATGGAAATAGAAAAAATGTATTTGTGACAATTAAATTTGTTCATAAATTTTAATTTTGAAAAAATATAAAGATTGTTTGCCATTATATATCCTACCGGACACGGAAGCATTGTGCAAGCACAGTTTACTTGTTTGGAATTTTTGTAATGTAAAAGTTTACCTTAAGAAAGGTTTTAAAACATCAAGACAACTACTTATAATTTTTTAGTATTTTATTATTTATAAACACTTAAATGAGGTACACGCACACACTCTCAAACACAAATTCACCACAGACTCAAAAATGGCGAGTAATCTCAACCAAGTGAACACAGTCTGGCGACATGCCTCCCCTCCTCACGACACAATTTAACTGAGTCCCTCGTACAACGCTGATAGAGAGGCATTTCCGAATAGCATTACCGAACTAACTGATCAGATACGGCCACAGCACATGTGTTAAGAAAACATAAAAACCCCAGCAAATATGTTAACAAAATTATAAAAATAACTAAATTATTTACATACAAGATATGATTAGGAGTTGAAGTGATTAAACCCGAGTACTAGAACAATCTATGACCTGAATAATTTTATGGAATTTTTGGCATCTAGGTCTCAAAAAAAAGAAATGTTAGCTTAGTTTCCCCAAGAGACCTATGAAAGATACTAGCTTATTCTTTAAGGGAGAAATTTGCTTAAAGTCAAAGGAACATCCGTACAAGTGTTAATACCTAACTGTTATGCCAATGTAGCCTTAACTTATTAATGATGAATTTTTCTTTTTAATTACCTTAAACAACACAACGTTAATGAATATCCGAAAGCATGACACGATAGAAAAGCAGTAGATTGTATAATCCCTAAGACTGTATACTTAATATCCTTCATTGTAGGGATCTTCCCTCTCATTAACATGGTAAGCTGAAACAAAAACAAATAAATAAAAACACAATTATAGTCAATCATTAAAAGTTAGAGCTAAGCTGATGGCCTAATTAAAAGAAATAAATTTTAATTTCCTTAAAAAGGACAGCCAAATTGTTAATTTTCAAAGCTGAATACATCTCAAAATCTATTTAGGTTTTAAAAATAGTAGGCCTAGTCATGCCTAAAGAACAAAAATATAGTGTACTTTAAAAATAGCTTTATAAGGTTAATTAATTGCTTGAATAGCAGAGAAATCTTAAATGTTATAGAGATACAGCCGTAAATTTCAGCCAATTTTAGCATTGATTCAGGTTTTGACTACATAAAATTAATGTTTTCAAGGTTATTCTTGTTTTAATACTAAACTGTTGCACATGTATGAAAATCCTGACCATTTTTAAAAACTTTTGCGTGAGAGATGGATAATGAATGTTTATTGAGAGATTGACCATTCCTAAATATGCGTATTACATTGGATGCAGCAATTTGGTACATAGGTTATATCATTTCCCACTGAATGAAAATTTGTTTATTGCTTTTTTTATTGCTCTTGAAGTGTTTTAATTGACCGCCAGATAGAATCTCTTAAACCTGAAAGTAACAATCCCGTCTGGACATCTGTTGATCAAGGAGAATAAAAATTATTTATTTCTTAAAATTTTTTTTATGATTATTGCTCATGAAAACATAACGAATAAAGTTTAAACTGTTATTCAATTACAAAAAAAATACATAAGATATTAAGTGTAATTTAAATTTGATAACTATTACAGTGGACAACCTCTTACCCAGACACTTTTTGACCGGACAACATCGGTTTAGCCGGACTACACTCCACAGAAATTGCATATTTTTAACCGGACGATTTTTATCTACACATTAGAAAACCAGATATGATGGGCAGGAAATGGACAATACTGTATTAATGATTCTCATAAGATTAGGTATTGACCAGTAAACACAAGTCTAAACCAAAGTATTGGCTAGTACAGTATGCGTTAGAGTTAACTATAAGTGTCAGGCCTATAGAGAACTTCCGTTTGACCGGAAAACCGTTTTCCAGATTGGCCTCAGCCCTTTAGTGTCCGCTTAAGAGGGAGTCTACAGTTCTTAGTTCTCACAAAACAGCTATCCAGCTGAGTATCAAAAGGAAGTGTCAGTTCAATGATTACATTACAGTTTTTGTTTATGTTTTCTAGTAAGCTTTAATTATATGGTTACATTCAAGTGTTACAATAAATAGATAATGATTCAAAACGTGTATATCATTTCAACAGCCACAACAGTAACTGAATTGACAAAGATAAATCTAATGTACTAAACAAAACCTCAAACCATAACCTTACATATATTTTGATAACCAAGAATTTACTTTTGTTTTTAAAATTAGTACAATTATTTAGGTACAGCTCCTTAGCAGTATTGAAGGGGCGGGGCTTGAGTAGGGGAGTAGACTTTCCCTCCTCCCCCAACCACAATGTGTCAAAAATCTCACGCTGGTCAGGATTTTCATGTGCAAACTGTAGTAAACCTACACATTTAACAAACTGTAGATTAAGTTGTGCATCTTTATAACTTATTTAGAATTATTAGTAACTTCCAACAGTTTTTGAAATATTCAACATTGAAAATTCAAAACGTCTGACATTTTGAATGGTACGAATTTTTCAGGAAAAAGTCCACTTATGCCAGTTCATTATTCATTAAAAAGTTACCGAACTCTATAAAGACTTAATAGTCCGGGAGCTGGGGGGTCAAAAATTACGTCATAAGGTGCACATGTAAAAGCTGTGCCATTTTGAAGGGGCATCCTGGGGGGTTTCAAAAATGGGTTTGTGAGACCTCAATCTGGGGGCTTTCTCCAAGGTGGACAAACTTGAATGTGACTTTTTTGTATTCTCCATAAGAATAACATGGGGATGAAGTTTTCAGGTTTGTTGCAACAGGTATGTACAAATTGGGTGGTTTTAAGTCAATATCCAATAAACCTGGACTAGAAGAAGCCTTATGCCAAGTTTTATCATTATATGTTAAAAAATAAGGATGATATAGACTTTTATTTTCTCCCCATAAGAATAACATGGGAAAAATGTGTGCAAGTTTACTGCCACGGAAATGCAAAAATGGGGGATTTCAGGCTGATATACAATAGTTCTTAACTAAATGAAGCCACATATCAAGTTTCATTAAGATATGTTGAGACATAAGCGAGTTATACGATTTTATTTATTTCCCATAAGGTTAACGTAGGACGATGTTTTGAGTTCATCACCCTCAGTATCTCGGTAACCAATGAACATAGAGCAATGATTCAACATACCAAATTGTTTGTTTTTTTTTTGAGCTGAATTCAATGGTGTGAACTAAAATTTGATCATATAAATTGTTCTACATGAAAATTGCCAAAAACCCATTTTTACGGGTTATTTTCAAGTTTGTCCACCTTGGAGAAAGCCCCCAGATTGAGGGGTCAAAACCCGATTTTTGACACCCCCCAGGATGCCCCTTCAAAATGGGATAGCTTTTACATGTGCACCTTATGACGTAATTTTTGACCTCCCAGCTCCCGGTCTATAATCATTCTTTTTGAGACAGGTACCTCATGGAGGACGTTACCCTGAATATGAGTGAAGGATGACTGTGATGAACCAAGCCACAAAACATTCAAAACAAAGCTAAAAAGATATTTGATAGAAAAATCACCTTATTCATTACAGGAATTCACTGAATAGTGTTGTTCACTGAATAAATTAGTTTAGTCTGGGTGATTTATTTGCATATTACAACTCAGCCTTTTTGGTTTGTAAATATAAATAAATAAATAAATATCTTTAATTATAAGTACAGGTAGGTGACTCTTATATTTTCTTCTTAATTCTAATTAATTATTATTGTTCAAGATGGCGTCATTATAATTAGTGTGATACTAGCCTATTTAATATTTAAATTTGAAATAAAAGAATGGTAATCTGTTACAAAACTATTATTTATTCAACAATAACAATAAATATGAATATCAAAATTGAACTCTAGGGGGACGTACAAGGATTATTACAGTGGATGGGGTTAGATAAAATTACTTATGCTAATTGGATTAATATGGTACAATTTAAGGGCATTAGCTCAGTTCTTGAGAAGCATGATCTCTTCACATAGGGTTCTGGGAATCGTGCGGGCATGACATTGAAAAATTAATTTGTTTGAATATCACAATCATAAATACTTTTAAATAGAATAAATAATTTTGATAATAATATAAATTGCCAATTCTGATCTCTTTTTATATTTAATTAAATCAAGTCTTTGTTTGAAAGTCTGTTCCTCTTCAACAATGGTTGGTGAAGTAAATTTTAGATTGGTCTTACCAAGAGTTTATCTCTTCACCCTGATCTTTTCTTCAGATAGATAAATTTGGCCACTTAAAGGGGAATCAACTAAGATCAGGTTTACCGCTGGATAACCAAAAAAAAAATCTACTAATTAAGGGGGATGAAATTTAAAATTGGAACGAGGTCCAGGTACAATGAAGTTAACACTTGGCCATCTCTCTCTGGGATAGAAGCTGGAGTCCTTTACAATGGTTCCACTTTTCACTTTAACAATGTAACACATGGTTCACTAACTTGGTCTTTGGTAAACACTTCACTGAATTATTAGAGATCAAATTTTGAAAAACATGCTATATAAAATAGATAATTTGAGATAGCGTTCCCTGACCCATAAATATAAATTATATTAAATTATGAATACAGCTGATCTAACTTAACTTATCTAAAATTTTTATGGTAGATGGTAATAAATTAATGAATGATTTTAGGAAAATAACATTATCAAATAATTTATATTAACTGAGTGATATACTAGGTTGACATATTATATACAAATAATTATTAAGCTGTGTGTTTGTTTATTTATATGGGTGTTCATTTATGAAATTTAAATGTAAATGTTTGTGAACTATTACAATATCCCCTCAGAGTTGAATTAATTTAAAGAATTGAAATTAATGAAAACTCGATAATAATAGGAACAAATATTTACAAAACTATACTAAATGATAAAATATTTATTTATAATTTAAAATGATGATTTCTTAAAACTAAATGGATTATATGACCTAATATTTACAATCATAACTTCAGGTCCTAATACTGTCCACGCGCACTTCACTTATTTCAAATTTTGTTTCACTGTTCAACATTTATTACACTATTGTTTATATTTACTGGAGTCTTTTATCCCCTCAATCCATAAATAAACAAATTAATCTACAACTTTTAATTAGTTGTCCGTGTATTGTCCAAATGTTTATATAACTGTTAATAACACTATTTACACTGTATTTATTGTTGATCTCGGTTTGGCGTTATATATTTTCTAAGAGCAGTTACATGGTAGGGTCCAAACTCTTGTTCTTCATTTAACTTTTGTACAAAATAAGTCGAATGTCCCAGGATACTTGAGATGCGGTACGGTCCTTCGTATATGGCGAATAGTTTGGCTGTTTCTCCAAATGCTGCATTTGATAGTTGATGATTTTTGACCAATACCAAATCGTTTAAATTGAATAATGTTGGTAATACACCGCGGTTAGCTCTTCTTGCTCGTGTTCCCTTCTTTTCTCGGATCCGTTGGGAGGCGAGGAATATCTTCTGTTCTAGTGGGACATCTTCTGAAAATGGGTTTTCCACATATCGTTCCCAGAACCTGAAATCTTTTCTTCCTAACTGTAGTTCATTCGGACTGAATCCTGTAGTTTCGTGAGGAATTTCGTTCAAGTATTCATTAATTTCTGTTATACACTGAGCCCATTTTCTGTGTTGTCTTGAGCAGTATGTTCTTAAGCAGCGCTTCACTTCTTTAATAGGTCTTTCGGCCATATTAAATTGGGGATGGTACACAGGGTTAAATATTGGAATAATATTGTTTTCTTCTAACTTTCTTATCCATTTGTGGCTCTTAAATTGCGTACCGTTATCACTTTGGATCCTCTGGGGTATTCCATGTTCTATAAAGTGTTGGTTAAACAATTTATTTAGTATGGTTTGTGTGGTGGCACGTTGCATTGGGTATAATTTGATAAATTTAGTGAAAATGTCCAGGACAATTAACATGAATTTCACATTTCCTCGGCCAGGTGGCAAAGGACCTATAATGTCGATAGCTAACTGTTCGTTCTTCTGATTACAACTGATACCTTGAGCGAAACCTCTTGGTGGATGAGTATCATTTTTGCACCGTTGGCACGAGTCACAGGATGCCAGGTATTGCCGGATTCTTCGATTCATGTTCTTGAAAATGAAACATTCTCTGAGTAAATCAAAACATTTCTTAGACCCGCAATGGAGGTAGTAGCAATGACACTCCCAAATAAGGCGATTTATGATGGTTTCTGGTACTACTATGAGCCATTTATTAAGGTGTTTTTGGTATAGTATTTCCTGGTGTAATTTATATGATTGTTTGATTTTTGTGTGTTCAGGTGTATCTTGGGGTATTAATAATATTTGACGAATCTCTTGAAGGCGGGGATCTTGTGACTGTAATTTCCCAATGTTTCGGAGATCTTCTTGTAGTCTAGGGTCTGGAATTCTTCTAATATAATTGATAATTAATTATCTCTGAGATGTTTCCTGGTTCTCTTCAACTGGGTAACTTATTCTGCTCAGGGCGTCGGCTGTCGAATTATCGGCTCCTTTACAGTGATGGATCGTGAAATTGTACTCTTGAATCGCCAATGCCCACCTTGTTAATCTATTATTCAAGAGTTTACAGGTTTTTAGAAATGTTAATGCATGATGGTCAGTTATGATGTTTAATTTTGAGCCCAATATTATATACCGTGTTTTCTGTAAACAATAGATGATGGCGAGTAATTCTTTTTCAGTGGTCGTATATCTTTGCTCTGCTGGCTGCAGTGTCCGTGATAAAAACATAATTGCTGCTTTGTCTCCATTATCTCGGTATTGAAATAAATGTCCGCCTATCGAAAAATCTGATGCATCCGTTTGTAGGTAGAAGGGCTTCGTATGGTCTGGATGGTGAAGAACATTCATTTTTAGAAATAGGTTCTTAACTCTTTGAAAAGTTTTATCATCTTCTTCGGTCCAGATAAATTTTTGTTTCTTTGAGGTGAGGCGTAGTAAGGGTTGGATTGTTTCTGAATACTTGTCAATAAATTTATTATAATAGTTAATGCATCCCAAAAATGATTTTAACTGTGTCCTATTTTTAGGTGTGGGGAAATCGAGGATTGGTTTGACCCGCTCCTGGTCCATTTCCAAACCGGTTTCTGTTAATGTGTACCCCAAGAACGGAACTGAACTTTGACAAAATTTTGATTTTAAAAACTTTATCGTCATATTTGCTTCAGCTAATTTATTGAAAATATACCTCAAATGTTTTAAGTGTGTTTGGAAGTCGGGTGAAACTATACAAATGTCGTCTACATAAATTAAGGTGAATTTTTCTACTTCCTCATCGAAAACTTTGTCCAATGCCCTTACTAATGCTGCCTGAGATGTGTTGATTCCAAATGGTGTAACTTTGTAGTGGTAGGTCTTTCCTCGGAACTGGAATGCTGTGTATTTTCTCGATTCTTCAGATAGTGGAACTTGCCAATATGATGAAGTTAGATCGATACTACTGATAAATTTTGCACCTTGACATTTTGCTAATAATTCATTGACACTTCTATTACATTCGTAATCTGGAATAATAATTTCGTTCGCTTTTCTAGCATCCAAACAAAGTCTTATTTCACCAGTTTTCTTGACGACCGGGATAATTGGGTTTATAAAAGTGCTGTTGCTTCGCTCTATGATCCCTAGGCGTTCCATTTCCCTTATTTCTCGCATGACTGCGTCTTGGTGTGCTAATGGTACTGGGTAAGTATGACATTTAAAATTTTGAGGATTTTCGACTCTTAATACATGCTGGTATTTGTTACATAACCCAGGTTGGTCGGAGAATACATCTTGAAAGTCCAATAACAAATCAGTTAATTGTTGTTTTTGAATACTATTTAGATTTAAATTATTTTTGAGGGATTCTGTAATTATTTCAGGGGATAATTCACATGATGTTCTGGGGTTTGTTTCTTCAATATAATAACACTCTTCGTATGGATCTTCATTGCAGCAGTAATCTTCTAAATTATCCACATTTTTATCATTAGTGATTATATGGCATAAAATTCCAGCTCGATTTGTGTTATTGAATTGAATTACTAAATCTGTATCATTAATATTCATATGCATTTCACCCTTTTCAAAATTTATCTTCATCTTCCAGGCACTGAGTGTATCTATCCCGATAATTACTGATTGTATTAGTTTTGGTACTACGAGCATTTGTGTTAATATAGTTTGTTGACCAATGGTAATAGGAATCATTACGATTTTTGAAATTTTCCGGGATTTTTCATTGGTTGCTGTTCTAATGTGCATATTATTTACTGGTAATTCTTCTATTTTTCCTAATTCACTCCGATTTGATATGTACCAATCTTCTGCTAGACATGTAATGTTAGAACCTGTATCAATGAGAGCTGTAACTTCTTTGCTTTTGATCTTTATTCTTATTTCGGGGCATTTTTGCGATATAGTCGTATGAGTATTTTGTTCTGTTTCTTCTTCAAATAAAAACTCCCGATCACAATAAATATTGCTCAAAGTTAAACTATTGGTATCTGATTCATTATGCATGTTATTTACATTATTTACAATTTCAATTGACCTCTTATGTCCGACTTCTTTCTTATTTTGCACTGAAGATGTGTTCTTCTGATTTGAGCTATTTACATGGAGAATGAGGTCACCACCATCATCAGTGCCTCTCAGTTTAAATCCTGATTATTTTCCTCTGGCACTAGGTTTGCGTTCTCCTCAATAATGGCAGCGCACACCTGGTTTTGTTCTTGTGTCGGGTGGTATCTAGGCAGTGGTCTTCTCTCTTCAGACGGCGGTTGGTTTGATGGTAGATTGGGAAACTGTCTTAGGTCACGGTAATCGTTTCCAAATCGATGGCGTCGGTCGTCTCTTTGGTACCGATTATCGTGGTGGAGGTGATTCTCATGTCTCCGATTGTACGGGTGGTACTTAGGTGTGTACGCTCGATTGTCCGTGTTTCTTTCATTGTAGTGTTGGTTATGACCTTTTATACCGTGTTGGTGGTGGTTTCTATTTACATGATTTTCCTCAGGTGTATTTTCCTTTTTATGTTTATGGTTTTCGTTCCTTTGATGGTTAGGTGACCTTGCTTGTTCTCGCAGATCTTCTCTCTGGAGTAGAGCTTCAAAATCGCAGACCGTCTGAATATTTTGAACTCTATAGGCATCTTGGATTATGTCTCCAAAGTGGTTTGATAGGCAATCGAGGATTTCTTTTTCGTCCAGGGGAGGGTTTAGCGATTTAAGGGTCAACACCCGCTCTATAAAATACTCTGATCGGTTCAGATAACCATTTGGCCGATATCGTTCATTTTCGATCCGTTGTTTGACGCCTCTTTGGATATCTCGGTTCCAATATTTCGATTCAAACATATGTTGAAAATCATCCCATGTGTGAATATCAGTTTTGATTAAATTGAACCACTTTGAGGCATGTCCTTCTAGGCACATTTCAATGAGATCAATTAGGCTTTCCGCACTATTATTTTCTGGATTTAACTGTAGGTTTTTCTCATAATATTTCTTAAGTTTGTTTAGAAATTCCTGGGAATTATGTGTCTTTCCATTAAATTTTGGGTGGGTCATTTCCGGTGTTAATGTCGATCTGCCGTTACACACAATATTAATAGGGACGGGCGCTTGTGTTGTTTGAATGTTGGGTGTAGTAGGTATTTCTAATATTTTCTTATGACACGCCTCCACGGACTCAGCCAATTTCGCAATTTGGTATTCATTGGATTTAATGTTTGGGTTCAGTTCTAATTTGACTTGGTTGATTTCAGCTGTTACTTGTTCTTTGATTTGTGTATAATTTTCCTTACAAATGTTTTCTACCTCCCTGTGTGTCTCTAATTGAATCTGTTTAATTTGTTCAGTGATTTTTAATTGGGTTTTACAATTTTCTGATACGATGATTTGACTAACCTCCTGTTTATGTTGAATGAGGTCTTGTATTAAATTTTCTCTGATTTTGTATTCCCCTTGTTCTAATTTAGTATCAATTTGATCGACTTCCTTAGCCAAATTTTCCTGAAGAATTTTAAGTTGATTTATGTCAGTTTTAAGATTTGACTGTTCATTGTGAATTTGCTGAATTTGATTTTCGACCCGGGCAGAGTGATTTTGAAATTCAGATCTTAAGTTTGCATGTTGTATTTTAATATCAGATTTGATTGCGTTCATATCGGCTTTAATTTCATTTCTTAACTCGGTTTTAAGCGCATTCATGTCAGTTTTAATCGCAGCATTGCTCGATTTAATTTCATTCATGTCGGTTCTAAGTGCATTGATCGCCGCTGCTATTTGTACGAGTGGGTCGACACTGTCGACAGCTGATTCAGTACGAGTATGGTCTGGAATCAGCACAGGAGGGACGGTACTTGTGTCGCTCGTCAAAGAAACTAGCGTTCTGATTGGTTGTTCCGTTCGGTATATTTCGCTCAATGACGATGTAGCGGGGGAAATCGCCGCGGAAGTAGTGGTAGCACTGATTGAGGTTGGCGTTGGTGTTGAAGTGGGAGACGCCGGCTGGGACAAAATGGCGGAACGTTCTGACATTTCACTCACGGCCGAAATTGTTGTCTCATTATTAGAATCACTCGCGTTGTCGGAATTATTTGAGTCGCCTACCGAAACAATGTTTTCTTTGTTCACTGACGGGTCACTGTCCGATTCGCGGTGTACATTTATTGGTTCCGTGTTATTGCCGAATAAAACAAAACTTGTCTGCTCGGACTGCGTCGTTGAAACTTTAGGTTTGTCGGTTGATCTTAAATGGTATTTATGTTCGTCGCCCATATTGAGGTAGTAAGCACGCAATTAGGATTATTATACAATAAATTGGATATTATACTTATATCTAAATGAGGTGAGATGAGTCTTAATCTAGGCTATCTCCTACAAAATTATCTTCTTGCTATCTCAAATAATGTCTGCGATCATTAACTTTTCATTGTCAATGCCCTTACGTTGCGGCGCCAATTACAACTCAGCCTTTTTGGTTTGTAAATATAAATAAATAAATAAATATCTTTAATTATAAGTACAGGTAGGTGACTCTTATATTTTCTTCTTAATTCTAATTAATTATTATTGTTCAAGATGGCGTCATTATAATTAGTGTGATACTAGCCTATTTAATATTTAAATTTGAAATAAAAGAATGGTAATCTGTTACAAAACTATTATTTATTCAACAATAACAATAAATATGAATATCAAAATTGAACTCTAGGGGGACGTACAAGGATTATTACAGTGGATGGGGTTAGATAAAATTACTTATGCTAATTGGATTAATATGGTACAATTTAAGGGCATTAGCTCAGTTCTTGAGAAGCATGATCTCTTCACATAGGGTTCTGGGAATCGTGCGGGCATGACATTGAAAAATTAATTTGTTTGAATATCACAATCATAAATACTTTTAAATAGAATAAATAATTTTGATAATAATATAAATTGCCAATTCTGATCTCTTCTTATATTTAATTAAATCAAGTCTTTGTTTGAAAGTCTGTTCCTCTTCAACAATGGTTGGTGAAGTAAATTTTAGATTGGTCTTACCAAGAGTTTATCTCTTCACCCTGATCTTTTCTTCAGATAGATAAATTTGGCCACTTAAAGGGGAATCAACTAAGATCAGGTTTACCGCTGGATAACCAAAAAAAAAATCTACTAATTAAGGGGGATGAAATTTAAAATTGGAACGAGGTCCAGGTACAATGAAGTTAACACTTGGCCATCTCTCTCTGGGATAGAAGCTGGAGTCCTTTACAATGGTTCCACTTTTCACTTTAACAATGTAACACATGGTTCACTAACTTGGTCTTTGGTAAACACTTCACTGAATTATTAGAGATCAAATTTTGAAAAACATGCTATATAAAATAGATAATTTGAGATAGCGTTCCCTGACCCATAAATATAAATTATATTAAATTATGAATACAGCTGATCTAACTTAACTTATCTAAAATTTTTATGGTAGATGGTAATAAATTAATGAATGATTTTAGGAAAATAACATTATCAAATAATTTATATTAACTGAGTGATATACTAGGTTGACATATTATATACAAATAATTATTAAGCTGTGTGTTTGTTTATTTATATGGGTGTTCATTTATGAAATTTAAATGTAAATGTTTGTGAACTATTACAATATCTATCTATATATAGGCTATGTACGTGTATTTTTATTTTCCAAGTTTTTGAATATTGACACTATTTGTTGTACAAATGTACATGACTATGTGACGCGCACGTCACCGCTTGTCCGTGTAAGCGAATTATTATAGAATCTTCTGGAAGGCTCGCGAATGAACCTTACCCCTGCTGGGGTAGGGGCGAGAGGGGTAACGGGGAGTCGCGTGGTCAGGATGACGACGGAGTCGGTGCCGCGCTGCGGAAGGGTGAACATCGGGTCTTCTCGCCGGAGGATAAGTCCAAATATTTTTTCATTTCAAATAATTCTTATTAATATGCTGTAGTTATTTGGTAGGAACAGGGGTTAAGGGGTGTAGGGACGTTTCAGTTTAACCAAGAATAATTTTAACTGAGAATAATTTTTTGATCATGTAATATTTTCTGTATTAAGAGCTCCGCGCCCTTCTGGCGCGGGCTGCTGAAGCTTGCTCCTGTTTCCGACTTTAGTTAATTAAATCCGACAATTATGTTTCATAAATAACTGTCAAAAAAGGCTGTGATGTAGATGTTGGTGTGGCTAACCCTAATAAATATTAATTTATTATTTTAGCAGCTTGGTCAATTTGTACTCGTAAATTATTCTATGTGGGAAAGCCATTAATTTGATCCACCCCATGGTTGGCGACCCCGCAAGAAAACCTAGACAACCAAACTACACCCCCAACCCACGGACCGGAAATGACCGAGGAAGGGAGCGCCAAAATGACGTCACACTCATAAACATTCGAACCGACACCTCAAGTAGGCGACTGGCTGACAGTGGTGCAAGCCACAGCAGCCGCGGTAGGTCAATCCATTGCTGCCGCACTGGCCAATCGCGCAGCTTGCAGCGAGCCCGCGACTTCCAAAAAACCACCCAGACCGTTGTACGACATGGTCGCGGCACTTCCCAAGTGTACAGGTGCGGGAAGTCATGCCTTATTAAAATTTTTGATAGGGATGCAGCAAATTTTCGAGCTGGGACTGACAGATAGGAAACAAACATTAGTTGCCATTTTGCCTAAAACAGACGGTCAATTAAGATCCTTGTGGGTTTCTGCAATCGCGAACGGTTTATCTTGCGACGCCTTAAGAAACCAGATCATTGAAACGTTCTTCCCCGACAGAGTCAAACAACAGTTAATTACCGAGGCAATTTTTGGAGTTCAGAGGGATAATGAACCGCTGATTGATTTCATAACAAGTGTGCAGGATTCCGCAAAAATTTTGTTTCAATAAAAATCAGATCTTTTAGACGCGATTCTGACCGGAATGAATCCAGCGAGCCGAGCTTGTTTAGCGGGTTTTCCTCCCCCCAAGTCCGTCGACGACTTGCTCAATTTAGTACCACGGCTAGAAGTCATAAAAAGTATTGAACGCGCGGAAACCAGACCAAATAGAGAACATCAGCGCCGTAGTCAATCATTTCAAAATAATAGACCGTATAAGCCAAATCAACCCGGCTATGCTCAAGGATATCAGGGTAGACAAAACACACCGGAGTTACTACATACTCGTTTTCCATATAGGCCTAACACATACAATATCGATTTGTAGTAAATTATAAGGCCATAAATAATTTAATGGAATTAGATTCAACACCAGTAGCTACAGTAGAGGCGGCATTTCAGTATCTAGGCAAAGCTCGTTTTTTTCCCTCATCGACCTCAACAGCGCTTATTTACAAATACCTATCACAGAGGGCAGTAAGAAATATACTAATTTTGTAGTACCTTTCGGTAGTTTTGCCTATCAGGTAATTCCATTCGGCATGGCCACAGGGTCCCAGGTTTTAACTAGGCTTTTAGATAAAATACTAGGAGATGTCAAATACCAGTATGTGTTCAATTTTTTTGATGACATATTCAGATGGATCATTTGAAGATCACTTAAAAAAGTTAGAGGATGTTTTCACAAGGTTACAAAAGGCAGGGTTAACCATAAATCCAGAGAAGATGACAATTGCAAGTAACAGAATTGAATTTTTAGGGCACATTTTTTCAAACGGAACTGTAACATTTGACCCAGATAGAATAAAACCAATACTAGATTTACCACCTCCCAAAAATGTAAAGCAAGTTTCCAGGTAAGTAGGTCTGATGGCATATTACGCTAGGTTTATTCCACATTTTGCCACACTTTGCGCCCCTTTAAATAAGTTAAAGCGTAAAGGTGTCCCGTTCCACTGGGGCCAAAGGCAAATAGACGCCTTAAATGCCGTTAAAGTAGCACTAACTTCTCAACCAATCCTTAAGCTTCCAGATTTTGATAAGCAATTTATATTACAGACAGACGGTTCAGGCTCAGGTTTAAAAGTTCAGTTAGGACAGGAGCACGACGGAACTATATTTCCAGTAGCGTATGCGTCGCGTCCGCTAAATAAACATGAGAAAAACAAATCAACCTTAGAATTAGAATGTAGCGCAGTAGTTTTTGGTCTTCAAAAATTTCAACAGTATTTAGAACACCGTCCCTTTAGACTCCTGACCGATTGTTCGTCGCTTTCATGGCTTTTAAACCATCCCCGACAAGTAGGAAAAATAGCCAAGTGGATAGCATTTATAAACTCATTCCAATTTACATCAGAGCACATAAAGGGAGATATGAACCATATACCCGATCTTTTATCACGAATGTATGAGGAGAGCGAACCGACAGAAATACGCATGAACACACCACAAACCAGTCAATCGACAAATAATATCTCAGGCGACCAGCCCGTAGCCGAGTCTGATTAGCATCCCAAATTGTGTTAACATTCTCATTAAAATACCAGAGGTTTTCAAGGACATAGCAACACACCAGCGCGAAGACCCTGATTTACTAAAAACAAAAAAGAATCCAAAACGTAATCAAGCTTACACAATAAATCAGGGTATATAATGCATTCGGCACCTAATGGAAAGTCGCCTAGGATAGTATTACCGCCTAAACTCACCGATATGATTTTCAGATATTATCATGTAGGACCCAGCATCAGCTCATTTAGGAATTAAAAAAAACCTGTACCAAATAAATAAATATTTTTGGGCTCCAGAACTAAACAAAATAATAACGAATAAAATCAAGTCATGCGTTGATTGCCAGCGTGCCAAACCTGCGCAAAACACACGAGTAGGGCATTTAGCATCCGAAATTGTCACCAAACCTTTTGAAAAGATTTTTATTGATTACATAGGGAAGCTCCCAAGATCGAAAAATGGCTGTCAATATCTCCTTTCAGTTGTAGATGCCTTTTCAAAATTTACATTTTTATTGCCTGCTTGGAATCAAACCGCCTCAACAACAGTAAATTTACTTACTAAACACGTTTTTTCTTATTTTGGGTTTCCTAAATATTTAGTGAGTGATAGGGTATCAACGTTCAGATCACGTGAGATAGCTGAGATGTGCATGAAATTTTCAATTCAACACGTGCACACTTCACCATACTATCCTAATCCCAGTCTATCGGAAAGAATGAACAGAAATCTAAAAATAGCGATGCGTATATACCACCATATGGACCACACGTCGTGGGATAGCAACCCACGACGCGATTGGTTTCAGATAGCTTACAATAGCGCTCAACACGAAAGTAGAGGTTGCTCACCAGCTAGTTTATTTTTAGGGCGTGAAATCACGCACCCTCTCGAACTAGCTTGGAATCTAAAAGAATTCATTCCCGAGGACCCGCAGATAAGTACTGAGGAAAAGTGGCAGCAAGCTATTGATAACCTCAGTAAAGCTCGCCAGAAACGTGAACGCCTTTACAATAAAGATAGGAAACCAAACCCTTACAAACCAGGTGACTGGGTCATGTACCAGCTTCACCCACAAAGTAAGGCAATTGACAATATAAATAGTAAATGAATGTCGATTTGGTCCAAACCTTGTATAATCGAGTGTTTCACTTCACCAGTGACTGTGAGACTAGTGAACCCCGCGACGGGGAAATATGTCCAGACAGCTCACGTCTCTCAATTGAAACAATTTTTTAGGCCTAATATTAAGTGATGTTTATTAATTAAATACATAAAGGGTCAGCCATGCCAACATCATTAACCTTAGGTTTAGGTAGAATTAGTTATTTCCATTCTTCCTTTCCTCTTGTACATGTCTTCAACCTTTGACTGCGACTACTACTTCGACCGTGACATTCCCAGTTGGGTAAGCTCAGCCTAAGTCTTTTCTGAGGGCAGTCCTATTGGAGCGGGCAAGCCGAACCGGGAGATGCCATAGTCAAACATGCCATACTTACTTGTACTACGTTTTCCCCCAAGTCTGCCTTTTCAGAGTGAGTTTAATTTTTTTCGCAATAAATTTCCTTTTTTTATTAATGATATGACCAAAGGATTTTCTAGATTTTTTTTTCTCTTTCAATTTTGTATATGGACACCCTTTGGTTATATCACTCACAATGGAATAGTAGACAGAATCTTGCCTATGGATTGCGGCCACAATCATAGGCAAGATGGGCAAGGAAACGGTCACTACACATAAACCTCGACTCAAACGTATACACGACTACAATGACAGAATCTATCTATCCTACCTATCTATCCTATCTCTCTATACATCTATCTATTTATTTATCTATATTTATGTATCCATATTTATTTATATTTATATGTGCATAAGCTACTTATTTGCTATATTTACAATCATATATACAGTAGGCTACTATATTTATTATTCTTCATTTATATTTATATGCTATCCATAAGCCCAGCTATATCTAGGTAATATAATTAGGAGTGAGTAAAGGAATGTTTATAATTATTATAGGGAATATTGAAAGGCAAGAAAGGAATAATTATGGGGAATATTTAGCGAGTTCATATCGATTTAATATTGTCGGAAGAATAGTAAAAAAAAAAACCGGAGCAAGAACAATTAGAGCGGGAAATGAGCGCCAACAATAAATTAACTACCAATCAACCCTCCTACCTCCTCACCCTTTGGTAAATTAGTTAGCTGGGAACCGCGATAATAATAATAATAAAATAAAATGTTGTTTATGGCTAACAGGAGTGCGGTCAGAACACATTTACAGCGTTATTGAATTAGGCGCGACACCAAATACCTTCCATTATATTACAATATTTAAATAAAGTAACTTAAAATCAGATTAAGCTTGATAATGTGTGTCGAACTTAATAAAACACAAGAATACAACCAAGTCAGTCAACATAATAATACCAATTTTCACCCACTTCAATTCATAGTAGTTAGTGTTAAGGGTAGTCGCGGCACGATTTTCCGAAAAACCAGGGCATATATCGATAATAAAAAAAAACTTGAAGTCTAGAGGGAAGAGAATTACGACCTAAAAAATGCTAAGGGACGATTATCGTCAACTTCCCCGTCAAGAAGAAAATATGAAGACTTCGAAATATATCAACCAATATCATGTACTGCACACAAGAAAATCCGTAGCATGAAACCTTCATCAGCCAATCATCGTAGCAGCATCTGTATATCTCCTCAAACTATGTCTACAGCCAGCCTGACCAACGCACCAGCAGATAAGTCTACAGGCACGATCCGTTTCTCCATCACCAAATTACAAATATCTTCAACTTCAAAAAAAAAACCACTCCAATCCACAACAAACTGCCCTTCAATCATTAAGAGAAGGTGACAACAGGGAATCGACATACACCGATCTGGCATCCTGAAGGGCCTACGCAAGAAGAGAAAAAATCTGACTATCTACGAAGAAGACTTCAGCTACATGCAGTACCATTAATAAAAAATATATAAAAAATACAAAAATATATAAAAAAATAATAAATATAAATTACCGATATACTCCCGCCAAATGCTTAGCTTAATCTTAATTAGTCTAAATTAGGGCAATCACTTGAACACTCAGTTTAACAATCTCTAAATTAGTTGGAATATATGTTTTTATTTAATGCAATAGTAATTATTTAATAAAATAGTAAGGATTAGTAGGGAACAAAATAATCTTAGTACCAACAAAGATAACATTCCAGACGCACATTATCTAGCAGCCAAGATAAGGAAACACAAAATAATGTGGGAAGATATAATAACACTACAGACACCCGATAAGCACCTAGCCATGATAACGCCAATGGCGTAGCAGTGGTGACCGTCGGACTGGCCCCCCGCGCGAATGCCTATGAGCACCGCGGAGCCTCGCCGCGCCGCGCCCGCGAGCGCAACTCACGAGACCCATACGGCACCACCACTGTGACCTGAGTGCCCAGGCGATATATATTAAGGAAGCAAGAGACTCCTACCTCATAATATTCCCACCTACCCAAAAATTTTTTCTTTGCGAGGGAGGTTGTGACGCGCACGTCACCGCTTGTCCGTGTAAGCGAATTATTATAGAATCTTCTGGAAGGCTCGCGAATGAACCTTACCCCTGCTGGGGTAGGGGCGAGAGGGGTAACGGGGAGTCGCGTGGTCAGGATGACGACGGAGTCGGTGCCGCGCTGCGGAAGGGTGAACATTGGGTCTTCTCGCCGGAGGATAAGTCCAAATATTTTTTCATTTCAAATAATTCTTATTAATATGCTGTAGTTATTTGGTAGGAAGGGGGGTTAAGGGGTTTAGGGACATTTCAGTTTAACTAAGAATAATTTTTTGATCATGTAATATTTTCTGTAGGCCCTATTAAGAGCTCCGCGCCCTTCTGGCGCGGGCTGCTGAAGCTTGCTCCTGTTTCCGCCTTTATTTAATTAATTCCGACAATTATGATTCATAAATAACTGTCAAAAAAGCCTGTGATGTAGATGTTGGTGTGGCTAACCCTTATAAATATTAATTTATTATTTTAGCAGCTTGGTCAATTTGTACTCGTAAATTATTCTAAGTGTGAAAGCCATTAATTTGATCCACCATGGGCCCACACCCTTACAACTATGAATAAAGATTTTTTGATTGATTAATTGATTGACATGTCCTGATTTGACAAGAAAATTATTTATAGAGCCGTTTTGACATAAGTAGTATTGAATTTAATTAATAAACTATGTCAGAAAAAATTGTATATATCCTATACATCATATATGTGACCCGCCAAGGGAAAAGGGACCTTAACTTCCATTTTTACGAAAATTGAGTTCTTAGTATACCCTTAATCTACATTTAACACCAAACAAACTGGTGAAAGAATTTTCAAGATATCTTAAAAATTCCTGAGTTATAAATTGTTGAATAGGAAATTTTTAAAACTTCAATTTTAGGAAATCGAGGTCTAAAGTTTTACAAATTCCTAACTTCAATTTTGTTGTTACTACTTAGCCTACATTATTGGTTTTGTTTTATAATCATTTTGTCAGAAATTTAAAGCTGAATATAACTCTATCATTGAATTTGTGTCAATTATTTGTATTTTGTGTCAAATGCTGCTTAAATAGAAGGGAGTAATAAAAAACACAGCGCTTTAAAGACAAACTGTCTTGTTACATGATAAAAACTAAAGTTAGGCTAATTTTAATTTTATACTCAAATAAGAATTTATTAAGAAAATCTTTAATACTTAGATATTACATTATATTAGGTGCCTGAGCTTCACGTCTTTATTTGTTGACCTTCTAAACTTAGTACATTTTTGTTTGTTTCAAATCTTCATTTGGACCAAGAGCTACGTCGTCGACTACTTCTTTTTAAAGATCCTCAACATTTTCATGATCTGATTCCTGGATCAGGGCTTAGCAAGTCCTGTATTTATAACTCACAGAACTCTTGGATTTTCTTCACTTCAAAGTGTTAAAATAGCATCAGGGAAGTCAAGGTCCCCTTTCTCCAGATTGCAAGGGTTTTGAAAAAAAATCTAAAGCCCCCTGCAGACGGGGACAGTAGTGGCCGCCAATACTGGCGGCAAGTAGTGGCCGCCAGTAAAATTGACGGGCAAGTGGCCAACACACGAGGACAATAATGGCGTCCAATAATTACCGCAAGTACTGGCGGCAAGTAGCGGGCAGCCAGTAAAATTGACGCGTAAGTCCCCTGCAGACTGGGACAATAGTTGCGTCCAATAGTAGAGGCAAGTAACCATTTCCGGCGGCTTCACCAATTCCCGTATCGCATTATTTTCATTTTTTCGACGTCGAATATGGAAGTCTTGGATGCAGATATTGACGAAGATTTTGAAAATGCCTTTGATGAGGCAGTTAATGATGTAATTATTATTTTAAGTGATGAACTTAAGGAAATGCTGTCGAATAACGATTCAAAATACTGAATTATTCGAACGAAGTGAGTTATACTCGACTTGAAAATCACTCTTTGTGAACTAACTCCTCTTTTATTATTTGATGAAAATTCGTGAAATTTGAACTACATCATATTTATCCCCGAAGATTGTTTTAAACTATAAATGAGTAGTTAATTATACGTTTTAATATTGTTTTTTCAGTTAATAGCCTTCATTTAATTTTACTGCACTTCGTTCGACCTATACGCGACATAGGAGCGTACTCCTAGTTATTTAAAAAAAAAAGTTTTATAATTGCAAGTAAATTTTTAATTTCCATTAAATTATAATTTTTTTGTAATCTAAGAAAAATTTTAATTGTTAACACATAAATCCCTATAACTTCTGAACTTGAATTTTAAATTAATATGGGCAGTGTAATCTCGTTTGGAATCCTAAAATTCCAATCGTTTTTCTGGAATCGTTAAAATTCACTTAAAATCGTTAGAGACACTTTTAAAAAATTTGAGGTTTTTAATTTTTTACTGGATTTTGTGGGTACTAATTTCTAGAATATATAACGACCATTGAAAACCGATATATTGGAGTTTGGTACCGTCATGCCAAATTTCATGAAAATCGGATAATTGGTTTAGTTTATAGATCGATTTTCATTCACACAAAAAACACGTTCACACATACGGACGGGCAGACACACTCCAAATATTACTTTTTCGATTCAGGGATTATTAAAATAAATATATTACTTTTGTCTTTAATTTGAAAATGTATATGAAAACAATACTTTAACTAGTGTACTATTTGAGAGGAGAAAGTAAAAATATATCTCTTTCCATTAAACATTAAACTATATAGCATTCCGGCACTTTACTGGCGGCAAGTGCTCTACTGGCGGCAAGTAACTAAAATGACACGGCCAGTACTGGCGGCCACTAGATCACGTGACCCTTTTACTTGCCCGTCAGTTGCCACAAAAAACAAACATGTTTGTTTTTAGTGGCGGCCAGTAACCTGGTGGCCAGTACTGGCCACTGTCGTGGATTTATCCCTGCACACGGGGCAAGTAGGTGGCAAGTAACTGGCGGCCATTAATGGCTAGGTCTACTGGCGGCCACTATTGTCCCCATCTTTAGGGGGCTTAACCATTAAAAGTTAAGTTCAGGTGTAAGATGGAACAAATATTGTTTGGTATTATATAAACAGTAAAAAACAATAAAAATCAGAAAGTGTGATTTTTTCACCCTTTCCTGTAAAATTTGCTATCCTGTAAAATTTTATCTGGGAAGATAAGGCCCCTTTTCCCTTGGCGGGTCACATATATATCCGTTTTCCATAAAATGAAGGAGATAAATAGGTGAAGAAGAAGAGTAGGTCAAGACCCATTTATCGGTCTTGGACTAGTATTACTGGACTTGGTCTTGGACAAATGTCCAATTGTATTTTACACAAATAACAATGACTAAAATGATTTCGAATGTTTTATTCAGGAAAAACATGTGGTATACGAAAAAGATTAAATAATAGGGACTTTATTTACCACATAAGCAGTGACGTATATTCTGAGTGATGCCAAGATAGAATGAAGAAAAAGTCCTGCTGTAGCTTCAGCACATGAATTGGTCCAGGGGTGAACATATTCAGTACAAGAAACATCAATTCTTTGAAATTTACTAATGATTGTCATGGTTTGGCTTATCTTGATGTGAATAATAGATTGTTAACACAAAATTATAGGTTAAGTTACAGAACAATCCAACTAAACAAAAACAACCTACGCAATCGAATGGGAAAGACTGGCTGACTAAATCATGACATGATAGCTATACAGTCTTACCACAACAATTATTTAAAATAAAAAAATAAGAAATTAAATATACAATATTACTTGAGTGGAAAAGCCAAAACAAGGACCAATGCGAAAAATAATGATGAAGGCCTCCATGGACGTCTTCTCAAGTTGTTAGCTCTAAAGTCTTTTGGGAAAGACCGGGCTGAAGACCGCGTGCAGATGTCGTTTCGATGGCGACGTTTCGGAGATATTGCAGCTGACGGTGCCTGCAAATCTGAAAAAATTATCATCAAAATTTGCCATTTTAACGGATATTCTAAAACTCTAATGGGTTTTCTAAGGGCCGCTTTATCCAAACTTGGTTAACCCAAGGTTAATCCAAGCTATCCAAACTTGGATTAAAACAAGGTTAATCCTCTTTCTTAGGTTATCGAAGTTCGGATAAAGCAGGCCTAAGCTGTTTAACAGTAGGCATAATTTCGTTAATTTACACTGAATGTTAACAATTATTTTCCTATCAATCTAAATTAGTTTTATATAAAAATTTGAAAAATTATCATCTCAGCTTCTACCCCCCCCCCCACACAGAACATCTTCCTACTGTTATTTCAATTCTGGACCCCTCCCTCCTATTTTCAGATGAACTAGTAGATTATGGAAATTCCCCCCCCCCCCCTAAGGAAATTCGCTAAGAACGAAACTGGACGTTTTAAAAAGTTATTTATCATTAACTTAAATAATGAACCTAGACTACATGAAATCTGGAATTATATCGCTGAAATACATTTCAATAAATTAATTGATGAAAAAGTCATGGTGATATCATTGACTATAGACAAGAACTGGTAATACAGTCAGTCTTCAGAGGATTAATTTCCTTTAATACTCCACCTCTACAGCTGACTTGGAAAATAAAGAAGTGCTAATTGTCAATTGTCGTCTGCCTCTCTGCGCCGTGCGTCTTCTGCTGCCGCAGCTGCTGCAGTAGCCCATCTTGCTTGAGATTGACAGATTGTTGGTGGTGGATGTTGTGTTTTATTCTTTTAGTACTAATCTTGGAGCTGTAAATTACATAAATTGTTTATTTTATGACAAGTTTTTAAGTTTCAAAATTTAAAATCCATTGTTACTCAAAGTAACTTTTATGAAATAAATCCAATTGGCTTTTATCTAGTCAATATTTTTTGTTACGAATATCTAGTTGTTGTATGTTTTAAGTGTTGTAGGCTGCTTGTTAGGCAAAAAATCGTGGAAATGATGCCCTCAAACCCTTACATTTGTGGAGATGGTGGCGGAAATAATGAATGTGGATTAGGTGATGGAAATCCTCAGCCTAGAAATCCATTACTTTGCTATGTTTGCAATGATTACTACAGTGAACCATGCTTGCTAGCATGCTACCATACCTTCTGTGCAAGATGTCTTCGAGGAAGAGTGATTGATGGAAAAATAACATGCCCACTGTGCAGGTAGGCCAATGGATCTGTGCAGTCTTTAGAGTAGGCCTACCAAGTAATTATGATATTTTTTGCTTGTTTGAAAGTCAACAGCACTTTTATTTAAAAGCTCACAACGTTCTTAAAGGAAAGCAGTCCGAATCCCTTATATTTTTTGGGCATACCAGGAATCACCCCTAGATGTCTCCACCAAAAGACGCCTGAATAGCCTGCTGTTAGGTTCTAGCAACTAGTTTCATTATTTTTGATCGAAATGACATGACTTTCTTTGAAGGTGAATATCTATTAATTTTTCTAAATTATTGGGCAATACCCACATTTTGAATTGATGTATGCATCCTGTGATAAATCGGTTGCCTGTCATTTGACCGAATTGATAGTTGTTCGCCGCGACACTTGCCCACTTTTTAAAAATAAAATAAAATAAATAAATAAAAGCCTGAATCCACTTGGTCGAATTGATAATTGGTCGTTGTGACATTTCCCCAATTTTTTTAAATATTAATATTAATAATTAAATTAAATACTGAAACCACTTGTTCGAATTGATACTTGTTCGCTGTGACAGTTGTCCGACTTTATAAAAATATTATGTATTAAATATTTGAAAGTTGACCGAATTGATAGTTGCCCTCCGTGACACTTGCCCACTTTAAAAAATGAAATTAATATAAATTAATAAAAGCCTGAATCCATGTGGTCGAATTGATAGTTTGTCGATGTGACAGTTGCCCAACTTTTTGAAATTAAATAATAATAATTTAGAATTTGTGTCATTTGACCGAATTGATACTTGCTCGCAGTGACAGTTGTTAGAAGAGAGGAGGGGGCAGCGCGGAGAGGGAGAGGGCGGGGCATAGTGCCCCTATTCTCTGCTATTGGACAGCCCATGTGTGCATGTTCCCACTGGGCGAATAGGAGCTCGGCGCCCGGCCCACTCCCTCTCCTTTCTGCCCCCTCCACTCTTCTGCCAACTGTCACTGCGAGGAAGTATCAATTCGGTTTTTTTTTTTTTTTTTTTTTTTACGTAGGAGGAACGCTTTATGCGCGAACCCAAGGAACAGTGTGGGACTCCCTCTCAGATGTTGGTCGAGGTGTACCCACTAAACCTCCTACGGAGCCGCGGGGAAAACCAGGCCGGAACCCTTATCGGACAACTTCAGCACTGGTCCGCGTGTCTTGCGCCCTGACGGGTCAAGTCACTGTTTCAGGATACTTAGAGGTCACCTAAGCATCCATCATCTCGCTTCCGCCGAAGTACGGATTGCACGAAAAGCGCAATCGCTCTCCAGGATTCTTCGTTGCGAAGCATTGCTCCCACAACGACGTCCGGGGATAGATCGCCGACTGCAGAAACAAGCCTCCTCCTATCTTCAGCGAAACGTCTGCACCGGAAAAAGGTATGATGAGCATCATCCACCTCCTCCGGGCAGTACCTACACTGAGGTGACCTCACCTTTCCCATGCGAAAAAGGTAATCCCTGAAGTAGCCATGACCCGTCAGGAATTGACACAAGAAGAAATCAATTTCCCCAAAGGTACGGCTCAACCACGGGCTGATGTCTCGAATGAGACGAAATGTCCATCGCCCTTCTGGTCCGTCGTTCCACCGCTCCTGCCAGGCCCGCAGAGTGACGAGTCTCGCCTCCTCAGCAGCTTGGTCTCTGCCGAGATCTGGAGCGCGGCGAAAGATGTTCTGCCTCTCAACGGCGAGCAAATCGAGGGGAATCACTCCAGCCACAACCATGACAGCCAGTCCAGACACGGTGCGATACGCACAGGCGATCCTGAGCGCAGCCCTGCGTTGAACAGAGAGAATTCTCTTGCTGTGTTTCTTGACTCCCATGGCACCCGCCCACACTTCTGCGCCGTAGAGAAGAATGGCGTTGACGGTGGACATGAGGAGTCGCCTCTTGCTAGCCCTCGGACCTCCGATGTTCCCCATCAATCTACTGAGCGACAGAACAACCCTCGCCGCCTTGTCGCAGACAGTCTGGATGTGCTCCCACCACGTGAGACGGCAGTCGAGCACAACTCCCAGATACTTCGCCGCAGTCTTCGTCTGGACCTCGACGTCACCGACAGTCATGGGGATTACTGTGCGGATCCTCCGTCGAGTGAGCATGACGATCTCGGTCTTGGCGACCGCCAGCTCAAGTCCATGACCGCTCATCCATCTGTTGACCCGAAACATCACCTGGTTGAGGCGAAGCTGGGCCAACTCCGGATCCCGAGCCGTGATGACTGCGGCTACATCGTCTGCGTAGCCCACAAGAAAAACTCCTGGTGGCATCTCGAGGCGAAGCAACCCGTCGTATGCCACATTCCAAAGGTCAGGGCCGAGGATCGACCCTTGTGCCGCGCCGGCTGTGACCACTTTGGAACGGACTCCTGCTTCAGTGCTGTACACCAGCTTGCGATCCTTCAGGTAGTCCTGTACCACGACCAAGAGGTAGTCGGGTACCCTGAAGTCACGCTGCAGCGCCTCGAGCATATCCACCCAACGGGCAGAATTGAACGCGTTCCTCACGTCCAGGGTGACCAGCAGCACGATCGGCCTGGCCAGATGGCAGGTTGTGTCAGCCTGCTGGACGGCGCCCAGGACTTCAGTTACGGCATTCAGGGTTGAGTGGCCTTTCCGAAAGCCGTGTTGCCGAGGGGACAAGTCCCCGGCGGCTTCGACGGCCGACCTCAACCTGGGTTTCAGCAACCTCTCAAAGAGTTTACCCGCCGTGTCCAGCATACAGAGAGGTCTGTACGCCGACGGAGACTCTGGATCACCTTTGCCTTTACTGATGAGCACCAGTCTAGCTATCTTCCAGCGTGACGGAAACACACCCGCCGCCAAACACGCGTTGAACATGCGTAGCAGCAAGTGTGGGTGACTTTCCACCACAACCTTCAGAGCCTCAACCGGGATGCCATCTGGGCCTGGAGCTCTGTTGTTGTGCATGGCAGACGATGCTGCCACGAGCTCCTGTTCCGTGAACAAAGGAACATCAGGAACCGGCCTCACAACTCTCTCCTCCCGCCTCATTGGGTGACTTGGGAAAAGAGCGTCGACGATGGCCGTGACCGTTCCTGCAGACATAGTCGCGCTGCTGGCCCCCATTCCCCCGAGCTTCTTCGTGACGAGCTGGTACCCCCTACCCCACGGATCGGAGTCAACCTCCCGGCACAGCTCCTTCCAGCAGCGAGCCTTACTCAGGCGAATGGCGCTGGCCAGAGCTTTCTTCGCAGCCTTATGCTCTGCCGACCTGGCTCAATAAGGCTGGATCAATTCGGTTAACAGTCACACATTTTAAATTATTATTATTTTATTTAATAAAGTCGAGCAACTGTTACATCGACCAACTATCAATTCGACCAAGTGGATTCAGGCCTTTATTTATTTATTTTAATTTAATTTTTTTTAAATGGGCAAGATTCACGGCGAGCAGCTATCAATTCGGTCAATCGTCGATTATTTTATACTTAATATTTTTATAAAGTCGGACAACTGTCACAGCGAACAAGTATCAGTTCGAACAAGTGGTTTCAGTATTTTATTTAATTATTAATATTAATATTTAAAAAGTTGGGTAAATGGCACAACGACCAATTATCAATTCGACCAGGTGGATTCAAGCTTTTATTTATTTATTTAATTTAATTTTTTTAAAGTGGGCAAGTGTCACGGCGAGCAAATATCAATTCGGTCATCTTACATTTCAATCGCAGTAATACGGTCGGAGCGGCTACGCACAAGACATCGTGAGTGCTAAGTAACTACATCTAAACTTTCTTCCCCCCCCCTCCCCCCAAATAAGATTATCTAATGGCCTGCTCGAGTAGGCCAAAATAGGTAGACCAACTTTGATAGTGAAATTTTCCCTGGTGGTATTCTATGAAGACAAACAAACTTTAGGAAAGGGACCTTTCCAGACTTCGAAGTTGTATATCACACTTCAAATCATCGTCCAGCAACCTTGCACATTTGCCCTTACTGATTAGCTAAAACAAGACTCTCGACACATCAGGATTTCAAATTTGATCGTGTTTTCAGCTTTTGCTCTATCTGCTCTCATTTTGTGTGGATGAGCTCTCTCCTGATTGGTGATATTTGTGAATCCTGTGCTACGAATATTGTGTTCTTGTTTTTTTTTCAGTGCTAATGTTTTTGTGACTGCTTTTACAATTTTCTGTTTTAGCTATATTGTCCAGGTTATCCTGGCTGTGTAATACTAATCTTGATATGTTCTAGGTTCTTTTCCACCTGAAGACGGGATCAAATTCCAGATCCTGTAATATTATGAAACTTGCTTTTACTAATCACCAATGATGAATTTCAAACAAAGAATTGTTTTTATTAGTACTGCTCCTAATTAGCTACTTAGTGATTAGGCTGCTAACTGAATGCCTAAAGATGGAATACTTTTATTTCAATTTTGTTGACCTTTGGTTTCATCATCACCATCATGCATTTGGCCTTGTACCACTGTGAACTGCCCTACAGCATTACAAGGCACCCACAAGTGAGCTACCCTGGTTTATTTTGAGTTCATAGTGTTTATTTATACCTGGTGAGAAACATATTGAAGCTTGGGTTTATTATTTTAATGTTTTAACTTTGGCACTTAACACTTAATACTTTAATGTTTACAGTTAGATTTTTTTAACTAGAAGCGGTCAGGACAAAGTGGAAAATCTTGAACGATGCACTTCTTTTGGTTGAAGTAAAATCATGTGTTTCTGTTTACATTTTAATGTCTTTGTGTACTATCTAAAAAAACTAGAGATCGCCAGTGGTCGAAAATTCGATCAATTTTCAAAGTGACAAATAGGGATAGCTAATTTTATAAATAATCCCCGCATAAACCAATGCGTTTCTAAATACATTTCATATAGTACATATTCTCCATGTAAACAAATAATATAACCAAACTGGGGTCCCAAAAACAAAAGAGAAAGACTCAGTCCTTGACTAATTATATTACTTCATTTCTGGCTTATGGCATGGTTTTTAGTAATTACTATTTTATTAAGATAATGACTATTTTATTAAGATTTCATGTTTATTTTTTTAAGAATAATTATTGAATCAGAGGAAAGTAAAACTTCAGTCATCAAATCAGTTTATCCTGTACACCCCTTATTACAGTTCTCTCCCTCCCTCTATTAATTCCTCACCCTCTACTTCCGACCTTCTTTCCACCATTCCCTCCTTTTCTCCTTTATTCTCTTCTTACCATCTCTCCTCCCTTCTTTGCTATCATTTGGAACTTTTTCCCTCCTTCCCTCTCTTCCTATTATCATCACTAAAATGTAATATATATTTTACCCATTATCCACCAATAAAAACAAAATTTGAATATAATGTGTCCATTTATACTCCGGTTGCCAAGCCCGGTGACAGGATTTTCGGGCCCATGTGCAATTGAGAAACCCGCCTTTTTTTACTCATCTCGATTCTGGGCCCCATTTTTACTAATCTCGCGTGGATCCGGGCCCCCTGTGAGTCCAGGCCCCTATGCATTTGCCCCCTCCCCCCGTCGCCGGCCCTGCCGGTTGCATGTCAGTTAGTCCATTGGATGGTAGAAACTTAATGAACTTTTTTCTTCCCTTTTTATCAGAAAATTTTTATCTCTTAATCTTATTTAAGCAAGTAAACTTTATTTTTCCATATATATGTAAAATGGAACCCATTTGAGTATGATATCCCTAATCTTCTCTAAGTATTCCTGATTTCAATCAAATTCTATATTTTCACTCCATGCCCCAATTAACTGTGGCTTAATGTTTCTACATCAAATCTTTACTCTACGAAAAATAGCATGTGATAACAGCTACATATGATGCTAACTTTATTTACATTTGGTTGTTATAATATCTCCAAAACAGCAACTCATAAGGATAATGTTAATTTTTTTGAAATTTTAAATTGAATTTTCTACATTTCTAAAAGACTAATATAAATTTCAATGAGATTCTGCACATCTACAGGAAAATACAATTCTATCATTGTGCTTAGATTTTTGCTACGTTGCACACAGGCTGAGAAAAAAGGAGTACAAAAACCTTATGGAAAAAATGATTGTCTATTAATATAAAGAAGATAAACAAAATTATAAAATGGCTTAAAATATTGTTTGTTTTGATTAAACCTAACCTCAAAATTTGACAAGATAAACACATGATTATAAAAAAAACAAAGAAGTTCATTGCCAAAGATATTCCACCTCGTCTTCGCCGCTTCTAGTTAAGAAAATCAAACCGTAACTTAAAATGTCAACCTACCCATGTAGGTATTTTAAGCCAAGTATGAATGAAAGATGAGTGTCTATGGCCGGAGACACACGAGGCGATTTTTATCGCTGCGGCGAAACTGCCACTCGCCTGTAGTGCATATATTTAAATGGACCATGGCAATATTATCACGCGGTTTTCCTACCGCCCTGTATGTAAGCGTCCATTTAAATCTATGCACTACGGGCGAGCGGCAGTTTTGCCACGGGGATAAAAATCACCCCATGTGTCTCCAGCCTATGGACTACAGTAAGCTACTTTTGTAGTCCTGTTACTGACTTAGGCCAACATGTTCCTTAAACAGGACTGTTAACTAATAGCCCAACAGCCAATGAAAACTAAGGGACCTACAGTTTAATGTAGGATTTGAACCACAATTTCCCCAATGAATTATGAACTGGTATGTTTGACAAACCATAGCAGTTTGAATGAGATTTTTTGGTTTAGAGGGACAACAAATGACGTAAATCAATTAAATTTAGTAAATTTTCCTTATTAATGTCTTTTGTTCTTCCCCAAACCCATCAACCCTGTTCAAAACTGATTTTGATTTAGACCACTCAAGCTTCAACATGTTCCTCGAGAGGAATATATCAATCAAGATCTAATGATTTCATCAGCTAAGCTGTTTGTAAGAAGTATGTTTTCTTACCTCCTGGTTAACTTATTGTTTGCCACTTAATAAATAAGGTCCAACACATGTTTCATTCTTTTTGCTCAGCTAATGAACTTTTTCCTGCTTCTGGATCTCACGATAGAAAATACGGTATAAATATTGTTCCTCTTTAGCCTTCCTGAGAGATTTTCAACAAATAAGTTTTTTTCAGCCAACCGACTCAGCTGAAAGACAACTCTTGTGTGCCTCAAACAGATTTGTTGATGCGTCAGCTGATTGAGCTGTACAATGCAGAGAACCCTCCTTGTGCCAACTGTGATAAGCGGGATCGCTCCTCCATGTACTTCTGCAGCACATGTGGTCAGTTAAAATAGCTCAGTTTGTACTTTTGACTAGTTTTTATGCCTAAAGTATAATCCCTTTCAACCCACTGGTTCTCGTCAAATTCTCTTCTACTCAGTGGTTTTTTGATTGAAAATTTATTTACCTTCAGTAATGTTGATGAAAATGTCCAAAACCAACTTAAATTAGTTACAGGTTACGTAGATAAGTGGTAACCCCCAATCAATTATGAACAAACTGTTTACATTAATTTATGCTTTTGACTAGTTTTGATATTTTCCTTCTATAAAGTGGATAACAATCAGTCTTCCAAGTTAATTTGCTTTCACGTAATATTTCTTGGGGAGAGGGGAAGTTTTTGCAACATTATCCACTGATACAAGGCGGGTAGGGGGAGGGATTTTATGCAGAAGAATGGAAAAATCACTCAAGCCTTGAAAATTAGGGGTATGTTGATAACACAGCCATGTGTAAGTTTTGAGGAGGGTTGGTTTCACTTTTACAGGTCTGTTACAAGGGGGAGGGGGGTCATACAAAATCGCTTATTCTGTTCTTGGCTGCTGTAGCTAAATACTTTTAATATATTTTTAGGCCAAGCATTGTGCAACCAATGTAGAGAGAACACACATCGAGCAAAAATGTTCTCCACACATGACATAGTTCACATGTCCAAATGCTCGAAGGAAGTTCATAGACGGGTAAGACTCTCCTATCGTAATTTTGTAACAAAATTAACTTTTAGGTTGGAAAATAAGTTGTAGGTAGTTAAAAAAAATTTCTTCATGATTTTCCTTGATCTTGAATGTTTTTAAGTGAAAGGTAAGGCCAGTGCTTGATTTGTAAAAACTGAGGTACCGGAACTGTAATTTGCCAGTTTGTACATAACCCCCCCCCCCCTTCATCATTCTTTCCCTCAACGAAGTATTGTTTGTTAATGTGAGTGATTAGGTCGATTTAAAGTCACATTTTACAAAACTCAAAATTTTTAAGAAATAAATTAAAAACTAACAAAGCATTATCTTACTAAGAAAATTGTCTAAAGAAATTCTAGATTTTTTATGGTGCCTTGTGCGAGTATTCAGGTCTTTTTAGCCTTTTCAACATTCAGCTTAGCTCAATAAGATTGGACAAAAGAGCTATAATTTCAGGTTGAAACTCTGCGCGTAGTTTTCATGTATTTTAAGCAATCATTGTTTTCGGTAAGATTAATCCGGTCGAGTACACGTGATCATCTCTTCCGACAAATACTTCAGCCGGTAATACATGATCGTCTATGTGGAAAATTCTCCGGCCGATCTTAAGCGATCGTCTTTGCGGCAAATTCTCCGGCCGATTACATGCGTTTGTCTTGTGCGGAAAATTCTCCGGCTAACCATACATGATCGTCTTTTGCGACAAATTCTCCAGCCGATCATACGCGATCGTCTTTTTGCGATTGCGAGAAAGCCTCCGTCCGATTACACGCGATCATCTCTCGTGGCAGAAAGAGGTCCCGGAACGCCGTTCCGTCGCGTTCCACCACAAATCAAGCACTGGGTAAGCCTATTTGGAAAGCTTTCCAAATTGACCAGTAACTTTTAACTATAATTTTTTATAGCCTACCTTAAATTGATTTCAGGTTTCAAACTATAGGTATACTCAATACAAATTAATTTTCTATTTTTTGCTTTATGTCAAGCTTCACCCTTGCTGCTTTGATCAATGACATGCCATCAATATGATAGTTGCAACATTTTGATTTTGCCCACAACCTTTGCTACTCCAAATTAAATGACATTTTTCATCATAAGGCAATTTCTTGGTCGCTTTACCAAAATGTATGAGGTATTTATCAACGACATGAGGCACTCTGTCATCATCGGTTTCATTGCCTCGCTTTTGACTTCCCCAATCCAATAAATCTCTTTGTCTGACAGTGTGCAGTCCACGGGGAGCAGTACATCATGTTCTCCATGTCCCAGCGCAACATGCTGTGTGTCAACTGCTTCCGCGACACGCCGGCGGAGGCTCGTCTGCACTGCGTCGACATCGACACCGCTTACACCCAGTGTTCAAAGAAACTCGAGTCATCACTGTTGGTTAGTGTTGACTAAATTTGGACTTACTTATTATTTCATTTAGTTACCCACGCTTTTCATAGTGTTGTTTCTTAATAAATTATAAATTATGACATGTTATGTTAATTGGTTGGTTGCCGTCGGTTGATCAATCAATTATCTCTCTATGCAGCTATGGCACAAAGTACAAAATGGCATTCAAGTGAAGTACAAAGATGAAATAGTGATTATTTATCAGTCGTCAACTTCACAAGACTGAAAGTTCTGGTCTTTTTATCAGCCAATCATTCATTCTCTTATATATTAGTGATGTTTACATATTAGTCAAATGGTTGTATAGAAAATCTTGGAAGTCTGGAATTACGTAGACTTGAAATTCATTTTGGTTTTGAAAAGTCTTGAATTAATCTTGAATTTCAACCTGTCTGGATATTTACCAATTTTGTTTTCTGTCAATATTGTAAACGATTGATTCTATTTTATTGTTATTTAAAAAGAAATCTTTTTAGATTGATGTGAAAACAATTTAATTTTTTGCAGCAAAAATGTACACAAGTTGTCATATGACAAGCACCAACAAATACAACTGGTGCAGTTCGAAGCAATAAAAATTTTTTTTTGAAGAGCCGTGTTTTAGTTTCGAGAACAGAGTAGGTTATCATCAAAATGCCAATTACAATCAACAGTAATAACATTTTTAATGATATATTTCATTTTAAGATAGGGTAATGGCCAGGAATTTTAAAGGAGATTTATAGGAAGATAGACTTGCCTTAAATGTTACACTTTTTTTTTCTCAATCACATGTAAATCTTTGAAGCCACTGACCACTTTCTCTTGTGGTTGACTAAGTGGTCAGTGGCCTCAATAATTTCTATGTTATTTTGAAACTTCATGTGTTCTGTGGACTTATTTCAATGGTAAGATTGCCTTTCTATAAATGTCCTTAACCACTTTTAACAGGTAAAACTATGTATTTCACATTAAGGATCAAAACTGAGGTTTTGCTGGACGAAGAGGATGGTGAATATCATGATGGTTGTTTATATTGATAAATGCTGTTGTAATCTACCGCTTATGTCTTATTTAATTTAAAATTCTATAGGCCTAAGTTTAGAGTTCAAATAGCAAAATTACATAGTACATTTCAGTGTTTGAGTTATTGTTGATTTAGAACCCAATAAACCACAATTGAATCCTATTTTTGAAAATAATAAAATATAGTTTGATGTTTGTAGTTTGTAAGATTAAAAATATTAAAAAAAAATTCATGCTTTACTGAAATTGTCAGAATTATTATTCTAGAAGTGTCACAAGTCTTTAAAAATCTGTAATTAGTCTTGAAAATAAACAAACTAGATGTCCTGAATGGATTCCTTGAGTTCAAATAGATGTTTTGGATTAAGGTACCATCAGAAGAACTAGCATTTTGGTGCTAGCCAACCTTTAAGTAATGTGAAAAAAATTGTTAATCCATTAGAAGGCATGGTGAAGGTGAAAAACGTTTAGGCCTACTTTTGTATAAACAGGTGTACATTTTTATTCAAGTAAAAGGCAATAATTTAATTATGAAGATCATAAAATCTTGCAGCAGAAACCAAAGTTTTGCAAAAGCTTCTTCAAAAACTTCCAGGACGATATTTTGAAGTCAGTTTTAGAATATTTCAGATGTTTTTTGTATTGCACAGTGAAAGTTCCGCCTTTAATATTGCAAGTGATGTAAAACCAACATAAACTATGTGCTAACTCAGAGTGAAAGCTGGAAATTGATGAGAAAGAAAACTATTGTTGTCCATGTAGCATACAACAAACACAAAAAAACTAGTACTTGTTGCACCTGTTTGAAAAACAATCGGTAGTTTACGATTTGGTTCAGTCAATGCATTGTAATAAACTAAACTGTTATCCTGGCTTTACGTGACAGGCGGTCAGGGACATCCAGACATCAGTGCACGAAGGCGTGATGGCCTACCGCAACCTCCTGGAGGAGCTGCAGCGCAACACAGACGCAGAGAAGATGACGATCCACTCGTTCTGTCAGGGCATGCAGGAGGCCATCAGCAAGACCCAGGCCTCCATGGTGCTGGAGGTGCAGAGGTAGGCTTCACTTGGTGTCTAGCATGCTGTAGAGCTGCCCCTAAAGTAAAAATAATTCAACAATAGTTTAAGACATGCTTCTCTTTACCATTCAAGGAATTATTATTAGTAAAATAATATATGGTTTAAGAAAATGTGGAAGAAAGTTAAAAAAAAACAGAAATTAAGGCGGAATAGAGAGGGGGAGAGAGAGCAAAAGAAAAACAGCTAAGTATTGACATAGTGCCCAGCATACTGTTTAGATGGAGTGCTGCGCCTAAAGTAAAAATAATCCAACAACAGTTTAAGACATGTTCTTCTGACTTTACTCATGCTCATAATCTTACAATCGTCGATTTTGCTCCTGATGATGTTTATGAAACCTGGTAATATTTTTTTTCAAGGTTTAGACATAAACTGAAATTCTATCCTAAAAAGATGCCTGTAGATTGAATTTATGAATGAATAAATTTTAATGGGGTAGTTATCCACTTTCAGGTATGTGGTATTTGTACTAAATGTGAAGCTTTGGTTTAAAATGGAATCCTCCTGCACCAAACAAAATACAGTAACACCCCTACTTCTGGCATTACAGGAAAAAAATTAAAGTGTTCCCTGTTATGTAAAAGAGTTCTTGGAATTTGTGTTGGTGAAGCTGAGTGGTCAGGTGGTCAGGTGTGCCGTCAACAAAATTATACCCTTTCAGTGGTTCTAAACACAAAATCAACCTCACTTTTTAAAATGGCCATTCGATCTCTACTTTATTCGTTTATAGTCAAACGTTATTTTGATTTTAAACAGGTTAACTTTTGCCCGATGCAGTGTCCACAGCAGAACTTGGCCATTGCCTGTGTAGTTAATGTGTGATTGTTGGTTGGCAGGCAGTTCGAGGGGAAGGAGCGGATGTTCAAGAACAGCCTGGTGGCGCTGAGCACAGTGCTGCCAATACTGCACATGCACCTGCTGCTGTGCCAGAGCTTCATGACTTCGGCCAACAAGTTCCAGTTCCTCGACCTCGCCTACCCCATGATGGACCGGCTCGCCTCCGTCTCCCAGCTGTCTCAGCCGCTCAGGTAAGGGGAAAATGTCCTTACCTTTTTCTTTTAACTTTTTTTTTAAAAAACCTCAACTGCCCGTTGCCAGTTTAAAATGTATTCCCTTAATTATAGTTTGCTTATCCAGATAGAATATTAACCAGTGTATTAATTTGTTTCAAAGCAAAACAATAGATGCTGTGCACAAATTAAATTGATTCAACTTAATTTGCCATAGTAATCTTTTAAGCATTGAAGCTGCTAGTATTCCAGTATTACTATCATCTGATTATATCCAAGTTTTTTAAAATCCTGAAGGTTGTAATGATAGACAGTCTGATACAGGGAATATAGGAACAGAAAAATATAGTCTTGAACTTGACTATAGCTGTTTAGTAACAAGGCCGCAGCGCAAGTAAATGGCAACATCACGCCTAAGGGAGTTTATCCATTAGTCACTGATTAGTCTATCCATATTCTCTTTGGCACCACCTCTTTTTTACTTGAAATCAGCTGACTCTGTAAGGGATTTTACTTAGCAGAAACCCTTGAAAAGTGGCGTTGCCAGTTCGAAGGCCACGGCCTTATTACTAGAGACGGCTATGCCATAGGGGATGGTTATCATCAAACTCATTGTGATTGCTGCCATTGATTATTGGGCTATTAATCATTCCGACAAAATGAATCAGCTGGTCTTTGTCAGTAACAATGCTTTCATTTATCAATCCAATTTTACTCAGGTTTCGGTTAAAATGCACAGCTAGTCCTGCAACCAAGTTATTAGCTAATGAATCAGTTATTAGGTTTTTGTTCTTCATGATCATATTTTGTATGCCAAACTGAATATTTAATTTATCAAGGTGAATTAATTAATATTAATTTAGTAAGTCAAGCAAGTTACAGATCCGCCTTACAGTTACAATTGCCCTTTCTTGCAGACCCGTTCAGTCGGCCCAGATCCGCACCAACTACAGGTCCGAGTTCGCCCACAGTCTCGAGCCGTGGATCGGGAAACTTGCGGCGACTCACCACCAGCACCCCCATCCCCCGCCGCGGCCTCCCCCTGAGACCCAGCCCCACCCTCACCCCTCAGGTACATAACAGAACACAAATCAAAACTTATCGTTTCTAAACCAGCAATTGGCAAAATTCTCAGAGTTAAGGTTTGGAGAACCAGTGAAAACTTTAGGGTAATGAAAAATTACATTGCAAAGTGAATAATTCATTTAGATTTTTGATTACTGAATTTTACACTTGCTTCTGCAGGTCAAGGGGGTGGAGGAGGAGAAGGGGCGGGCATGGGGACGACGGGGGCTGTGCCACCCATCCACCCGCCCAGCCGCAAGCAGCACTCGGCCCTCAAGGCGAAGGCTCTCGAGGGTGAGGGGCCATTCTCCAACCACTGCCGCAGCTTCGACACCCAGATGAAGGTTGGAAACTTGAGATTTTTTAAAAATTATCAAGACAGTGAGTCAAATTTAAATACAAACGTAAAAATGCAGGTAAACCTGGCACTGAATATTGAAGTAGTAATTCTGTTTATTTTGAAAAAAAAATAATTTTCCTTGGTTTGCTTGATCCAAGCCTGACCTGGTTACTAAGTCAGCAATAGAGTGTAGTAATGTGAACTATTATTTATGCTATCAGGAGACGATTTAAAATTTTATGTTCATACAACCTTTATAGCCTATTTCAGGAGTAGAGAATTATAAAATCAGCTATTTGCTGCCCTTGAATGAAATTTATAGTAGAGCATGTGTAGTAAGTCCAAACTAACAAAGGGACATAAAAATTGCTAGTATTTCTAATGCGGAAAGTGAAAGGGGTTTCCTGTTGGAATTTCTGCTTTTAATGTTGAACAATTTGATATTCAGTTTATAATTCTAAGACATTTTCAGAGTTTCTGGCATTTAAATTTAATTAAACTTAACCCTACGAGTGCCCGTAACGGTATCATACCGTAAGGAGTTTGCTTCCTTGGTGCCCCTAACGGTATTGTACCGTAACGCGCAAGGTTATTTTCCATCGCGACTAGATCCGCCAAAACGAGATATTAACAAGATAATATTCGTATATTCGGAAAGAAGACATTCTAATCTTCCTTAATATACCCAACTTATACCATCTGACACAAAGCATTAGGCCAAGACATTTTTTGGAATATGTGTTTCCACCAAACAGCTGTGGAACAGCTGACAACAGGCGACAAATGGCAAAATTTCCCCATTTTTTGAAAAATCATACCTAAGGTAACATTTGTGCTATGAAAATGTGAGTGGTAGCACTGAAATTAGCAGTATTTCTCTTTTGCGTGTATTTTTTATCCTATTTGTATCATATGATTTATTGGTGAAATTATATTTTTACAAAATCTATTTTTCATTTCCGCTAAAGTGGCGCGTTACGGTATAAAACCGTAAGCGAAAATCACGCTGGAAAAGGATTTCTTTTTGTCAAAAAAATCTCAACTATATATCGTTGGAAAGTAGAGAAAACGAAGAATATTTTATTATTTAGGTTGGCTCCCTGGAGCCAGCTGGTGAATTGTAAAGTGACACTAAACTTTGCCTTTGTTTCGGTTTCGGTAAACAGTAAATATAGATTGTCACCATTATTTTTTGTGCCCTTTTTACGCGCTTACTTTTGAATTGTGTTATGCAAAAGGTGTTTTTGAGTTAGGTATATTAGTTCTATTTTAGCATTGTCAAATCAGTTTGTGAGAGTTTTAGCCATGTTTCACAATAAGTGAATAACAGATATTTGAGAGGGAACTTTTTTTACTAGGCCTAGGCCTAGCTCATTGTACCAAAATGTTGTAAAATAAACATGTATTATTATAATTATTGCTTTATTTACTAATTCCTTTCAAACTACATAATAGTACATAATGTGATATGAAGGAGTAAGGACATGTACGACAATTTTTGTAAATAAGTCACTCTCAACTTGAAATAGCCTAAAACAGGCTAATTTTTTCATTCACCAAAATGCTTATATTTTTTTTATTGTTTACCTTATCAACAAATTATTGGCATCTAATTGAAGGCAATGAAATTATCTTCACAGTAATGTGATTTATATTGCCAAAATATTTGTTTACTGATGTTTTAGTTCAAGAAACATATTTTTTTCAGCTCGAGAAAAAAAATATTTTTTATTTCTATTGCAGATTTTTTTTTTGGTCATTGTGATCCAAAACATTTTTTGCAATTTATTGGTTCCTAGTCTTATGTAGAACGTACCAAAATTTTTTCATTTATCTTTCTTGATGTATTTGGTTTTTTTACATACCAATATTCTAACGTGCGCAAATTTGAAAAATGTGCACTTCTTTGAACAATTTGGTACCAATCAATGAAATTGCATTTTTTTTACTTTGATGCTTATTTTTACGTAAGGAAATATAAAGCCAAGGTTTTTTATTTCTTGGATTTCTTATAGAAAATCTTCTCTAAGATTGGCAGATGTCTACTTGTGAAACTTTTTCCACTTATTTTTATTTTCGGGGAGGTTTTTGTGATATTTTATTTATTTTCACTATAAAATTGGAAACCATAGTAAACATTATTGTTCTTTGGAGTCTTGTGATCAAAATGAATATAAAGTTGCCTATGTTTGGGCCAATATCCAATTTACTACGATTTTTGGAAAAAATCACTGCAAAATCACTAAAACGGGCCTGCCACTATGGAAGTTCCTATAGGGCACTCCTAGGGTTAAACGGAGATTTCAAGAAACCAAGGACCGAAACTTCAATCCACACAGAATTATCACTTTATAAATGAATTAGGTTTATAAAAAAAGCTAAATCTGTAATAAAATCAGATCTTTTTAGCGAATTTCCCCTATAGGGAAGAATTAGCGAATTTCCCCTATAGGGAAGAAGCTATTACCGTAGGTCTCATGGTAAGACCTAAGCCCGAGACCATGATAACTTTTCGTTTTGGGGCCACCAGAAGCAAAAAACACCATCCGTTCAAATTTTAGCGAATTTCCCCTATAGGGAAGAAGCTATTACCGTAGGTCTCATGGTAAGACCTAAGCCCAAGACCATGATAACTTTTCGTTTTGGGGCCACCAGAAGCAAAAAACACCATTTGTTCGAATTTTTATATATATATCTATATATCTATCTATCTATATATATATATATATATATACTGTATATATGTATATGTGTCTGTCAGCACGATAGCGGCCGTAAATATGGTCCGATCTTAATGAAATTTGGTACAGACATGTAAAGTGGTAATCCCTCGGACGAGTTCGTAAACCAGCCCGATCGGACCACTGGGAGGGGGGGTTAAGGGGGATAAACCCCCCCAAAAATGGGTTTTATGGGTTTTTACATAAAAAAATAAAATTTATCAAATTTTTACTGGCACCATTGAATTCAGCTCAAAAAAACAAACAATTTAGTATTTTGAATCACCCTTCTATGTCCATTGGTTACCGAGATATTGAAAGTGGTAAACACAGTACGTTGTCCCAATGTTAACCTTATGAGAAATAAGTAAATTTCCATATCTCGGTTATTTCTCAACAAATCTTAATAAAACTTGGTAAATAGCTTCTTCTAGTTCAGATCTACTAATTATTAAATTAAAACCACTCAGTTTTAATATACCTGTAGCAGCAAACCTGCATACTCATTCCCCATGTTATTCTTATGGAGCTTACCAAAACATGTCAAATCTCGCTATGTTGGATTGAAATATGTTGTTTTGCATTTGAAATTTGCTGACTATGCAGGTCTGCTGCAACGGGGGTATTTATATATCTATCTATCTATATATATATATATATATATATATATATATATATATGTGTCTGTCAGCACGATAGCGGCCGTAAATATGGTCCGATCTTAATGAAATTTGGTGCAGACATGTAAAGTGGTAATCGAACGGACGAGTTCGTAAACCAGCCCAATCGGACCTCCGGAAGGGGGGGTAAAGGGGGATAAACCCCTCCAAAAATGGGTTTTTTGAGTTTTTTATATTCAAAAGTATAAATTATCTAATTTTTGTTGGCACCATTGAATTCAGCTCAAAAAAACAAACAATTTAGTATATTGAATCATTGCTCTATGTCCATTGGTTACCGAGATATTGAAAGTGGTAAACACAGTACGTTGCCCCAATGTTAACCTTATGGGGAATAAGTAAAATTCTATACCTTGCTTAGTTCTGAACACATCTTAATAAAACTTGGTTTGTGGCTTCATCTAGATGAGATCTAATGATTAATAGTTTAAAATCCTCAATATTTTATTTTCGTAGCAGCAAACCTGCATATTCATTCCCCATGTCATCCTTATGGGAAATAAAAAATTCTATATCTTCCTTACTTCTTAACATATGTTAATAAAACTTGGGGTTTGGCTTCTTCTAGTTAAGATCTATTAAATATAGAAGTAAAACAACCAGTTTTAACATACCTGTTGCAGCAAAGCTGCATACTCATTCCCCATGTTATTCTTATGAAGATTACAAACACATGTCAAATCTTGCTATGTTGAATTGAAATATGTTCTTTTGCATTTGAATTTCGCTGAGTATGCAGGTCTGCTGCAACGGGGGTATTGTTTTATTTATGGGAATCTCCCACCTTAAGGTTTGTACGTGGCGTTGCCTCCAAATGCAGCGACGACAGTAGTTGTAGTCTTCGTCAGTTGTTAAAATTATTTACATAATACAACACATACACAAATAGCACACGCCACATATATCCCGACGTTTCGAGAAAACAAAAATAACGTTTCCCGTTATCGAGGGACTTGTCGATAATTATGACCGACCCGAGCCGAGCGCCGAACCACGACTGGAGGCGATGACTCATCGTTCACAGGTGGTGGAAGGGGGTGGGTAGTCCTGTCTTTATCTGAAGCTGATAAGGGTGTTACGCATCCAGTTCGAGACCGCTGCCTTATTTCATTCAGAACAGTATTCAAATAAATAGGACTAATATCCACCGACGGGCGTGAAATGGGGTTTGTTTCGCACGCCATAAACAATGCCTCCGTCAAATTTCTTTCCCTCCAATCCGGCTCTTTGTAAACAACGCAGCTCTCATCCCATTTTATCTCATGTCCTGTATCTACCACATGTTCACAGATTTTAGAACCGTAAACTTCTCTTTGCTTAACCTTTTTCTGGTGTTCTAAAATTCAAACTTGTACTGGCCTAGAAGTTTGCCCTATATAATTATGACCACAGGAGCAGGGTATTTTATAAACAACATTTTTGTTTTCTTGTTCCTTGTTTACTGGTTTTACCTTCGTCACCTGACTCTTTATCGTGCCACTAGATTTAAATACAGTTTGTATCTTATGTTTTGCGTTGATACGCCTTATCTTCTCTGATAGGTTTCTTACATATGGCATGGATACAGTAGTTTTGGGTCGTTCAAGCTCGCTTTGAGATTTTAGATCTGTTAAATTAATCCTATTACATTTATTTAAGGCCTTATTTATAGCATGTTTCGGGTAACCACTGTTTTCTAAAGATTCTACAATATTTTTCATTTCTTTTTCAAACAATTCATCACTACTACAAATTGCCTTAGCCCGCTTCATCAACCCTATTGCCAAGCCTACCTTAACATGTACTGGGTGGTAAGACGAGTACTGGAGATAACGTCCAGTTGCTGTAGGTTTTTTATAAACACTGGTTTCCCAACAGCCAATTTGGGGTATCTTATGTACTAACACATCCAAGAAAGGCAATCTATTATCTTCCCCATACTCAATGGTGAGCTTAATAGTGCTATACTGGTTATTTAAGTGATCTTTGAACTGAAGTAGCTTAGATTTTGATTCGTCCCACAAACAAAAAATATCGTCAACATAACGAATCCATAATTTTGGTTTTATTTCAAATAAAGTAATTGCCTCATTTTCAAAGTGCTCCATAAAAATATTGCTGAGGATTGGACTAAGTATACCCCGCTCATAGCCATTCCTTCTGTCTGCTCATAAAATTTGTCCTCAAACTGGAAGTAATTTGATTTGACGCAAACATTCAAAAGTTCCATAATCGTAGACACAGGGATGCTAGTTCTTTCAGCTAACGTTACATCACTTTCCAGTTTTTTCCTAACGACCGATAAGCAGGGCTCTATGGGTACATTCGGGAATAAATTACAAACATCAAAACTCACCATTATGGTTTTATCTGTGGGTGGGCATACTTTAAGTTTTTCTACAAATTCTTCCGAGTTTTTTATAAAGCTTTCAGATGAACCAAATAATGGAGTCAGTATTGGCAGAATGAATTTTGATAACTCATAATAAGGTGAGTTAATGGCACTAACAATGGGCCTCAACGGGACACCTTCCTTGTGTAGTTTCGGTAGTCCGTATAAATGCGGAGGTTCAGTGACGGATCTACACTTTCTGACGCCCGGGGCAAAATCGGCGTTTGGCGCCCCCCCCCCACCCCCCCAACACCACATAAAAGAATTATGATATATTTTCAAAGTGTCTTTGATGTGACAAGCAATTATCATGTATATCATAATATGATTTTATCTTATGGCAGCAATACAAACGATATTCGCAGGCCACGATGCAGTCTAACCAAGAGCTGTTATTGTCATAATAAGACCTGGAAAAGTGCCAACCGCTGCAAAACTAAAGCAAGGTGCCTACCAGATTTCACATATAAACTTCAGACTTTTTTCCTGACCTTTTCAGACTATTTCAAAACAATTCACGACCAATGCAATCGGCCATGTTGCCTCCTAAAATGAATACCTGAGCACGATCTATGTAAAGTAAAATACAAATATTTGACAACTGCAGTGCGACCAAGGGACTTAACGGCCGCGTTATGTCCAAAATATTTAATAGCCAGAATGAGACCAAGGGATTTGATGGTCACAGAAACACTGGGCGATTTTCCGGCCACAAATACGACCAGAGATTTGCCGAACATGGTGTAAACGGCCGCGATGCAACCAAAAGGGGTGTGGTGGCCATGAAAAGGGCAAGCAGTTTTCCAGTTGCAATGCGACGAAAATATTTGCCAGCTGCGAACTGAACGATAGATTTTCCGGCCTCATTGTAGCAAATAAATATGACGACCTCGAAAAAGACTTGATGTTGGCAGTGAAATAACAAAGAAATATACATGTCAGCAACGACAGATTACCTGGCCTTTAAGATATGGCCAGTAGAAGTGACGGCCGCGAAAAGAGGCTTGTCGTCCACAATGCGACCAAGAGATCTGCCGGCTGAGAAACAAGCAGGCGATTTTCCGGCTGCGAATTAAGCGACCGATTTCTCGACCGTGCGGGACGAATGAGCGATTCTCCGTTTGCGGAACGAGCGAGCGATTTCTGGTTATCAAACACCGAGAAAGGTGACGGCCACGAAAACTGAGACAGGCTTGACGGCCGTGATGCGACAGATTTTCCGGCAGCGTCGCTACTGAGAGATTTGCCTATTTGCCGGTCACGAAACGAAAAAATTTACTTTAAATTAATTTTTGTTCGCAATTTTCTTACCCGGAGCCAGCAAGTTAGGGGCGCCGCTGGCGCCCCCTACTGGCTGGCGCCCGGGGCAGGTGCCCCCGCTGCCCCCCCCTAGATCCGTCACTGCGGAGGTTTAGAGTACTGTGGGCTAAGACGAAAAAATGTACTCTCTTTTATTAAAGGTTTTATTTTCTTTAACTCTAATTTTATTTTATTTTGGATAGATTTTGTGGGATCTCGATTTAATTCCTTGTACTGGCCACCATTTATTACATCATTTATTTTTTTCCTATAATCTACTTTGTCTAGCACAACCACAGCACCACCTTTATCAGATGGGACAGCAATAATAGATTCATCATTTTTTAGTTGTTTCAATGCCTTTTTCTCAGCTATATTTACATTATTTACAATATTAGTGGGTTTCTTTAAGGTATTCACAACATTACACCTATATACATCCCTACATTCTACAGGCAACAATGACACAGCAGGCTCGATTGATGTTATTACGTCAATATTTGACACTCGGCTAGGAGCGATACTAAAATTCAATCCTTTACTTAGAACAGCATTCTCTGCGTCATCTAATGCGTAATCTTCAAGGCAGTGGCACAGGTTGTGACAAGGCCACCACGACTAACTCTGCATCGGATAAGCTTGTTATCAATATGTCCGGCAGACCATTAGATGACGCAGAGAATGCTGTTCTAAGTAAAGGATTGAATTTTAGTATCGCTCCTAGCCGAGTGTCAAGTATTGACGTAATAACATCAATCGAGCCTGCTGTGTCATTGTTGCCTGTAGAATGTAGGGATGTATATAGGTGTAATGTTGTGAATACCTTAAAGAAACCCACTAATATTGTAAATAATGTAAATATAGCTGAGAAAAAGGCATTGAAACAACTAAAAAATGATGAATCTATTATTGTTGTCCCATCTGATAAAGGTGGTGCTGTGGTTGTGCTAGACAAAGTAGATTATAGGAAAAAAATAAATGATGTAATAAATGGTGGCCACTACAAGGAATTAAATCGAGATCCCACAAAATCTATCCAAAATAAAATAAAATTAGAATTAAAGAAAATAAAACCTCTAATAAAAGAGAGTACATTTTTTCGTCTTAGCCCACAGTACTCTAAACCTCCGCATTTATACGGACTACCGAAACTACACAAGGAAGGTGTCCCGTTGAGGCCCATTGTTAGTGCCATTAACTCATCTTATTATGAGTTATCAAAATTCATTCTGCCAATACTGACTCCATTATTTGGTTCATCTGAAAGCTTTATAAAAAACTCGGAAGAATTTGTAGAAAAACTTAAAGTATGCCCACCCACAGATAAAACCATATTGGTGAGTTTCGATGTTTGTAATTCATTCCCGAATGTACCCATAAAGCCCTGCTTATCGGTCGTTAGGAAAAAACTAAGTGATGTAACGTTAGCTGAAAGAACTAGCATCCCTGTGTCTACGATTATGGAACTTTTGAATGTTTGCGTCAAATCAAATTACTTCCAGTTTGAGGACAAATTTTATGAGCAGACAGAAGGAATGGCTATGAGCGGGGTATACTTAGTCCAATCCTCAGCAATATTTTTATGGAGCACTTTGAAAATGAGGCAATTAATTTATTTGAAATAAAACCAAAATTATGGATTCGTTATGTTGACGATATTTTTTGTTTGTGGGACGAATCAAAATCTGAGCTACTTCAGTTCAAAGATCACTTAAATAACTAGTATAGCACTATTAAGCTCACCATTGAGTATGGGGAAGATAATAGATTGCCTTTCTTGGATGTGTTAGTACATAAGATACCCCAAATTGGCTGTTGGGAAACCAGTGTTTATAAAAAACCTACAGCAACTGGACGTTATCTCCAGTACTCGTCTTACCACCCAGTACATGTTAAGGTAGGCTTGGCAATAGGGTTGATGAAGCAGGCTAAGGCAATTTGTAGTAGCGATGAATTGTTTGAAAAAGAAATGAAAAATATTGTAGAATCTTTATAAAACAGTGGTTACCCGAAACATGCTATGAATAAGGCCTTAAATAAATGTAATAGGATTAATTTAACAGATCTAAAATCTCAAAGCGAGCTTGAACGACCCATAACTACCGTATCCATCCCATATGTAAGAAACCTATCAGAGAAGATAAGGCGTATCAACGCAAAACATAAGATACGAACTGTATTTAAATCTAGTGGCACGATAAAGAGTCAGGTGTCGAAGGTAAAACCAGTAAACAAGGAACAAGAAAACAAAAATGTTGTTTATAAAATACCCTGCTCCTGTGGTCATAATTATATAGGGCAAACTTCTAGGCCAGTACAAGTTTGAATTTTAGAACACCAGAAAAAGGTTAAGCAAAGAGAAGTTTACGGTTCTAAAATCTGTGAACATGTGGTAGATACAGGACATGAGATAAAATGGGATGAGAGCTGCGTTGTTTACAAAGAGCCGGATTGGAGGGAAAGAAATTTGACGGAGGCATTGTTTATGGCGTGCGAAACAAACCCCATTTCACGCCCGTCGGTGGATATTAGTCCTATTTATTTGAATACTGTTCTGAATGAAATAAGGCAGCGGTCTCGAACTGGATGCGTAACACCCTTATCAGCTTCAGATAAAGACAGGACTACCCACCCCCTTCCACCACCTGTGAACGATGAGTCATCGCCTCCAGTCGTGGTTCGGCGCTCGGCTCGGATCGGTCATAATTATCGACAAGTCCCTCGATAACGGGAAACGTTATTTTTGTTTTCTCGAAACGTCGGGATATATGTGGCGTGTGCTATTTGTGTATGTGTTGTATTATGTAAATAATTCTAACAACTGACGAAGACTACAACTACTGTCGTCGCTGCATTTGGAGGCAACGCCACGTACAAACCTTAAGGTGGGTGATGCCCATAAATAAAACAAAAATATATTACACCCCGCCTACTAG
>JAQJVK010000002.1:45810272-45829030 GCA_035578135.1 Flexamia atlantica | reverse complement strand
TCTATAAGAACCGTACTGTATAACTGGTGCCAAATCTTCAGGCCCAGTCCGTTCGTAAGACTAATGTTAATTTTTAGCATTGGGCTAATGGACGGTGTGGGCCTTAAGATTTGGCACCAGTTATACTTAAATTTTAAAACATTCAATTACAGTACGGTATAAAGCATAGTAATTTAATATAATTTGTAAAGCACTAGTAATTTTAGGGGTCCTGAATTGAGCTATTCAAGGAGTTTGAATATCCTCTGAAGATTTTGATGAGTTCAATGTTCGATTAGGTAGGGATAGCTTCAAGTAGTATGAAATAGGTCGTATTGCCTTCCATTCCATGCGAAATGAGAATCATCAATGGTTTATATTTTATAGGCTAGGGACTACTGATTTTTAAATCAGTAGTTCCACCAGTCGGCTATTGAAGTGCAACACACCAATTGGGTCAGCCAGCTATAGGTTAAGGTTGTAAAAACGTTCCAAACTTCACTTTTAAGATTTAGTGGTTGCAGTTTAGTAAGTAATCCGTTCTAAATCCAACCTCTTAATCAGTGTCATTATGTTTAGTATGTACCTGACTCTTACTGCTCGTCTTAAGTTATTTATTCAACTTATCTAGGGGAAAAAGTAAAGTGGGATTGTATGGTTCAAAGCCGTAGCCAGGAAATTTTTTCGGGGGGGGGGGGGGGGGGGTTAGACAGGACCGGCGGAAAGTGATTTTTTTCTTTTACTCCCGTGTCTGCTTTACGCCGGCTTTATCAGCATTTCCGTCCCTTTTCAACTGTTTTCGGACCCCTCTGTGTTTGCTCGGGGGTTTTGGGGGGGGGGGGGTTTTATCCCCATTAACTGCGTTTTCAATGCTATTTCTACGATTTCGGGGGGGTTCTAACCCCCTAACCCCCCCCATTGGCTACGGCCTTGGTATGGTTAAAAGGGTGGGGAAAACAGACAATAGGCCTATGAAGTGTTAAGACTTCCAATTAGGCTAGTTCCAATAAAGTGCAATAGGCCTACCAATTTAAAAAAAGATTTGATGACACAATTGTACGAAGTCAAGCGTTGATAATCATAACTAAACAATAGGTGATAGTTTTCCTGCTTCAGAAATTGATTTATCGAAAATAAGTAAATGTATTTGGATGAACCATACAGATCTATGTTAGCCTATGTTACATGGTTAATTTTGAGATGAAGCTTATTTTTGTTTACCACTGAATTGTGACAGTTAACTAAATTTGCAGGAGTGCCTATACAACTAGGTACCTAGGCCTACCGGTAGCCTTGTGAAATATTTCTGCTAATTCGGAAATAAGTGGTTTGGCGCTTGTCGGCAACGGCCATGGTCTTTGGAATGGAAAATTGCTGTTTGGCCAAAATGCAATGCAGACATCAGAAGTCTAGACGTAGGCCTAACGTGCTAGTAAAATTGCACAGAAGTTGAAGTTGTCAACTATACAACCAATGATGTAGTCTGGGGCCGGTAATCGAAGCAGTTGCATTGCGGGCCTACCTTATTAATCGATATATGTTTTAGCAATCAGATAGGTTATCGATTTTCTCCGCCCGAGAAACCTCGATACCCACGGATTCCCAATTTCGTAAAGGTTTAGGTAGGTGAGGGATGGATAGTGCATTGCAGCCGATTTAGTTAGAGAATGAGTATTCACCAGCAAGGTTGTACACTAATGAAAGGTAAAGAGGCCTATTACTGTGGACTGTGTAGGTCTAGCCCATCAGTTTCAGATGAAAGCTAGCTGCAGATAATTTACCACTAAATTTGGCCTATAACACACTTTATCAGTACCTAATGGACAATGGGTATACATAAAACATATATGCCATTACACATTATTTGTATTTGTATGTTATTTGTACTAACATTACACATTTATGTCCACTTACAATCTTTTTTTCATCAAAGACGTATTCCTCAATGTTCGCCAAATAAGAGCTTATTTCTTCGTTCATTTTTCACTCTAAATGGGAAATACACAACAACCATAAATGTCACCTGCTGTTCTTTAAAATACACAGATAGTTTCCTTTAAAACTATTAGGGACTTAAAATGCCACAGGCAATCTGGGGAAAGGAAGATAATGAACTATAAGGACTGACACTAATACTGATTGAAGGTTGGCTTTTATGAAGCCATTGTTTCTGTTTCTGTGTTTCTGTTGTCAAAGAGAGCAGCAGCAGCAGAAATCAGAAATATGCAGATATTGGCGGGAACAAATCAGCTGAATTTAATATAGCAGTTAAACCAACAAATAAATTTTAGAGGTTAGTTATTATCCGTAACATATAAAAAAGTTACCTGTTTATGTCTAGCAATTGATAAAAATTGAAAATTGGTATATTAACAATTTTAAGAAGTAATTGGGGGTTGCCCATGAACAACGTCATATAAAAATAGGCGGGAGGGGTCCAGACTGAAAATGACAGTAGGATTACGAGCATGAAGGGGTTCATTTTTATAATTTAGTTTATAACTAACTACAGTTTAGTTCAGTGGTCCCCAGTTACCATTAATCCCCATGCCTCCATTAATCCCCATTAATCCATGTGCATGTCCATGTGGTCCATTTTAATCCCCATGTGCCTGTCGTGGGCCGTAACACAGAATTTTTAAAAGGGGTCACAAAAACCGGGGGGCCTGAGTTTGGGGGTATGGAGCACCCCCTATCATATGGCGGGGTCCGTGGGTCTTTCCCGGAATATTTTTTAACGTTAGAACTGTAAAATCGCAAATTTTAAACAATTTTAACCCAAGGTTAAGCCTCTTTTTCAGGTTAACCAAGTTTAAAGAAAGCGGCCCTTACAAGCATGACAACTTAAAGTGAAACCCCAGATATACGTACTAAGTAATGTTGCCCCCTGTTAGGATTGAGAAAAATTTAAACTATCTGTTGTAAAATAAAACCCCAGATAATAGGTAAACAGAATAAAGGGTTTAATCTTAATACTGTGCATTGAATTGATTTACAGATAAATATAAACAAAGTAGAGTAGGATTCACCTAAGTTGGCCAAAGCGTGTACTATTCATTTCATAAAAAATTGTAATACAAGTCACATTAAAAAAATTGTTAGCTACATATGGTGGATGTTTACAATTTCTCAGAACTGTCATATCGCCACGTTGCGTTTGTTTAGAATGTTGTTTATAAGTTATAGAATGTTTACAATATCGCATATTTTTAGAATTTTATATTTTTATTCAACCTTTTTACATAGCTGTCAAGTTTAATTTGATTCTATTTCTTGATTTACATATATTTTAGTTTGTTTAACTGATTGTTTATTTTTTCCTGGGCCAATTTTAAAAGGTTTTGACCGCAATATGAAACAATCTCTCTTTTCAGATGCTGACTTGCAGCAAGTAATACTGGCTATTCAAAAACTCGCCTATTTACCTTTGAAAATAGTATTTCATAAGAAAATCTAAGACTATTAATCATGCCGCATCCTTGACACACCCATTCCCTTTTAATAGATACTTAATTTAGAAAAGCCCCTCAAAAATATTTTAAGCTGCGCAAGAGAACTTCCAGTTGCAATATTGCATCGGGTCTTTACCTTTATTGCAAGTGCTATACTAAAACAGATGTTCGTTGACAATGTTTTCAGCACAGCTGGATTTTATGGTTAAGTTCGTAAGAAGATAATAGTTTGTTTACTTTCGTTTTGGCCAACTTAGGGGACTCCTACTCTAAATTAAATAATTGATGATATTAAACACATGATAACATACACAGAAAACATTTGTGAGCAAGTTGCACCATTGGGCGCGTTCAGCCGCATTCCACCGGTGGGTAACCGATTACCATAGTCACTAATAGGCAAATCCACCGCATCTTGACAATCAACAATGTCCGGTTACTTACCGAATCCACCGTAAACACAACATCGGTGGATGCACAACAATGATCGGTAGATGGTACGTCCACCACTACCGTTCACTTATTATAGGTTAGTATATTACCCACCGGTGGAATGCGGCTGAACGCGCCCATTTATTCACCACATTCTCCCCTCCTAGAGAGAGAATAGTCGTTAAGGTATTTTGGAGGTTTCCTGATTCTTGAGGTTCGCCTTTGGAATTGTTTGATCTTCAAAGTCAACCGTTTTTGTCTGGCTGGTGGTTGGATGTGATTGATTGTTAGATGGAGTTGGAGGCGACTGAGCATTTTCATTTAGTTGTTGTTGGTTTGTTTTGGAGTTGGCATTTTCATTTATTATAAAATTATCTTGATTTCCTGCTTGAAAATCTTCACTGATTTCAGCAGATTGATGTACAACTACACTTTGTTCAGAACAATCTTCAGGACAATTTATGTCTCCCCTCGAAAGCTAAATGTCTTAGAGAGACTGTTTTCTCCTCTCCACTTGTCAGACGTATTGTTGCATAGTGAGGATTCACATTTTAAAGATACTAGATCAACCTTATCGACCAGTGGATCATATTTACTTTTGTCTCACATTTCTCTTCAATAACACTTTTTGGGATTCAAGAAGCCCCTTACCAGTTGGGGCTGTTTGAGGACTGTCTGTTTGAGGACTGTCTGTTTGAAGATTTCCTAGAACGAATAAACATTCGTTCATGAGGGTCAGGTTAGTGGCTGTGCATAGAAGAGACCGAATAGAGTGTAGAGAGTCATTTAAAGCAAGCTCCCATTCATTTATAGTTAGATTGCGACTTTTCAACATTATACTTATAGCTTTCCAAATTGTGCCATTGAATCGCTCGATCTGACCATAACCCTGTGGGTTATATGGCGTGGTTCGGCTTGTTGCTACTCCTTTAGAATTTAAGAATTCTTTGAGTTCCTTTGACATGAATGATGTTCCTCTATACATCATTAGAGTATGTATATAAGAAGGCAGGCCAAATAAACAGAACAAGTCACATAACTTTTCCATTACTGTGTTCGCTGTCATATCTTAGCAAGGATAGGCATACGGGAAGCGTGAAAACTCATCCACTATTGCCAGTAAATACTTGTTTTTAGACTTTGTAGGTAATGGTCCCTTGCAATCTATATCCAATCTTTCGAATGGTGCAGTTGCTACTAGAGTGGGTGTTATCAAACATGAAGGACACTGATTTTTGGTCGGTAATGAGTCTAAAATGTCGACCGATTAGAAAATGTCGCCACTTCTTCAGGGCTTCAACATTAGCATAAGCTTCCTTTTCAACGGCATAGTGCCTTTGTTCACTTGACGTTAAGGTTGAGAAGAATGCAACTGGGCGGCCATTCTGGGAAAGACTTGCTGCAATTGAATACTCAGATGCATCAGTTTCAACATCAAAATGTGATATCCTCATCAACTGCAGAAATAACAGATTTGATTATATCTTGCTTCAGATTTTCAAAGCTCATGGCAGCCTGAGGTTAAACTGGAAATGTTAGCGAATTTCCCCTATAGGGAAGAAGCTGTTACCGTAGTACTCATGGTAAGACCTAAGCCCGAGACCATGATAACTTTTTGTTTTGGGGCCCCCAGAAGCAAAAAACACTATTCATTCATTTTCATATATATATATATATATATATATATATATATATATATATATATATATATATGAAAATGAATGAATCTATGTGTCTTTAAGCACTATAACTCGCGTAAAAATGGCCCAATCTTAATGAAATTTGGCATGGATGTGTAAAGTAGTAATTATTCGGACGAGTCCGTAATCCAGCCCAATCGGACTACCGGAAGGGGGGGTAAAGGGGGGTAAACCCCCTAAAAATGGGTTTTTGAGTTTTTTACATAGAAAAATAAGAATAATCCATTTTTGTTGGCACCATTGAATTCTGCTCAAAAAAACAAACAATTTAGTATCTTGAATCACTACTCTATGTCCATTAGTTACCGAGATATTGAAAGTAGTAAACACAGTACGTTGTCCCAATGTTAACCTTATGGGAAATAATAAAATTCTACATCTCGCTTATTTCTCAACATATCCTGATAAAACTTGGTAAATGACTTCTCCTAGTTCAGACCTACTAGATATTGAGTTAAAACCACCCAGTTTTATAAACCCGTAGCAGCAAACCTGCATACTCTTTCCCCATGTTATTCTTATGGAGCTTACAAAAACATGTCAAATCTCGCTATGTTGGATTGAAATATGTTGTTTTGCACTGGAAATTCGTTGAGTATGCAGGTTTGCTGCAACGGGGGTATTTTAGTTTGGATGAGACTACGTACTTTTTCAGAGTAATGGGGGACCCACTTTGAGAAGTGAGACAGCATCCCTATAGTTCTTCGTAGTGAAGCTTTGTCTGTAGGCAGTGGTAGATTCTGCAACACGGTTTTAGTCTGTCTTGATCCGGCCTTATGGTTTTGGTACTTGTTTCATATCCCAAGAGTTTTATGGACTTGAGCGAATATTTACTCTTGTTTTCATTAATTGTCAACCCATATTTCTTGACAGCACCAAGGAACGTTTCTAAGTTGACATCATGGTCATGCTGATCCTTCACACATACAGTGATATCATCTAGATAAACATAGGTTCCACTTAAGTTTTCAGCACGTATTAGGTCATCGATAACTCTCTGAAAACAAGCTACTCCATTTGTAACCCCGAATGGAATTCTGGTAAATTGATAAAGTCTACCATCAGCTTCAAAGGCTGTATACTTCTTTTCATCATCTTATCTGATGGTACGCACTAGATAAATCTATGGTGCTGAAAACAGAGTATTTAGATACTTTAGAAACTACGCTTTCTATACTAGGTAGTGGGTAAGCATCCAACAAAGTAAAGCGGTATATAGTTTGAGAATAGTCTATAACCATTCGTCTCTTGTGGTTGTCATTCGTTGTGACTAAAGCTTGAGCCCGCCATGGTGATCGACTTTCTTCGATCATTCCTTCTGCCAATAGTTTTTGAACTTCACTTTGAATAAAGAGACTATCATTAGTTGAATGCTTATGAGATTTAGTCACTATAGGTCTTATGTTTTCAATAAGATTGCTGAATAAAGGAGGAGGATCAATATGAGCATTAGCTTTAAGCTCATGTTTAAATGTTTAAGCTAATTTAAATCATGTTTAAGCTCATTTTTAAAGCAAATGTTTAAACGTGATTTATGACCTCCAAAGCTCATCTGAATGTGTGAATGGTCTTTCATCAAATCGTGACCAATCACGACATCAGCATACAAAAATCCTTTAATACCGCCACTTAAAACTCTTAAAATTCTTAATGTAAGAATTTTCTAAAAGCTTTACATTTACAATACAGTAACCAACAATTTGAGAACGAAGTGAAGTAGATGCCATTAAAACTCTACCAGAACTATGGAAAAGTCTGATTTTATTCTTAGCAGCAAAGGAATCGCTTAAGAAGCTCTTCGAACTTCCTGTATCTATTAATGCATCTGCCTGATAGTTGTCTATAATTACTGGTAGGCCTACAACGGCTCGTTTCAAACATGAAGGGGAAGCTGCTGTCACAACAGCCACAATATTTGGATCATTCATACCGGTAACAGCATTAGAAGCTTTTATATTGCCCCTTTTAAGGGTAGACCTACAGACTTTAGAATAATGACCTGTTTTTGAGCAGTTTTTACAGATTGCATCCCTAGCAGGACACATTGAAAGGGAATGTCTTGTGTATCCACAAAAGAAGCATTTAGTGTTTGAGTGAGCTGCTGAAAGCTGTGAGTCAAGATTTTCAGAAACAGAATGAGATGAAGTAGCATTTACAACAGAATCAACATTAGAATAACATACTGTCTGGTTATGAGCAGCTTCTAAAGCCAGAGCTTGATTAGATGCCTATTCCAGAGTTAGAGTATTATTTTCCAAAAGCCGTTGTCGTATTGTAGAAGATGAAATTCCCCTAGGAACACATCCCGAATGAAGTTGTTTTTATGCTCTTCAGCAGTGACTGCAGAAAATTTTCATTCTTTTCTTATTACTTTTAAGGAAAGTAGATATTCACTGATAGACTCACCTGACTTTTGCTTACGTGAAGCTAATTGATACCATGCAAATATTTCACTAGTTGGTTTTATGAATATACCACTCAGAAAGTTGATGCCTTCCTAATATGTATTACACTCAGATATGAATTCAAATATTGGTTGGGAAACATGGTTGATTAGGAGGTTTAGTTTGTCTCCGGATGTAATTGATTCTTTCTTTGATGAGATTTTATTTACATAGTTCTCAAGCGTTTTTATAAAGTGTTTGTAGAGCTGAGAACTGTTGGGAAGTCTATAGGGTCGACTTCAAATTTGTCAGGTTTCAAAAATCGGCACATTATAGAACTACTAAATTTTCAGTCACGTTAAAAACATTGAGTGAATTTGATGTCTGATTGATAAACGTAACAAGTGCTTGGTTTTCTGAAAAGTTCCCTTTAAATTGTGGATTTTCAAAATTATGTCATGTCACTATCCAGGAAAAATTAAGTAGATTTTTTAAATATTTGGGAACAGGGAGCGGGTAAATTTGGCTTCGCCTCCCTAACAAATCTAGTTCCTGCCTTGTCTCAAGCTGATGCGAGCGCACCTCGTCACAGGTGATTTTGGAACAGATTACATCCGATATCCTTATGCCGAGGAAGCGACCGATGATCGGTGAAAAGCCACTATTAACTTAGATCGAGTCGTCGCGGCGCGTCGTCGCCCGTCGCGTCGGCCGATTGAGCGATTTGCCGTTGTCACCGATATTTCATTTGCCGTATTTTCAAGCCTCTAGTCACCGATATTAAAACATGCACTCCTAGGTGGAAAGCATATAACGTTACTCAACTTTAGATGGTTTGGTTTTGAGTAGTGACATGAGTTACTTTTGGGTTTTGTGGGGCTCTCCTCTCTTGTATATATTTGATATCTGAACAAAATTACCATTTTATCTAGTGTAAATTGGATGTCTAAGGTGGCTATAGCCCCCCTTAGCCCCTCTTTGGATCCGCCACTGAAATTAACGATATGCCGTGTAAAATAATTTAATTAATTGCGTTTTTTAATACTTTAGTTATATACCTAGTAAAATGATGAACGCAACATTGGCAACACTGCAGCCTGCTCACCGAGTCGGCAAAGGTTTTCATGCTCCACTATGTCCACCTACAAAAATACTATTCAAATTTAATAAACGCCGAGAATCTGAAACTGAATCGGAATCAGAATCGGTGTACACTCAGGACGAATCGTAACAAATTATAGCTAAATAAAGCAAAAGGACCCAGCGGGTTGATCTGCGGCTTATCCAGATATCTGCTTGAAGTTCAAGCCCTTGTCAAACTTCTGGGTTTTGTAATTGACCATAAACACAGATAAACGAATACAATTTATTCGTTTATCTGTACCATAAACTCACCTGGGGGACCACATTGTGCAGACCATCAACACATTTTCCCGGGTCTGTTTCCTTTTGCTTAAGCTGAGGTACTCGGTCACGGAATCGTACCTGGTATACCATGCCCTATTTCACTGCCATGTTGCCTATGGACTGCTTCTATGGGGCCACTCTAGTAGGGTATGTGATGTGCTAAAACTGCAAACGCGGGCTGTAAGGATCATTACAGCAAGTCACCATTGCACCTCCTGCAAACCCCTGTTTGTTAGACTAGGAATTTTTACAGTTTGTGGCCATTTCATCTTCCTCTGCCTTATGTATGTTAAGGAAAGTCAAAACACCTTTACAGTCCGGGGAAACATTCACACCCACAATACGAGGCAGCGTGATCAACTTGACATCCCTAGGGTGTGCCTGACCAGGACTCAGGCAGGTCACAGAATATCGGCCATAAAAATGTTCAACCGTTTGCCAGCTAGGGTCCAGCAGATGGAGATTGGTCATTCAGAATGAAACTCTGTGCCTTCATCAAGGATAAGGCTTACTATTCCTTACTATTAGTTCTTTGCAGATGACCTCGCAGGAATATTATAAATCTGAGCACCATCTATGTGACCGGAAGTATAAAGTTTTATTTGTAAATATTTGTTTTTTGTGTTTTGAATTATATAAATAGTAACGCTGCCACTCCACAGTGCGTGGGTAAAAGACGAAGAGGAAGGTATAAGGTAGGTAGAGTAGGATTCACCTAAGTTGGCCAAAGCATGTACTAATCATCTCATCAAAAATTTGCATACAAGTCACATTGAAAACATTGTTGGTTCCACGCACAGTAACTTGAACATCTATACGGTAAGTATCATAAACAATATGCGCAGTAGACCAGCAAATCAGCAACCGTTCTGCTGGTCGGTGGTGCGTGGTGCGCACCAGCGACGGGACTACTTTTACACTTATTATTGCGCAAGTCGACGCACCAGCAAGTCTCGCTGCAAGCCAAATTAGCACCAACCACAGACAGCTGATTTATTATTATAACATGTTTCTTAAGCTTCTAACTCACCTTTTATTTCAAGGTTAAGTATTTATTTGTCAACAAATGAAGGCTATGTTTCATTCTAGTAATGAAAAATCTCACGAGATTTGGCGTAGTTTTACGAGATTTGCACGTGAACTTGCTGAGTCTTCTTTCAAGTGTTAGACTACCATGACATCACATATTTTTCTTACTCTCACCTGCGCAAGATACCTACCGTATAAAGATTCTAGGTACTGTGGTTCCACGTGGCATTTGTTTACATTTTCTCCGAACAGTCAAATCGCCACGTTGCATTTGTTTACAATATTGTTTTGTTGTCATTCGTGGAGATCTTATAGGTTATTGAATGTTCAACATATCGCCTATTTTAGAAATTTATATTTTTATTGAACTTTTTTACATATTGGTAAAGTTTAATTTAATTATATTTCTTGATTGCCATTTATTTTAGTTTGTTTAGCTGCTTGTTTATTTTTTACTGGACCAATTTAGATAAGTTGTAATCATTAGGTTGTAATCATTGTTTCAATCATCATTAAAACTACAACCCTATTTTCCGTTGTACAGATTATTTGATAATACAGTCGAAGACTATTAATCATGCCGCATCCATGACACAACCTCTCCGTGTATGTATATATTTAATTTGAAAAAGCCCATGAGTACTATTTTAGGTTACGCAAGAGAACTTCCACGTGCAATATTGCATCAGACCTTTCGCTTTACTGCAAGTTTTATGCTAAAACAGATGTTTGCTAGCAATGTTTTTAGCACAGCTGGATTTTATGCTTAAGTTCGTAAGAAGATAATAGTTTGTTTACTTTCGTTTTGGCCAACTTACGTGAATCCTACTCTAAGGTAATATTGAAATCAATAATTCAAAAATCGTACGCCTTCAAATTTCTACGCAAACATGTAGAGTAGGATTCACCTAAGTTGGCCAAAACGAAAGTAAACAAACTATTATCTTCTTACGAACTTAACCATAAAATCCAGCTGTGCTGAAAACATTGTCAACGAACATCTGTTTAGTATAGCACTTGCAATAAAGGGAAAGTTCTGATGCAATTTGCAACTGGAAGTTCACTTGCGCGGCTTAAAATATTACTGAGGGGCTTTTCCAAATAAATTATGTATTAACAGGGAGATGATGTGTCATGGATGCGGCATGGTTAATAGTCTAAGATTTTGTAATGAAATAATATTTACAAAGAAATATAGGAGAGTTTTTGAATAGCCAGTATTACTTGCTGCAAGTCAGTGTCTGAAAAGAGAGATTGTTTCATATTGCGGTCAAAACTTATTAAAATTGGCCCAGGAAAAATAAACAAGCAGTTAAACAAACTAAAATATTTGTAAATTAAGAAATATAATCAAATTAAACTTTGGCAGCTATGTAAAAAGATTGAATGGAAATAAAAACTTCTAAAAATAGGCGATATTGTAAACATTCTATAACCTATAACAACTTGTAAACAAACGCAACGTGGCGATTTGACAGTTCTGAGAAAATGTAAACAGACACCATGTGTAACCAACAATGTTTTCAATGTGACTTGTATAAAATTTTTTGATGAGATGGTTAGTACATGCTTTGGCCAACTTACGTGAATCCTACTCTAAATATGTTGAAGCTAAACATATTGCAGGCGCTAACAGCTGATTTAGTGGCAGGAATGATCACATAAGAATATAATTGGCCGTTGAGAACAATCACCTGTAAGAACGTCTTAAGCGTGAAAAAATGTTGCAACAATCAGCTCATCGCTGATACATGAATGGTTGCAGTCTGAAACGAACTAGCAAATGTCAAAATACCTTTGACATTACGCATCGAATGTTCAATAAAGTCTATAGATTATTAAATATCTTACATTAAATATTCAGTAATGATATATTATTTTAAGGGGCTTTTGCTACTACAAGCCACTAGTGTTATGCAATTATTCGTGCCCCTATATAGTCAGCTGTTGGCGCCTGTGATCCTGAGAGCTTCAACGTATTTGAATGTCTGGGTAGAAATTTGAAGGCACTAGATTTTTTAATTATTGATTTGGGTTATTCTTATGGGTTTACTTTGCCTCCCGCCGCGGGAGTCGAAGTAATCACTTTAATACCGCTGGGAGACAAAAGATCATTATTTTACCTACTCATTGCAAGGAATAAAAACACAACAGTGAGGGGAGTGAACTTATTTAATAATTATTTGTAACGTCGTGTAAGGGTCACCATAGATTCGTGATAGATTATTCTCACGATTTTGTAAGAAACGTGGTCTGAGTAATGATTAATAATGGCGATGGTGTCGAGGAAGAAAATAAGAAAAGCATACACTTTTGTTTATACATTTTTGTAATTCAGGCCCATAAACGACACTGCGAGGCTTATGACATTCCACAAAAGATAACAGCTTCCACATGAGAAACACGTTTCAGCCGAGGCCATTTATTTTCAAAGATATTTTATATTTAAAATTTTATTTCCTATTTGTATTTTTTTATTATTCCTTCACGTTTTCATCCGCCATGAAATGAGAGTAGTGGTCATTGTTTATGACCATCAATATCCTATAACTTAATGGGCGTTAATATCCAATAATCCTCAGCTTAGTTGTCATTTATGGTATTATATGAATTTAATATTCTTGCTTACGAAACGTTACTTGTCTGTGGCTATTTTTGGAGCTATCCTATTTAAAAACCATGTTGACCATTGACGTTATTTACAATTAACAAAAAAATTATAAAGACAATACTATTTAATTACCACATCTTTCGTTTCCGGTCGGTAACAGAATGTGTTTTCAACGGTTATATTCATATTTTTCTTCTAAGATATCTTCATTTTACCCGGTAAAATGTCTTAAAATATAGAGTCAGTGTTTTTTGTCAGGTTGTAACAGTGCTAATTGTCTGGCAGTGAAAGACATTATTTATAATATTATTCCGAAGAAGATAAGAAGAAAACTGAGCTAATTCGCTCACATTTTCTCTGAGTCACGCCATTGCAAGCTTCAACATTACTAAAACAGCTGTTCACTTCCTTGTATTTTAAATGGAAGTTACCAGCTGTTTAAGTAATTTTGAAGCTTGCAATGATATGAATCTGTGAATATTAGCCAAAGCAACCACTAGTCAAACTTCATAGTTGCTGATTCTTGTTACCTGTCCTCGGAACATTGCTCAGAGAAAATTTCAGCTTTTATAAAATAACGAAGGTCTGGCGGTCGTGGGCTCTTGGACTAAAATAACATTTTATACCAACCACAAAATTGTCTAATCATTTCAATGTTTTTGTACTCATTATTTTGTAACTGCAACTTCCTCCTTTTCTTTACAGTTTTAAATGATTCGAAGTAAACAAAAATGTCATGTCTTGCAAGAGAGCCTAATTGACTAGTTTGATTATTAAAACTAAGATTTTAATAGCTATACCTTTTCAGCTGGTTTACTTGTCTTATTCTCAGTGCGTTTACTATTTTTGAAAATCGAAGGTATTACTGAACCTTTGTCCTTAGACGTTTCAGCATTGTCTTCTTCAGAATTTTTCTCTTGTTTCTTTACTGGACTCTAAACAACATAAAAATTGTATTAAAAACATCATGACCTTCCCATATTTTTAGATTTGGATACATTTTATTCTAAAATATTGCACGCAAATAAACTATAGCTAGTAAAACAATTGCATGAAGCTGGATTATTGACACAACAACACTACAAAAATCAACAACTATATTATTTTTTTTTACTCATATTAAAAATCCTATGGGCAAAAGTGAATGATTCAGTGCAGAGGAAACATGAAATGTTAATCAATTCAGAAAATTGAAATTATACAAAAATATTAAAATTATTGCAAAGCAAATTAATACTTTTCCCTAAATAATAATGGTATTGAAATTTGAGGGCCATAGGGTGGAGATGTATACATTTAAGATACCGTACTTAATAAAACAGTATCTCTTTGATAAAGGGTACTTATTATTCAAGCTGTTTATGAAATAACTAGGAGAACCTAAAAAATTAAATGAAAAGATTTTTGCTAAAGCATCCTTTGGTAACACTTTTTTTTATTCCCTTAGAATAAGACAAAACACCAAACAAACCTGGGTGATATAAAATCCTGGAAAACAATTTTAGTCAATCTCTTGAGACTCATTACTGTATATTGCATTGGCTTATAGGTTATACTGTATAGGCGTACAGGTATAGGCATTATAGGTAGGCCTATATGCGTAAAGGTTATCTGGTATAGGTTATACTGTATAGGCTTTACCTTTGTTTTGGCTGTAGGCTGTGGCACTGTCTTCTTGACTGCTCCCAATGGCTGCTTTGAAGGCACGGGTAAAGCATCTGCCCTCAGCTTCGCTATCAGGCTGTTGTCTCTCTCATTGCAATTGAAATCAATTGCTGATATACTACAGAAAAGGGATATGTCTGTTAACTATTTTTTATGGAGGCCATATGGTTGTGACTTTGCAGTCCTCTGACTATTTGAATGCTGGCCGATGCATAAATCATTCCAAGCTGACTGCGACTTTGTAGTTAGTAGCCAGTGCTACTGGACATCTGAGTTATGACAGTTATAAATAATATTTATCAAATTATGAAATTTTTTAAAATAAATTTACAAGGATACAGTATATTAACACGTAAACACTTTTTCTCAGATAACATTCAGTTATAGAGTTACCTGACCACTCAATGTTTATAGACGGACGCCAGTTTTCATGTCGTGGGTCCCTAGGGCCCATGAAATTGTCCCAATTATCCGACATCCATAAAATAATTTTTCAAATTCATAAAAATGGTAGTCTGTTACTGATAAAATGTTTTTGAAAAACTGCTACTGCTACCGATTGAAGGTATTGGAATAGTAGTAATGAACGTTGCAATAGGTAACTATAGTTCCAATTTAAACGATTATTTTGAACTGTAAAGTGTGATATATTATTATGTTACTGGGACTCAAATGTTAAAAATATATTGTGTAAAAGATGGTAATCTAATATTACTTTGACATTTTGTAAAATGTCATAGGCAGTAAAAATTTTTTTTTTTTTGATGAATAGTCTTTTTTATATTGGTAATTTTTATGTTCTCTCAAGCTGACTTAACCAATACAAAAAATATTTGTATAGGCTACATTGAAACATAATCTTCTGGTTTCTTCATTTATTTTTTATTATAAAACATTAAATGTTCATTTTACATCCAAATTCGTTATCTGTGGATGTTCATAAGACACCCTGAGACCTTTTGTACCATGTAACCCCTCCCCCATTACAATAAACACCCCCAGTTAATGTGCCGATTCCACTCAAATTGATGGAAACCCAATTCAGTACTAGTCTTAACAAAAAGTACCTGCAACCAATACTCACCCTTTCGATAAAGTGTCAGTTGTTTCTGCTTTTTGAGCTGTATACAGTACATTAAGATCCGTCAAATCAGAGCACCTTTGTATGCTGTAAATGTGCTTTGATGTGACGATCTTCCAATTACTTTCACACTCCTCGAGATCTTTGTCCTTGACAATTGAGACTTGACACCTTCCATCATCATCGGGTGATCCAATTATTAAGAAGGTCAGTGACAACTCATCTTTCTTTGGACTCTGGTCATAAAATGTATAAAGTAACCTAAAATGGACATAGTTTTTATAAGTTGAAAAACAAGAAAACTAAAGACAAATTCATCGGCTGATAATGAATCCATAATTCATAAGGTCTAAAAGAATGTACATTAAATCAATTGATCGGGCAAAATATATTACAGTTTGGTTTGGGTCATGTCAAAGCCCAAACTTACAAGAGGAGGTAATAAAAAAAAATTTACAGATAATTAACTTGCCAACCAAGAAATGTCACTAAGACAAGTGTACAAAGTATACTAAATAGCCTAGAATTATTCAGACTAATTAAGATCAAGAGGAACGATCCACAAATTTTCAAAGAGTTTTCGAATGAAGGAAATTTTGACCACGATGGGCTTGGTTGAAATTTAAAAAATTCTACTTATATTGAACTAAATCCAAATTGTTAGTGTTCTCAATTTAACTTAAGTAGCTTGTACATTACAAGAAGATGAGTTTAATTCATTTTTTTACAAAGCCTAAATAGTTTTGATTTATAGTTAGAGAGCATCTTTCAATTTTTTGTATAAGTGATAGAAGAGTATTACTTACTGTTTGGACAAATTGGCGTGTATTCCAAGAGTTTTTGATAACCAACTGCAAGTTACCTGCAAAAAATAAAGGTAGTATTAGGGGGCCTAATTATATAGTTTATTTACTTCATCATAACCTGGATCACACCCACATTCATTGAAATAAGATCACAATAATGCTTCTACAGGCTAAAATCAAATTTAGCCTATGTTCAACCATTGACTATGAATGTATAAGTCAATACATTGTATAAGTCAAACCATTGTCTTATACATTCAAAGTCAATGGTTCAACTTATTTAGGCCTACATTCATATGATCACAGACTAAAATTTTGCTTCTTTATTAAAACTTATGAGAGATCTATAAGAACCGTACTGTATAACTGGTGCCAAATCTTCAGGCCCAGTCCGTTCGTAAGACTAATGTTAATTTTTAGCATTGGGCTAATGGACGGTGTGGGCCTTAAGATTTGGCACCAGTTATACTTAAATTTTAAAACATTCAATTACAGTACGGTATAAAGCATAGTAATTTAATATAATTTGTAAAGCACTAGTAATTTTAGGGGTCCTGAATTGAGCTATTCAAGGAGTTTGAATATCCTCTGAAGATTTTGATGAGTTCAATGTTCGATTAGGTAGGGATAGCTTCAAGTAGTATGAAATAGGTCGTATTGCCTTCCATTCCATGCGAAATGAGAATCATCAATGGTTTATATTTTATAGGCTAGGGACTACTGATTTTTAAATCAGTAGTTCCACCAGTCGGCTATTGAAGTGCAACACACCAATTGGGTCAGCCAGCTATAGGTTAAGGTTGTAAAAACGTTCCAAACTTCACTTTTAAGATTTAGTGGTTGCAGTTTAGTAAGTAATCCGTTCTAAATCCAACCTCTTAATCAGTGTCATTATGTTTAGTATGTACCTGACTCTTACTGCTCGTCTTAAGTTATTTATTCAACTTATCTAGGGGAAAAAGTAAAGTGGGATTGTATGGTTCAAAGCCGTAGCCAGGAAATTTTTTCGGGGGGGGGGGGGTTAGACAGGACCGGCGGAAAGTGATTTTTTTCTTTTACTCCCGTGTCTGCTTTACGCCGGCTTTATCAGCATTTCCGTCCCTTTTCAACTGTTTTCGGACCCCTCTGTGTTTGCTCGGGGGTTTTGGGGGGGGGGGGGTTTTATCCCCATTAACTGCGTTTTCAATGCTATTTCTACGATTTCGGGGGGGTTCTAACCCCCTAACCCCCCCCATTGGCTACGGCCTTGGTATGGTTAAAAGGGTGGGGAAAACAGACAATAGGCCTATGAAGTGTTAAGACTTCCAATTAGGCTAGTTCCAATAAAGTGCAATAGGCCTACCAATTTAAAAAAGATTTGATGACACAATTGTACGAAGTCAAGCGTTGATAATCATAACTAAACAATAGGTGATAGTTTTCCTGCTTCAGAAATTGATTTATCGAAAATAAGTAAATGTATTTGGATGAACCATACAGATCTATGTTAGCCTATGTTACATGGTTAATTTTGAGATGAAGCTTATTTTTGTTTACCACTGAATTGTGACAGTTAACTAAATTTGCAGGAGTGCCTATACAACTAGGTACCTAGGCCTACCGGTAGCCTTGTGAAATATTTCTGCTAATTCGGAAATAAGTGGTTTGGCGCTTGTCGGCAACGGCCATGGTCTTTGGAATGGAAAATTGCTGTTTGGCCAAAATGCAATGCAGACATCAGAAGTCTAGACGTAGGCCTAACGTGCTAGTAAAATTGCACAGAAGTTGAAGTTGTCAACTATACAACCAATGATGTAGTCTGGGGCCGGTAATCGAAGCAGTTGCATTGCGGGCCTACCTTATTAATCGATATATGTTTTAGCAATCAGATAGGTTATCGATTTTCTCCGCCCGAGAAACCTCGATACCCACGGATTCCCAATTTCGTAAAGGTTTAGGTAGGTGAGGGATGGATAGTGCATTGCAGCCGATTTAGTTAGAGAATGAGTATTCACCAGCAAGGTTGTACACTAATGAAAGGTAAAGAGGCCTATTACTGTGGACTGTGTAGGTCTAGCCCATCAGTTTCAGATGAAAGCTAGCTGCAGATAATTTACCACTAAATTTGGCCTATAACACACTTTATCAGTACCTAATGGACAATGGGTATACATAAAACATATATGCCATTACACATTATTTGTATTTGTATGTTATTTGTACTAACATTACA